>JAQMYI010000037.1:6432193-6447107 GCA_030014275.1 Clariallabes melas
CTGGAGCCTATCCCAGGAGGCTTAGGGCACGAGGCAGGGTACACCCTGGACAGGGTGCCAATCCATCGCAGGGCAAAAATATATAATAATATGAATAATATGAATAATATGAATAATCATAATAGTAATAATATGTTGTGCATTAAAAAATATATTACAATGTTTTGCCCACTCATTACAACTACCAGATATTAACCAAATCACCAAATCAGGCATCACGTTAAAATACTAAAGATCATGCCATTATGCTCAGTATTGTGTAGGCTTCCTTTGTGCCCTTTGTGGCAGATCTGGCCCCTCTGGGCATGACTCCACAAGACCTCTGGCGTGTGCTTTGGTGTCTGACAGCAGAAAAAGATGCTTCTTAACGTGGTGTAGGTTGCAAGTTGGGGCTTTCATAGTTCGGGCTTGTTTGCTCAGGATATTCCTCTGATGCTTTGTTGGATTGAGATCTGGAGAATTTGGGGGCTGGATCAACAACCTTGAACTCTTTTCCTGCCAAGCCCCATACACAGCAGGCTGTGATGCATTGAGTGTTCTGACACCTTCCTATTGTGGCCTGCATTGGCTTTTTTAGCAATTTGTAATGTATTGAATGGCTAGCCTTTGTTCTCCACAGGCACAGATGAGCCTGATCAGTGATCAGTGATCAGTGTATATCATATACAGCTTGTCTCCCAATATGTATTCAATTTTATGTGTAATTATAACATGCATATCTGTTTGCTTTATAAACTTTATAAACTACACTTGCATGTTTTCAGCCGTAAGGAAAAATTAGTTTGATCTGATTTTTTCATGATATTTTTGCATGTTCATTCCTATCCCTGATTTCAACCTTTTTCCAGAGGAATTTGACACAGCGTTAATTATGTATATTTAATTTATACAGAGAACATAGCAAATCATATTTATAATAAATCATTATATCATATTAATATTATTTATATTTTGAGGATTTGTTTTTTTCTCTGTTTTTCTTTGTATATTTTAATGTCATACAGAGAAATTAGATTTTTTTTCTTGAGTATAAAATACAACATTTATTAGATGAACATAATTTGTGTATACCTGCAAATTCTGAACAAATTTCTTTTGTAAAATTGCCTTTAAGTGTATCAGCAACCTACAACCAAAGATTAATTGTGTTCATTAAAAGATTAATATCGTTTTAAAAATCCTTCTTTCTTGCCATGAATGAAATCAATTCCATTTTTCTACCGTGAAAATCCTTGAGTCTACTCATGCTCCTTACTTGTCTGGTTTCTAGACGAGTTCCAGAATTTTGTGCGAAGATTACCGACGTTCTACGCTCTCAACACATCTGCTATAAGGTACTTTTGGAAAATGGACCCGGCTGTACACCAACGCTTTCAGCTGCTGGAGACTAGCACTCGACAGCTTCTCGGCAAAGCACAGCGGATTGTCAGCAAGCTTTTCACTCTCAGCAAGAGGTGTCGAAGTCAGCCCAAAATATCTGTGCCCAAAGAGAGGTAAGAAATGTCAGAGCAATGAATTTATACCACATGAGTCCTGCTTGACAAGGGATCGTAATTATCTTTTACTGTTTGAGCGCTCTGGGAAATAAATATATTATTATTATTATTATTATTATTATTATTATTATAACGAAAAGGAGTGAGTATGCGCAAACTGGCTTATTTTAAACTGTTCTCCAAATCTGCTTGAAATGTCTCTTCTGTGAAAAAAAACATAAATAACGACTGATATAAAATGGAAATATAAGTGTTTGAGTGCTGAGGGGGGAAAAAAAACGTTTTTTGGTATTTGCAAGGATTCATAGCAGAGGATACAGGCTAATACGGGGTTATAAGAGGTCAGTCTTTTGAACATATTAATTAGATAATGCATTTAAACACTCCATTCAGGTCATATCCAAGGTCAACTATGAGAAGAACAATCATGTTAAAGCTGGTGTCTTGGCTTTTTTCCCAGTCTCACTCAAATCAGGGAGGATAACTAATAATTCCTTGTGTAACTGGATGAATAGGCTTTATCTCTCCATCGAAGGACTGATGTAGTGGGAGTGTGTAAAAGCGTAAAGAAGAGAAGATGGATTATCTCTTCATTTAAAATACTGAATAAGGTAATAGCCTTATTCTGGTTGAGGATGGTAAAAATATAAGAATTATAATCCTTATAAGTCCTTAGCATGTTGTAACTAATGAAATGGATCCAAAATGGTCATTTGGAAACCATTTGAATCATGTGTTAAGAAAAGAAATCTATCCTGGGACGAATTTAAGACCTTTATTTTGAAACACTGTGTATCCACACTTTTGTATAGACTGCCTGTGTGTGCTACAGCATTGCAATTCGCCTTGGTTCAGCCCCTGTGCACCACACTTTGAAGAAATTGTTTAGCCACTGAACACTTTTGGGATAAAAGGAAGCTACTGTGCATACCAGGCGTCTATGCCCCTGTCTTTTCAACTGTTCTAGTGGAAGTGCAAAAATTCTCAAATTTCACAAAATCCTCAAAGCTCTGATGGCTAAAACATTTGCAGTAGATCAACAGGTGCTTGATAGGACTGAAATCTTTGGAATTTGAAGGTTATTTGGGCACATTCTAAGTTTTTCACGTGTTCCTCATACTATTGCTAAACAATTTTTGAAGTGTGGCAGATAAATTTCCCCAGATAAATTTCGCACATGCACCCGGCTGTCTGGTTGATCGATCAGACCAGGCCACCTTATTTCACTGCTCCATGGTCTAGTTTTCTTCCATTATAGGTGCTTTCAGCGGTCAGCTTTACCAGTCTGCAGCTCTGTAGCCGCTTTTGCAGCAAGCTATGAAGGACTCTGTGTTCTGACACCTTTCTGTCAGAGCCAGCATTGACTTTTTCAGCTATTTGTGTTACAGTAGTTCTTCTGTGGGATTGGACCAGACAGGCTAGCCTTTTTCTCCCCATGTGCATTAATGAGCCTTGGGCTCTGGTTCACTGATTGTCCATCTTTGGACCTCTTTTGGTAGGTATTAACCACTACATAATTGGAATACCCCACAAGATCTGTCGTTTTTGCAGACATGCACTGACCCAGTCATGTATCCATCCCAATTTGGCCCTTGTCAATGTCACTCTGATCCTTATTCTTGCCTGTTTTTTCTGTGTTCAACATGATATATCCTATCCGATGGCAAGTGACAGTGTAGCTTCACCTGTCTGTAGTTTTACTGTTATGGTTATTCTGTGTGTATAATTGTGATGACTAGGTGTTCACATACTTTTAGTGCACTTGTGTTTCGTTTAGTAATTCTGGTACTAATTTGTTGGTTGATGCTGTATTTTCATTGCTCTCATAAGAATTCAGCAGTTGTGTGCCACACTAAATTAATTTCATATTTTTCATAATGGAAGCTCACATTACATTAGGTATGTTTCTTCCTAGAATAGTGTACCCAACTTTTATAGTCAAAACTTTATGAAAATAATAGGAATTAGTTTTTTATAAAAGATCACAGTTTTATCTACTCAGATTTGTGCTCGGTAATTTGAGTGAGCACAGACCACATTATCTTCTTCATTTAAAATCTCATTCTTTGGCAAATACTGTAACATAACATATGTTGATTATGGTTTTCTGGCTTTACAGTCTTAGAATCTGACTTAAATTACTGACTTGAACAAAACAATTCCCAGAATACCCTCTGCTGAAGTTAAACCCACTGTACTGTATCTTTGGGATATTATATACGTTGCACCGAAGACACACCAAACATTATGGACATTTTAAAGCACTATTTTTCAAAGAGCATTTTGCGCTTTCTTAATATAGAGGCTGGCCCATGAGGGGAACAGCATGTGGACATCATTAATTTGGACAAATTTAGAAGATAGAATTACAAAGGCAATCTTGGTGGAGACATTAAAGTTTGGAGAGGGAAATGGACAGAATGGCCGTCTCCGTTTTCTGAATGATGTTTAGATTAAAATGCTTCCCATCATAAGTTTTTTTCAAACAATAAACTTAATACACCTTTATTATAAAGTACATATTTCTTTCCACAAATTGCTTTTCCTTTTTCAATTGCTAAAAGAGATTAGGAATTGGATGGCCATGTCAGGGTTAATTCTGCAGGAAGAAAAACCATTTTTGTGTCGATTTGAAGGCATTGGTTGAATACTTTCTTTCATGATTTTCATGTTTCATGGAACAAAATATTATGCATTGTCTTATATTATTCTTGTTTATGATGTTGTTTATACACTTGTTGAGAACAATGGTTGGAAAATGTGGTGTGACTTGTATTTAGTAGTCAAATTCCTCATTTTATACTGTGTAATAATTTACCTCTATGTTACCAAATTTTTTTTTACTTTTTGTACATTTCTAATACTGTTATAGGCCAAACATATGGCATACTACTACTACTATTCATGATAATAATAATAATAATAATAATAATAATAATAATAATAATAGTAGTAGTAGTAGTATAAACATAATAAAAACATCTACATTAGTAAAGAAAACAATTTAGATTTACTATAATAAAAATGAGTTGTGTTCACTGATTAAAACTGATTAAAACTGTGCTTTCCGCACTATGAAGGTGGAAAGCACAAATATTCACAAAGTTTGTGATGAATGACAGGCTGTTTGTTCATGCAAAATAATTTGCCTAGGCAAAAAAAGTCACCATCACAGAAGTGCCACATTATTGGGCTGAACTGAAAACAATCAAATCATTTTCCTTAATCTCCCAGAGGGACAAACCTAAACCCCCAAACCTTAAATTTGAGCAGTTTTGCATAAACAACCTGTCATTCATCACAAACTTTGTGAATACCTGTGCTTTCCCGCTTCACAGTGCAGAAAGACTGCGTTTAATTAGTGAACGCCAATAATTGTTTTATAATATACGTCATAACTATCGTCTTTACTAAAGTGCATGTTTATTAGTATTATTATTATTATTTCCCAAGATACAGTAAAGGCAAAAGCTACAACGTTTTACCTACAAAATTTTAATTATTGGAATTGGGTTCAGTCTTTCAGCTGTTCCCGTTGAGGGGTCGCCACAGCCGACCAACTGATCTACACAACAATTTGGCGCAGGTTTTACCAGATGCCCTTCCCTCCCATTTTATCCAGGCTTAGGACTGGCACTGCATCTAGGCAAGAAACCTACCACTGAGCCACCAATGCCCCTCCGTCCGACACATTATTAAAACATGTAAAATCTAAATTATTATTATTTTTTTATTCAAATTTTATTTTATTAAGATCTGTGCTGAACTTTCAACATCATGGTAGAAATGTAGTCGAGAAGAAAATCAAGAAGGGAGATCTCTTAAACACTTAAGTTAAAATATGAAGTAAAAAACTGAGATAGTGAAAGTAAGATCATCTCCACAGAATGTTACAGGAACTTACAGGATTGGTTGTAAACAGCTGTGTGGCCATAAGAAAAACACATTAGTGTGAGTCATTAGGAAAAACCAACACTTAAATTTGCTAGGGATCAAAAAGACTTTGGAGCAGTGGAAAAGGGTCATGTGGTCAGATGAATCCAGATTGACCCTCTCCCAGAGTGATGGGTGTGTCAGGGTACCAAGGGAAGCGCATCAAGCCAAGCACTCATCATGCGCCGTGGCCACTGTACAAGCCTCTGGAGTCAGTGTTATGATCTGGGGTTCCTTCAGATGTTCAGGCCTAGGCTCAGCAACGTTATGTGGCAATAAAATAAAGTCAACTGATGACCTGAATGCCCAGGGCATCACATCAATGTTTGTTCCCTGATGGAACAGGCATAATCCAGAATTCAAATTGTCGTTATGGAAGTTTGAGGAATCAATCTCACACATGAATTCACCATCAAACTCTGCAGTGGCATCAAAGCTAAAGGTGATCAATGAAATCCTGGAGTGTGCATTTTATTTATTTATTTATTTGGGCCAGGCAGTGTAAATTTGGGGTTCGATATTCAATGAAGCTGCTTTATTTTAAAGGTTTAATGATGGTGAGTCATTTTCAAGAGTTACACAAGAGAATTATAGACAAGAGTAGTCTTCTCATTGACAACAAGGAGCAATGTGATTGGCCCTCATGGATATGTAACATTTTGTTATGTAATGCAGCCACTGACTGTTTTGTTTTTGCCAAAAATGAACATGTGACATTTTCAAAACTTCTTCTAAAAGGAGAATTATATGGCAGCATTTAAATATTAGGTTATCTTATAGATAACTTTGGTGGATTTTAGAAAATAATTTGCATGAATAAGTGAAAGTCCAAAAATAGTGTTCATTGCATTTTGCAGTCAAACCTGTTTGGACAAAACTTCCAACTGTTTGATCTTTTTTCCCCCTAGCAATATTGCTGTGTAACACCCACCAATGTAATAGACAGCAAAGGTGATGCAAATCTGATGCTTTAGCTATAGTAATAATCCTACAAATGTAATAGCAACTTACATTTAAAGTTCTTATGTTGGTGGCATTACTACATTAAAAACCTGTAGATTTGTATTACATTTTTGGTCTGTTATTACCTTGGCGGTGTTGCAGGCTACTATAGTTCTTTTAACTTTTGACAGTTCAATTTCTGAACACTTTTGAAACAGGTTGTTCTGGGGATTTTCTTTTTCTCAGATTAAATGAATTGGAAAATGTTTTGTCTCCTTGGACATTTCCACTTTGTTCTGAGCTGACAGACTTTGGAGAGTTCCTCCTCTGCCACCCACCTTCACATTGAGACTGTCTCTCAGGCGAGCAAGCTCCATGAATATTTAGATATTCACTTGGCATCATTTATGTGTTAAACCAAATAAACCTTCTTTTTTTCCCTCTCTGAGCAGAAGTTCTTGGGAGAACATTGTATATAGGCAAAGGTCACAGATACAAACAAGACAAATGTAACAATAGTGTCATATACAACTACTTTGGCTTTAGAAACTTCATAGCTTCTTCTAGCTGTTTGGTGCTCCAAACTGCTTATATGTTAGTAGGCTTACATGCTACACACGTCCTATTATTCTTTAATTAATTTAACATTTCTTTTATTTCTAGATTTGTACTTAACCTCTGTGTTTTTCATCTCTTCTAAAAATAGACATTGCATTCATTTTTTAAGAATATTAGTCACACTTTATGAGATAATAAAAAATCTAATTTATAAGAGACAGTTTAATAATGTCTTCTCCAATGAAGATCCTCTAGAGACAGAACTTCAATTATTATACTGGCTTAAATTGTCAATTGAAGCAATCTGGGTTTGGGCAGAAGAAAAGAGAAGCAGGAAATAGATTTAGGTTGTCATAATGGCACCTGGAGAAAGTAATTAATCCTCTATTCATTTCCATTCTGCATCCCTTTTTGCTCTCTCATGATAGACCTTATTGGGGACTTCCAATAAATCTTTATTCTTCTCTTAATGGTATATTAAAGCAGAAAGTCTACATTTCAATAAACTTCAACTTGTCAAAATTTTGTTACTGTAATTTGACTATATACATGTATACACACGTGTGTGTGTGTGTGTGTGTGTTCAAATGTAATTAAATAATTTCATTCAAAAAGTCAAACTCTCATATATTTTAGATTAAACGTCAAATGAAATATGTAAATGCTTTTTTGTTTTGATTTTGATGATTGCAGTTTATAAATCCAAAAATCAGTATTTCAAAATATTAGTATATTTCCTAAGATTGATTAAAAAAAATATTTTACAATACACAAATGTCTAACTTCAGAAAAGTATACTCATGTATGCGTTCGATACTTGGTCAGTGCTCCTTTTGTATGAATTATTGCATCGGTATGACATGGCATGGAGGCAATCGGCCTGTGGCACTGCTGATCTGTTATTGTACATACTGCAACCAGGTTACTTTGATAGCAGCCTTAAGCTTGGGTCAGGTGTTTCTCAACCTCGACTTGGCATGGCTAATCTACTACTCATAATGATAATAAAGACTGAAATATAACATTTACTTAAGTATTCAGACCCATCACTTTGATAAAACACCTCTGGCAGCAATGACAGCCAGTCTGTTAGAGAATAACACTAAATGCTTAGCGCACATTTCTTTTGCCATCCTTCCATCCTTCTTGCCAGAATCATTCAAGCACAACCAGGATGGATGGGCACAGCCATTTTCAGGTCTCTCCAGACATGCTCTTTCACGAAGGTGTTCTAAAGGCATTCCTATGTTTTCTTGGCCGTGTGCTTTGGGTTGTTGATTTGTTGAAATATAATCCATCGCTCGAGCCTGAAATCCTGAGCACTCTGAAGCAGGTATGCACTTAGAATAGCTCTGTATTTCTCTCCAACAATTTTTCCCCTTTATAGTGACTAGTCTCCCAGTCCAAGTTGGAGAAAAACACCTGAACAGCATAATGCTGCCACCATTGTTTGACTCTTGGGATGGTTTTAATAAGGTGAATCACAGTGCCTGATTTCCTGATTCCGAATAATTTAATCTTTATCTCATCAGTCCAAAAGGATTTTGTTCCTTATGGTCTGAGAGTCCTTCAGGTGCTTTTTGGCAAACTTCCAGCGGGCTGTCATGTGCCTTTTAGTGTGAGGAATGGCTTCTGTCTGGCCACACTACCATAGGAGCCTGATTGGTGGACTTCTGCAGTGATGGTTGTCCTTCTGTGAGGCTCGCCTACCTCCACAAGGGAACTCTGGACTCTGAACTCTGGTTACTTCTGACCCCTTGGGTATCTGTGACCCCTTGGCGAAGACCATTTGTTGTTGTTCCAAATATCATCTATTTGAGACGATGCTCTTGGGCACTTAGAATGGTGCAGAAATGTTCTTGTATTCTTCCCCAGGTCTCCTGCTTTGCAGGTCTGCAGATAATTCTTATGACCTCATGACTTTGTTTTCACTCTTACATACACCATTTACAGTAAAACCTTAAATGGACAGGTCCATGCTTTATGTCCAATTAATTAAATTAGGCACAGGTGGACCAACAATTTAGTGGTACAGTAAAAGCATCTCAAGTACCACTGATAAGAGTAGAATGCACCAGAACTAAGTTGCAAGCATGATAACCAAGGATCTAAATACTTATGTAAATGGGATATTTTAGTCTCTATATATTATTATTATTAGTTTTTTTTTTTTTTTTTTAATTAACAAAACATTCCAAACACACTTTGTCATTGTGGAGAATTGTGTATAGAGAGGAAAAAATAATTGGAATCAATTTCAAGATGAGAATGAGACATAACACAATGTGGAAAACTTGAAAGGGTCTGAAGTTTCTTTCTGCAATGTATCAAGGCTATGAAGAAAGGACAAACTTTTTAACTTTTGAGTGTCATGCTTTCATTTTCAATAGTTGCTTTATCCTGGTTAAGTCCAAGGTAACTCTGCAGTATTTCGGGAACATGAAAGGAGAAGCTTTGGATTGATACACCAGTCCATTATAAGGCACAATGAACACACATATCCATTAACTACTAAACTCATAAGGACTTGACAAAAGATTGTTTAAGGATTTACATATTTGCTTGTAATTCCATTATTTACTTAATTATTATTAAGTATAATAAATATATTCACTCTTTAATTGAACTCAGCAATGGCTAAACTCGATGATTTATGTATTCAATTCAGTAGCGCATCCACAGAAGAGAACTAGTCAGCAATATATATGCTGTGAACACACTGACCACTATTTCTGATTTTCCTGTTCAGTGCGCTGAAGAACCATAAGCATTCCCATTAGAGCACTGTCTACATACCAAAATCTCTTTTCACATGTGGTTGCAGTTCAGTGAAAAAAAAGAGAGAAAAGGGGGTTGATGGCTGGGTAGGGGTTTGGGACGAGATGATCAGCTGGTATTTATTTTACAGCATGAAAAAATATTATGCTGATCAAGTGGAGTTGGCAAATTTGATGATAAATATTTATGATTATGCTTATTCAGGAGGAAATGTGTATATTGCAATTAATGCATGTAATGATTTGTATATGATTAATTGGTCTAGTGTGTTTCTATACAGTATATTACTCCAATTGTAACCATGTGTCATATGCATTTAAAGTCATGTACGAAACATGGCACTTGTTTAAAGTATTTTCCTCTCTCTTGTAGGTCTTACAACTACTGGCTGAACTACATCCTTTCCCTTATGTACTGCAGCGAAAATAATCAGCTAGGCACATATATGGAAGAGCGGAGGGTGTGCTCATGTCAGCATGAGACTCCAACCTGTCAAGGTGTCATACCGTGCACGGTGGGTGAGGGGCCACTTTGTTCCTCCTGCTCCTATGAGAACCGATCACGGTGTGCCAGCTGTAATCCAGGTTATACCCTAAGTCAAGGAATGTGCAGGAACATCATCCCTGACTCCACTGATAATTACATAGGTTTTGAGACAGATCTCCAAGACCTTGAGTTGCGCTATCTCCTCCAAAAGCGAGACGGCCGAATCAGCATCCATGCCATGTTCATTAGCAATGATGTGAGGCTGAACAACTGGTTTGACCCATCCTGGAGGAAAAGGATGCTCCTGACACTAAAAAGCAACAAGTTTAAATCTACTCATGTGCACATGCTTTTGGGGATTTCCCTACAGATCTGCCTTACTAAGAACAGCACATTGGAGCCTGTGTTGTCTATCTACATTAACCCATTTGGCGGGAGTCACTCAGAGAGCTGGATCATGCCCATAGACCAGAACAATTACCCTGACTGGGAGAGGACCAAATTAGAGATTCCTCTTGACTGTTATAACTGGACCCTCACTCTGGGAAACAAATGGAAGACATTTTTTGAGACTGTACACATATACCTGAGGAGTCGCGTCAAAACAGCATCAGCGCATGGAAACAGTACGGCCTATTACGAGCCACTGGAATACATGGATTCCTCACGGAATCTGGGTTATATGAAAATCAACAGCATGCAGCTGTTTGGTTACAGCATGCACTTTGATCCCGAAGCAATCCAGGACTTGATCCTGCAGCTGGACTATCCGTACACACAGGGATCCCGCGATTCAGCCCTGCTGCAGCTGCTGGAGATACGAGACCGAGTTAATAGACTGTCTCCACCAGGCCAGCAGCCCCTGGATCTGTTCTCCTGCTTACTGCGCCATCGGCTCAAACTCTCCACTAATGACGTGGTCCGAATTCAGGTTGCTTTACAGGCCTTTAGTGCCAAGCAGCCAAACTCAATGGAGTATGAAACCACAAAACTATGTAGCTAATCAGACACTTTACTCTGTTTCTAACACTAAATCAACAACCAGATTACACTTTGAAGAATTCAACTTCTTTTTCTTTCCATCCGGAACATTAATTATGGCTTTCAGGGGGCGACTGGAGTCCATACATTCAGTCGCATCCTGAATGCTATTTCATTTACAAAATACATTCATGGTTTCTAGTGTTATTCTGTAATAATGTACATACATTTCATTTACATATCGCTTATTAATATTAATAGATTAGATTAAATGTAAATCATTGGAATTTATCTTTCAGTATACTTTTGATTTCATCACTCGTGCAAAAAAAAAAAAAAACCCTACCCATGTAAAGCAGTGTACACTGAAGACAACACCAAGATGAATCTAGACCTCTTCATCTGTACAGCACTATCTGTCGATTCTGTAACACTCATCTATATCTGTATCTGCTTCAGCAGCAGTTGAGTTTAATGGTAGAAATATTTTTAAGATATTTGTACAAAAGCATTATGACTATAGGAATAATTTTGTTTAAAAAAAAAAACATATGCCCTAACTTTATGTTCTATGTGCTTTTATATTTATAAACATACTATTTGTGAAATATTACAGAGGTAATGTCAATAAAATGTACAGAACATCGGTTTGTTAATACACTAAATAAATGAAATTTTTATGCACTGTCTTTGGTTACTTGGTTTGGGTACTTTAGTGGTAGCAATAAAGCAGCACCAGCACAAGGTTGAATGCTTATCCAATTTTCGTTTCATTAGATCACAATTTCGTAGCTTTAGTGGATCGCAGGTTAGTGAAGACCGCATGATTTTCATGATGGTCTGATTATAAATATAGAGGACCTTTACTGTATATCATCACACTTTGGCTGCCTTTAATGATTAAAGTGCTGAATGTAGCTTTCAGCACTTTGTATCCCAGGATGACACTTGATCGGTTCATCCATTAGAAACTCTTGAAACATGCTGGAAATATATAAAAAATAATAAAAGTCAAGGTAAACCCAGAAGTTCAACAAGTCCCTTTTTAATCTAAAATATTCACTGGTTCAATCTCATCAACTAGTGAATCCCATTAAACCTTCACTTCTCTACACGGACCTCTCTGAGAGTAAATAAGTCTTCTTAAGGGAACAATCTTTTCAATAGATGCCAAAGGTTAATTTAGGTTAATAGATGAGAGTTGATCTTGCATAACCATACCCTTACGCAGCAACAAGGGAAATTCTGTTAAGAAACTTGTTTTGAATAATGTGCCTCCCACGGGAAGTGATTTAATCTCAGTAAAAGAAACAAATGCAAAGGAAACAAATACAGTTTGCTTAATAGGAAAGGCTGTTAGTTGCATATGTTCTGTGAATGGCAGATAAGCCTTCATGGTCACATGCATATGCATTCTGAGGCCCTCTGTCCGAGTTGCTAAGTGGCATATGGCGCTGAGCAATTGCTCAGATGGTTTAGTTGCAATGATTGATCAAAAGGCTTTGAGTTCAAATCTCAGCACCACATCTCATGTGACTCCTTGAGCAAGGTATTTAACCCTCAGTTGCTCAGTAGTGTTCTGCCTTAGTTGCTGGTTGCTTTTGATGAAAGTTTGATTAAAAATAATCAAAATGCAAATTAAAATGTTTAAAGGTTCCAAATGTTACTCATTTTAACAAATTAACATAGGACTTCAAAATGTGTCTGTTAATGTTCCAGCTCAAATTATGCATTCTGGCACTCTCTAGAAGAAATTCCTTCTGCTACACTTCAGTTCCAGTTGTACTGTTTCAGCGTCTGGAGCTTTAACTGCCTAGCATGCCCTTTTGTAAAAGTGCATTTTTCTTACTAATCAGATCTCAAGAAATGGGATGTCCCTGACAAAAAATTGCCCAGGACTTGATCCAGAGGAGGGGCTATGCAAACGGCAGACCACACCTGGTCCTGTGCTCTGACTCCTTCTTCCTAACAGCCTGCGATACTCAACAGGAATAATTTTAGCATGTTGTAACATGGATGTGACAAATAAACGCTTTTTCTTTTAAGCCTTCTCCTTTTTAAATGTCTTATAATTGAGCTGAACATATGCAGATTAATGCCCTTGCTCAGGGGCCACCAGGGACAACTTGGTTATACTGGGATTCCTGCCTCACCTTCTTGATCAGTAGTCCATATCTTCCTAAATTCCAGGCTTGGGAATCACCTGAACCCCATAACCCATTATACTGTATCATGACGAAGCAGCATATCTAGGGGAAATCGTCAAGTTTTTCAGAGGTCATTATTGGGTGGGGCGATATTAATCTTGTAGAACCCTGTAGAAGAACCTTGTAGAAGAATGTTCATGGTGACCCCCATTTTGCAGCATCATGGCCTCCTGAATTGGCGCAATTCTTCTTCTTGGAAAGTCATGGTATGAACTTTGTGTTCGGCCTACCTATAGGGCATGGTGATAATGTCCATCACCTACTCTGTAAGACTCTGTTTAGACTTTCTTCTGTGACAGATGAACAGTTGGCCTGAGGCTACTGTCTGCTTTAAACAGTACCATAGGGAGTGTAAAGGGCACATCAGGGAATGCTCTGCAGTTAAAACAGGGAATGTCTGAGCCAGACATTGTGTCCCGAAGATGGCCAAGGCAATAAAAATGTCCAGGAACTGGTGCCTGTTCTTAAGCTTCCAGGGAATTCAGACACTGCTCCAGCCTTAGATAGAAATCCACCTACCTCATTCGAGCTATAAACATAGAGTGGTTCATGGTAACACACGGAAAGCTGGCATGCATCATCTGATAGAGCAGACAGATGTGCAAATGTTTAATTCATTTCTCAATAATAAGCGCAAAAATAAATAAATAAAATGCAGGAAGCCACCTATTATTGAATTTGGTGATCATTTATAAAGAAAGATGGAAAGGGAGAGAGTATACCGTTTTTGACATGAACTGTATTTCGGCCATTTGTAGCTAAAATGCATTGTTCCACTGCCAATGCATGAACACCAAATTGCACTCTGCATAGGTCAGCCAGGTGGCTAGAAATCCACTTTGCATTGACAAGGAGAGTAACCTCTTTCCAGCCCAGGCTGTCTTACACATTTACATTGATAGATGATAGCCTAGCAAAAGAGACATGCAAAGGATCAAATTCTATCAGCTCACATGTTCCTCTCACTATACTGTAGCTGCAAGTTCATAATGACTATGAAAGGAAGATACAGCACAGCAGGGACTATCCTAAATGTCTGTGTGGATGCACACAGCAATATCCTGCCTTTAATCACCACAAACAGTTTGTATACGAGTCCAGCTGGACCCTGTAAGTATTAAAATCGTACTTTTGTTTTAATTTAGCAATAGAGATCTTTATTTAAATTGTGTATATTTTAGGTCCTTCACTAAGGCTACGTTTACACTGCAGGTCTCGATGCCCAATTCTGATTTGTTGCCTATATCTGATTTTTTCAGATACACGTTCTTTTAACTATGACTCATATCTGATACACGTGTTTACACTTGCCATACCATCTGAAATATCACGCATACTTAAACGGAGGTTCTTGCGCTACAAACTAGCCAAGATAGACGAAGGTGAAATATGCTTAACGCTAGCTCTGCGATGTATGCAAAGTTCGCGAAACGTCTCCATGGTTTTAAAACGGAGGAGGAGGAAAAAACGGCATAATTGCAGCCTGTGCATATGCTTTATTCACCAAATACTGATTTCTTAATGTTATTTTAC
>JAQMYI010000037.1:6455441-6466524 GCA_030014275.1 Clariallabes melas
TGCCACTGTTGGGCCCTTGAGCAAGGCCCTTAACCCTCAACTGCTCAGATGTGTAATGAGATAAAAAAAAAAAAAATGTAAGTCGCTCTGGATAAGAGCGTCTGCCAAATGCCTAAATGTATTTGTTAATTTAATATTAGTGACACAGAAATAGCTCCACAATATTGGAATCACACATACAGTACTGTGCAAAAATCTTGAGCCACCACAATTGTCTTCAAATTAAATTTCATTCTGTATGTTTTGAATTAAAGTAATGGGAATTGATGTTTTTTTAGTGTCACGCCTAAACATGTACAATTTAAAAACTGGTTGTTTATGTAACAACCTCAGCAGAAACCTCATTTCCCCTCTCGTCTGTTCCAACCACTTGGCATTCAGCATCACCAGTATACCTATTACCGGCCTGATCATCTGCAATTATTTATACCTGTTTCTCACAGGTCTGTGCCCTAATTTAGATGCATTTTATGTTTGATTTATTCATAGGTCACTGTGTGGCCTAACAAACAAAAAAAATATTATCTGAAATTAGTCAGGTACAGGGACTGGACTGAAAATGAGAGCCAAAAACTTTCCAAAAGTGTGAGACAAAAAAGTCCTTCAAGAAGCCTGGTGAACCATTCCTCAAGAAAGCAAAATATAAAGAAATGAACGGAGGCTCAAGACTTTTGTAAATGTTATTAAATTTATGTAAAAGTTAAATAGTTATTTTAAAAGTTAAATAGTACTTTTAGATATATTTTATATTTATTTATTTATTAATTGCTAAAACTTTAATTCCTCCGAATTTGTATTTCTAACAAATACATACATGCTAGTGGCTCTCTGTATAACAGATCTGCCTTTTGTAACCCTCACTCCTGTGGCGGTTTATGCCGCTGGTTCTTCCAACAGCCTAATTAAACTGATTTTCCAATTATACCCTCCTGCCTCTGGCTCTCAAGTGTTACAGCCCATTTAGGGGAAAATATAAACAATGAGGCAGAAAAGGTGCAGATGCACTATGTAATCTAACTACGCTCTTAACCATGGTCATTAAAGGTTCTAATGCATGTGGTGACGTTTTTCTTTCGTCTTTCGAGAGGAAAAAAATCCAATAGGTTGTGTACCATATTTTTGGCTGTGCTCTTCATAGTTCACTACACAAATGCAATCAGGAGCTCTTCTAAAGTGATGTCTTCTCATCATTGCCTCGACCCCTTCAAAATAAAATATGCAGCGGCTGAGCTATAATAACAGCACTAAAAGATATTGTTAATGGATGAAAGTGAAATTGCTCCAGCATTTTTTTTTTTTTACCTACGTAAGGCAAGGTGACATTATTAGGAAAACACAATTCTCCAAGGAAATTGTCCACTATGTAACTTTATCAGTTCTGAGTACAAGGTGCCCCAGCAGTGCCGGCAGACGTTTTTTCAGGCTAGCATAACCTCTTCCTAAATATAAATGGGCAAAGTGCTGGCTTTTATGGAAACCCGAGTGGAGTACATGTAGACAGTAATTGACATTTGTGTGAGTTGCATATTTGTGGTGCAATGTTTAGGTGCATGAATTATATTTATGCACATTAGCTTTCTCTGCCAGAGGGGGCAACTGAACCTAATTTAGTGGCAATAAACCCGAATTAATAGAGTACAGGCATCCAAGCACCCAAAGCTATATTAACATCCAGTGCATGTAATAGTGAAAAGGGCTCCATAAAAAAGGAATGATTTTGTGGGCCAAGGTCCAAGCCCTCCCTCTCTGGAGCAGTCAACGCTTCAATCAGCACTTATCATTTCCTTTTGGATCAGGAAATATATGCATCTAGCCAGTGCTGACACCATCTAACTGTAACATGGAGACTTGAGATTTAGCTTTAATTAAAGAAATGTACACTGGAGCTCTGTAATTAAAGTCTCCTTGGATCATGCACAATCCATAGCATCCATTTTTCTGATCATTAAATTAGACCTGCTGCACATTTATCATAATCAGTCTATAAAATGACTGCTGCGTTATATTGATTAGTGTATACAATTTGTTGGACTGCTGCACCATGTCAACCTTCCTATATCAAATATTCTCCATGTTCTTTAGTACTGAAGAGCTGTAGTACTGTATGAACTCACTTTCTTTTCGCTTTCATCCCACACATCATTTGTACACCAGTCATTCTCCATCTGTTTCCAGCCTCCTGGCATCATGAATTCTTCACTTTTTTTTTTTTTTTCAATTCCTCTCCCTGTTTGTAGTGAAGAAATCTTTTTCCTCAACTCATCGCGCACCCCCCCAACCACTCCACCCCCCAGGCTCATTTTGGAAACATATGGCAGAAAAAAGCTGACTTTAGGGACCTCAAATGTTCATTTGAAAAATAGCCAGCTATTACTCAAGGTTATACCCTCGATTTTTGAATCTATTGGTCCAACTTTGCATAAGTCATCTTGAGTCTCGATGGATGCAAAAGCAATAGTGAAGCAATTAATGGGGTCCTCTCCTCTTCCTTATAGACTGCCCCCAAAGTACCCAGCCAGCACCTCAAAATAGGAAGTAATTATGGTGGGAAATTTCTGTTAATATAATATATAGCAAGTGCTAAATTTAAGATCAAAACATCAATAATGCATCTCCTAGAATAGACTAGAACAATATATACTGGTTATCCATATAATTACAATGAAAAACATTATACCCGGTATTGTGTAGGTTCTGCTAAGCCACCTGGGAATCTCTGGCCCCTTGAGGTATGACTACACAAGACATTGACACAGGATCCTTTGGATGCTGTGGTTTGTGGAGAAAGACATCTGTGTATCATACTTGTTTGCCATGGGTGCTCAATTTGCCTGGGATCTGGGGAGTTTGGAGGCATTCTTGGGCGTTCTGGCACAATGGTGCACTGGGTGTTCTGGTGCCTTTTTATTGATGTATTTTTGGCAAGCTGATCTGTATTGGTTTTTCTGTGGGATTGGAATCAGCAGGCTGACATTTGCTCCCCACACACACATCACTGAGCCTTGGTTCCCCATGACTTTGTCAGTAGTTCACCGGTTTTCCATTGCTGGACCACTTTTGTAGGTACTAATGATTGCATCCTGGGGACACTAACAAGACCAGCTGTTTAGGACATGCTCTTACTGCAAAGTAATTCCCAATTGAATTTATTAGTCTTAATCTCTACAGCATGTCACTATACAAGAAACTATTCAAAGCACCGTATTGATTGTGTGAAGAAATTAAGGCTTCAGGCATCCTTTAGTTCACTGGACATTTTCACCCCTGTGGATCCGTAACCAGTGGAATATTTGCGGGAACACATGCTTCTTAAATACATGAACACATCACAATATATTGGTAAATATATACAGTACTACCAGTCAAAAGTTTGTATGCAAGTTTGAATTTATTTTCTGCATTCTAAAACAATACTGGATGTTGTATAAAGTACACTGAGTATGAAATAACACAGATGGCATCTGGTAATTAAGTAACAATATCAGTCAGTTGTTATTTTAAGAGATGAAGGTCAGTTGTTCTGGAACAGTTCTTGCAAGAACAGTATTTACAAAAACAGCATTTACAACCATGATAAAACTGGCTCTTATAACGACCATCCCAGGGATGCAAAATCAAAAAGATTATAAACCTCATGGGACAACTTTAAATTTGGTAAAGGAGAAAGATACTATTACACGGACAAAAGATGAAATCCTCTAGCTTCTCTAAAAGAAAGTTCCCGTGCGTGCAAGATTTCTTCATGAGCCCTGTTTGTGCTGATTTATGACATAAGCAAAATGTAGTAACTTTCTTTAATCACTGGCCTATCGTAAGAGGATCATATAATCTGACAGCAAAACAAGTTATAGTGCAGTCTTTCATAGAATTCAGCCAAGAATTTAATGGGCCCGTCAAACCATAATCTTAAAATACTGCCGCACAATGTAAAACAGGATGCAACTGGTAAAAAATAAATAATAAAAATTAAATCCCCTTTTTCCATATTCTTTTGATTTCTGAGGTGATGATCTAAACATTTACAGGATCAGAGGCGGATTTAGATATGGGTGACTTGAGCAGCCACACATTATGACCTCTTGCCTGGAGGTGGAATAGAGTGTGTGTAATAAAAATACAAATAAAATAAAAAATTAACTAACTCTGAAACTCTTTGTGATGTTTTTTATTTTTTATTTTTTTGCTTATTTACATGATTCTTTTTTCACCTCACTGCGTGGGTCAGTTAATTTTGGTGGAGTTGACATCAACCTCAGGTCTGTGGTGGGAGGAGCAGAATAAAGGACATATCTACATTTGTACAGAAATGTAATTAGTAAAATCAATACCACTACAAATACTGTAATACTGTAAATATACACTATACTGTATATTTTCACAGGGATATTTCATGATTTTTTTTTTTTGTGTAATCATACAGTATTATATATCCAGTCTACACACCCCAAGATTAAATGGTTTAGTCTTTTCTAGTTCAGTCTCTTCAGACTTGTAATGTTGGGAGGGTAATGCCATAATGCTTAAGGAGTAAGGAAAAAGGAATGAAAAGAAGACTGGAAGAAAAGAGATAATGGTATGCAGGTACTGTATGTGGATAGAATCCATTAATGAGTATAATATTATGTATGTAATAAAATTGTCTATTGTACCACTTATGTTTGTTAAGCAGTTTCCCTCTGGGATAAATAAAGTTCTTTGAATCTTGAGTCTTGTATAGCTTACATTATTTATTGCAACATCTAAAAATGTAATTGAGGAAAAATCACATAGTTATTAAAGTTTTAATCGGTTATTTGTGTTGTTTTAAATGTCTGAATAAAACATTAGAGCAAAGCATTTAAACATTTTATTAGTAATAGTATTTAGTAAGAATTCGCTCACTCACTCATTATCTATTCCACTTTGTCCTGTATACAAGGTCATGGGGGCCTGGAGCCTATTCTAGGAAACTTGGGGCATGAAGCGGGGTAATCATTGCAGCACACACACACACACACTCATGCACACACTATCGGCAATTTGGAAACACCAAATAACCTAATCTGCAGGTATTTGGACTGTGGGAGGAAACCGGAGTACCCAGAGGAAACCCACCAAGCACTGGGAGAACATGCAAACTCCATGCGCACAGTGACGGGAATCGAACCTGGCTAGGAATAAAACCCGGATCCTGGAGATGCAAGGCGACAGTGCTAACCACTACACCACCATGTAATTCTCATTTTATAATTCAAACTATTACATCTAAATTAGATGTTATCAGTCTATCATGACTTGTAAGATGTTAAAAATGTATTTAAGGCACTCTAAGAATCACAATTGATGCTCTTGTTAAGGGGAAAAAAGTGTATAAATGAAAGTGTATAAAATTAAACTTATCTAAACACAGGATCAGTAAACACAAATGGTCAATTAACCAGTGACAAAAACATACATAATAGAAACATAACACATAGCAATGCGTGCAGTGTATGACATGACATGAAAGCATATGTGCCTGGCATACGCTGAAAGAAGGTTTTTGGAAATTATAGTTATACCATAGCTTAATAAAGTCATAATGACAGAATGTAAATTTAAACACTGAGAAGCCACTTTTGAAAAAAAAGATGCTGAAGTATACTTCTTGCACTGGATCTCATCATTCCACAGCTTGAAGTGAAAATATAAATTCAACTTGCAAGTGGCTTTCATGTTTTATTTACAGGTTGGATAAGCAAATCAGGCTTCTGAAACATAAAATTCAATTATATTAATACATTCATAAAACAGTACATTAAAACAAAGGAAAGAGAAAAGAAAAAAAGATAAAATATGTGAATGCCCACCTTGTAAACTTTTTTTTATTTTTGTAATTATTTCTTTGATTATAATGCACATGTTGATTTTAATAATTGCGGTGCATTCGTGCAAGACCATGCATGAGTTTTAACATACGGAAATACTTAAAGATTTGTCTTTTTCTGCCCAGAGGGATATGTCAGACAAATGCAGTGGGCTGGAAAATATCTTTCTTTTTCTTTCTTTTTAATTCCACATCCCTAGTTTTCCATGCAGTAAACAAAATGAGTGAGTATAGTTTCGAGCTCTCGGTAAGGAGAGTTCCTAGCGTTCAGTGCTTTCCACTCTTTTGTCCTTGTCGAACTCAGATCACTGCAGTGACTCATAGTATATGGTGATTGGCACATAATACTGCAAGGAGGCTGCTGGCATTTCTAAACAAAATAAAATCTGTGCTGCTTGTCAGCACATTCCCCCTGCAGTTTGTGTAAACAAGCAGGTTCTCCTAAGAATTTTCTGATTTGTAATTGCTTTCCATTCATGACACTCCATGGACTTTTCCACTCTGTCTCCTTCTCTTTCTCTCTTATATGTATGTCTGCTATGACTGCCGGGCAGTTCCTCATTATTTGTATTCTCCTACCTGCCAGCACTAATGAGAGAAGGGACTGGTGCCAGTGTGACAGAGTTGGTGGATTAATGTCTGAGCAGCAGTGGGCGAAGTTTGGGGAATACAGCGGGCGCGCAGTTCATTACACCTGATATATGACATTTTTAGCACTGTGAAGTTCACTTTAATAATAAGGCATAATTGTAAATACTCGAGACCAATCAGAACTCCACTGGGTAAAGCGTTTCACCCTAAAGGGTTTGTAAGTAAGGCGAGAAAATGTAACTTGTGCCTTTCCATCTGCTTTATATTCATACATAAAGGGAAAATAATTGCAACCGAAGATGAGTAAAGTACAGCATTCAAAGTAGGATTGAACAAATTCTGTTTTACTCGAGATAATGGTATTAAGTCTTTCCTTCTGTCCCTTCCCTTTGTATTATTCTGTAATGTAATGTACATACAGTAGTTGTGATTATTTATTTATTTATTTTTAATATAGTCAAAGTCTTGTTATGAAGATGAATTTTATTTACTTTGATCCTATCTAGTACTTTATAGCTAGTAAGAGAAAAGCACCAGAGCTATGCAGAATTAATTTCTTTATTTTTTTTATTGATCACTGTGAGAAAGTAAAAAAGTAATAACGCAGACTGTAAGCACATCAATCAAAAGACAATATGGGCAAATTTGAAATAATTCACTTTTGTGGTTAAAAAAAAAAAAAAAAAAGTTGCCTGTCAAAAGTCAGGTGCCAAATGCTTAGCAGTGTTGTCTGAGACAGTGGATACTAATAAATCTGTCCCAATTTATCTGTATTCTTTTTCAGCTATAATATATGCAAACACATGGAGAGTCATTTTACTGTACAGCTAAACATAAAACACTGGTGAGCCATTAGCCAGCTGAGTGAGCTAGTAGACTACAGTACATACCAAGATGATTAAGTTTTGTAAGAACCTTTCCATTTAGAGCATTTACCTAATGCCCATATCTATAGAACAAATGAGTAGTTGAGGGCCTTGCTCAAGGGCCCAGTAGTGACTGCCAGTGCAACGTCCAGATCAGGAAAATCGAGAAAATATCAAGCAACAAACCACTTAATATTATCAAACCCTCCTGCATTATAAGGTGCATTATACAGCTTGTGACATCTAAGAGATGAAATGCTAAATTGATGGTGTTAACAGCAGCCACCTTCATCCTCCCTGATGCTGCTGGTGTGAATTTTACAAGCTGACAATGCACAGCTATTTCTCACAAGAGCCGCAGGCTTTGAGCGCAAAGACAAATTATCCTTTGATATGAAACAGATTGTTTCCTTAAATACCTGCTGTGGTAACGAGGCCCCGGTGTTGCGTTTGGATTTCCACCGTCTCTCGTTTCCGAGTCCGGGGCCTGAGTGGCTGGCCCGGGGAGGCCCGAGCTCACTGAGTGATTAACTAAAGTTTGCAGCTGACAGGCCTGCAAACCTCTGAGGAGGGACAAGCTGGACTAATATGGGGCTGTGTATAACAAGAATGGACGAGTGATGGAGGGGAGAGAGTGAGGAAAGGGAATGGCTAGGTATACAAGAGAGACTCCCAGGCAGGAGATGAGAAAGGAAAAAATAAATAAATAAAACATAGAAGGCTGACAGCAGAGAAGTAAGCCCCTAATCAGCACAGTCCTATCAGCTGCCTGAAAGCAGGATGGAGGCAAAGCTCAGAAAGTTTCGAGTTTTGTGCTTTCACAGTTCGAACGTTTCACTGTTCACCTCATTCCCTTGTAGGCACTTTCTCAGGGTTATATCATGATATTTATTAGCATGATTGTATCCAACAGGGACACCGACACCCATCAGTTATTGCACATTGTGGACAGATTCTGCTAGACAGCACAGCAGTTAAAACAGATTAGATAGAATCTAGAAACATTTTGCTCTATCATGGGAGAAACATTTGGAGCACCATCAGTGACAGCCATGTTTCGACCCACATACAGTACATACTGTAGCTATGTACAGTATATGAGTTAAAATTCATGATCTGGCAGCTCATTGCATTATTATCCAATATTGATGGTTAAAGAGTTTGTATAAAGAGTTAAAAGGTTAAAGCTAACGCTGATCAGCTTGAATGTCATCATTGATATTATTATTTCAGGTTGAAGCCCACGTACATGTCTGCTGCGTGTCTTTATGTACGGCAGAACTCTCTGACTAAATTATTAATACACTCACTCACTCACTCACTCACTCACTCACTCACTCACCCACTCATTGTGAGCATGAGACGGGGTACTCCCTGGGCAGGGTGCCAATCCAATTACAAGGCACACACATGCATATTTACGGCAAACTACTGGGTTGATTATCTCTGTAGAGTGATGCATATAGCCACTCCCACCTCAAGGGAAAAAGCGCTATATTCGCCCAAAAATGTGGAGATGCTGTGACATACCCTGGCCCAGAACTGCTAATAACGTCCCTTCTACTAAAAATTTTGATTTCATTTATGCCACAGATTTAACTTCAGGCAAATAAAGAAGGAATGACAAAGTTCATTCAATTCTGTCCAGTCAGTTTTGCGTGATGCTGTGACAAAATCTGGCTGGATAGACATACAGACATACAGACATACAGACAGACAAGCATACAGACAAAAAAAAATTTCTGAGACTGGTTTCTGGTCCTCCAGTGTATGAAATGCAAGTGCTAACTACAGACCAAACCTTTATTTTATCTATATAGATATATTGTTTCTATTGGGTTTTGTTTTCTTATAAAACAATACCTTATCTTGTTTTTGTGCCATTTAATGTGCACTGTATTTTATTAAGTAATCAAAATCAGTTGACTGCATAGTTCATTATGTCCACACAAATGTAATCTGAAATTTGTGATGTAATAAGAGATGAAATTATATTCTGTAAAGCACTGAACATTAAAAACATTTTAATCTGGACTCAATAACGAAAATGTTAAAGAGAAAAGGTGAGATGTTATATGTTATATGGTAGCAGTGGATACATGTTGATAGATAATCTCCTGCACACCGATAACCACAAACTGTGAATTTATTATGTAAAATTACTCATAATAAAGTGTAATATAAATTGCAAAGTATTTATGTAATAACACAAAGTTACTTTCTCCATTTGCTGTGTAAAACAGAGTAATAAGAAATTTAAAATACATTTCCAGTTCATCGTTTATGTAACATCATAACAAAAGATACAAATATCTATATAAGACCTTTATTCATTCTTCTGTATAGAATTTCGCAGAATCTCTCCAGAGTTTCTTTATCTCTGTTATTTTATATGCCTAACTCAGCTTTTTTTCCCTCTCTGATCCATTAAAACCTTTTTAAAATTTTCTCTGACATCTTCAGGATATCTTCAGTCCCCCCCCCAGGACAATCACAGGGTTTTTATGTCTCTTTTAGCTAAATCTGGCTCCACCCCTACATATCTTATTCATCAATATATTCATACATGTACAGAATATCAGTCAAAATACAAAGAGAGAGAGAAAGAGAGAGAGAAAGCTACGGAAAAAATAATGCTGTCTGTATTGATATAATTTTTATTTTAAGAGCTAAAGTGATGAGAGTCAAGTGGAATGGTTATCTAAATAAAATAAATAATAAAAAAATTCTGATTAATAGCTTACAGGGCATCTCATATGCTCATCTCTCCTCTTTTGCTGAGTGGATCTTGTAGAGAGTGAATAGTGTTTTCCCCATGGAAAACACTAATCTCTAATTTGTTACACGGCTTATACAGTAGATGAGGAAGCGCATGTTTAACCCAAATAGGACATGACCCTGACATTGTACATAGAACATAGAAAAAAAAGCAAACAGAGAGCATGGCATACATAGTAAGGCGTACTGGAATTGGATGCAGAGTAAGAAAGAAAGTGTAAAATTATGTGGCCAATATAATTATAGCCATCTTGAACGGATAAGGGGGAAAATGGCATAATTTTAACTACTGCATGTAATTCTGCATAATATAACATCCCTGGCCTTATTTAAGATGAAAGGTTGCCTACTTTTTATAATATATAATGTATTACCAGTCTTAACAAATATATGTCATATATTGTGATTAAAATAGGAACAGTGGTTGAGGCTTTAGATTGCTGATCTGATGGTTGAGGGTTCGAGCCCCACCACTGCCACATCACCACTGTTTGGTCCTTTAGGCAAGACCCTTAAATTCATGCCCAATACAACCCAGTCACTGAATGCAGTCAAATTAAATGATCCATTGTGGTGACCCCTAAGATAAAATAGACGGCACCCAAGTAAAATAAATAGTTCAAAAAAGATTAGATTAGATCAGATTAGATCTTTTTTTCTTTATAAAGAAAAAATTTTTGTAATTGTGCATGTACAAAGCCAATGAAATGCAGTTAGCACCTAACCAGAAGTGTATAAGTAGCCTATTTACAACAATTAACAATGTGGTAAATGAGTGTATGGGTCCATACTGTAAGTACAGGGATGAGGGTTTCTTATGTACAGAAGGTGCAGTAGGTAATAGGGATGGGTATATACACTACCGTTCAAAAGTTTGGGGTCACTTTCTAACTCCATGATGGTTCCAGATTTTTATTTCTTTCTATATTGTAAAGGAATGCTGAAGGCGTCCAAAAAAATGCATTAATCTCCTTTGAACAGTTGATATTGAGATGTGTCTGCT
>JAQMYI010000037.1:6472050-6483830 GCA_030014275.1 Clariallabes melas
AGCAAACGCACAAACCCAAATGCTGTCGCCGAGCGCCGCGACGGTAACACGAATGCTCCGATTTGGTGACCACTGTAGCTAGTTATTATCATAGGTTTGTTCAGATATCTGGCTAATGTGATGGCCAGGCTAACATCTGACATTCAGATTTTTAACCACACGATCTATTTTTCCCCCCTGAAATGAATTAAAAATCTGATATTTAAGAAGGTGTCAACTCATTTATAAATATCAATGTTTAATTGATCAAATATTAAGTATCAATTTCAGGTAGGTTACACTAATCTAAGATCTGCTTTGGCCGCTACTCCATCACGTTCTGTGCTGTTGTTTCCAACCAAAAATGACATCATCACTGCGCAACTCTATACACTCTGCTTCATCAACTCTATTCCACCTGTTCAACTGCTCGTTGATGCAAATTTTTTATGAGACATTCAAATGGCAGCAACTCAATGCATTAAGCATGTAGACATCAAGTTCAAACCGAATATTAAAATGGGGAAGAAAGGTAGGAACATTTACAGTAAGAACATTCAATTTCTTTGACTTAAGAAGCTCTCGGGTTGCTATAGTGTGATGCTTTATCTGTGTTGTGAAGCTCCATCCTATCCGAGTTGACTGGGCTGAAGTATAGCTCTACAGACTTTCAGCAATGGTGTCACATCTTGGCTATGATCCACTTCAAGCAGTCTGTTCTCTGGACCACCGCCACTAGCCGTCACTAGCTTTGTGTCATAAATGCAAGTGTATTGTTGCTTGCAAGGAAGTTGCCAGGAAGGGGCCACACCTGGCAATTATACTGCTTATCTGTATATTTTGTTAAATTTCTTTTTAAGGCTGTGAAAATGTAAACTGTGAACTGAAAACTATATGTAACTCCTAAATGGTTAATGCAGTATTTTTTTGTTGAACTCCTAGAATTCTTTTGACTACCCCTTGAAAAATGCACAGGCCTTGTCATTAAGTGAGTTCTTCAAGTCATGCAACATCAGCGTCACTTCAGGAGGGCAGTGCAGATCAGAGTCTGTTTTTTCTCATCTCATTTCCTTGTTGTTTTGTTTTGCTCTGCTGGTAATGTTATGTTTAAATATGTATATATTTTTTCATTTTCAAAGACAACTTCAACTTTTAAAAAAAGTCCTCAAGTTTTTAAAACTTCAGCAATGCTTAAAAGAAAGTTATGTAGTTACATGAAGAATATAGGTCTGAACCTGCCTGGGGAATTTAAAGGCTTAAACTTATTTTAAAACTTCAGTTACTTGCCTAGTGTTAAAAATTGAGATAAAATAAAATAATATCTTTACAACATTAAAAATATACTCCACTAGTAAGTAACATTATAGCAACTTTACAGTTTGAATTTTACACAAACCCTACATAATTACTTCAAGTTCTAATGACCAGTTAAGAAGTGTGCATTTATACTCTAAGGAGAAGTTTATGTGTTTAGGAAATCTTTATTTTAGCAGTTTTCCGGATGTCTAGGCAAATTCATATTTAATTAACGTAAGAAATATATTTTATGTTGTACAAGCGTCATTTTACATTTGACTTTAAATAATTTATTTCAATTATAAATTTATTTTTATCCTATAATTTGGTTAATTTTGTTGTTGTGAATATCAATGAATTATCAATGAATAATGAATAATAAATAAAAACTGATGAAAGAAATTACTTATTCCTGTTATGTTTAGGTCAATTGGCCAAAGGGCAATTGATAATGAAAAAAGGTTATATTTCTTACTTCCATGTTTTTTTTTTTATTGATTACGTATTATGATAAAAGTCTTTCTTCAGTGTTACCAGGTTGTTTTATGGTACAACCCGAATTGCAGATAATTCCTAATAAAATATTGGCTCAAGTAATTTGAAAGACTTTTAGGTTTCATTTTATTCAAGACAAATTGAATACAGGTACATCAAAGTACGAAGGTCCAATAAACAGGTGACCTTGACAGATTGTGTTGGGAGATGTAGTTTTCACAGGCCATGACTTTATGCTGAGTTGAGTTTTGAGAGTCCAGTGCCAGTCCTGGTGTTGACCTGACACAATATGCATAGACTTCTTTTGCTTGCAAGCTAGGGGAGATGTTTGCTGTTAGTATTAACATAAGCTCAACCATAACTCACTGCAAATGTTTCCTGAAGGTTTTTTCTTTTTCTGTTTCTTTTGGCAAGTGATACAGTATACTGCTTCTGCTGAATGACTGCTTTCGTTATTAAGTTCTTCCATCTCTGCCCCTGACAGTTTTAATGAAACTACAGAATCCTATAATGCGTGGCACTGTAATTATCTCAGTGAGATATGAGGTTGCAGTACCAAGCCAAATAAACAGAACATATTTAATAGAAAAAAACAACCAATGTGCCAGAGTTTGTTTATTTATTTATTTATTTATTTTATTTAAAAGTGAACAACAGGGATAAAGTTAGTGATGAATAAGCACATTTTTTCTTCACAAATGTACGCAATTAAAAGGTGACCAATTATGAGACTACTCTGATAAGTACATGTTGTATGTTACCTTTCACTGAGTTCAATAAAATTGTTACAAAAAATACTGAAACATCACAGGACAAAAAAAGTAACATTATAGCAACTTTACAGATGTTTAAACGTTAAAGCGTTACAGCAATCTTCTAAAGGTTAAACAGGAACAACAAGGAAATTTGACAATTTGCAAACACATTTGCACTTTAGTTTCTTTTATTGTTATTGATTGTTTATGATTTTTTTCTTCATAAGCCAGCTTATTATTTCTTAATCATGTGTTGACAACTAGCCAAGCAAGAGGGAGGCTCCCATGTGTTTATCATGTGTCCCAAAACTATGAAGTTAATATTTGGGATTTAGACACAGTCTGTGTTTACTGTAGGTCTAGTCTAAAAACACATTATATCATCATTTTAATTATTACATCATAATTGTAAGCTTTTTTTGTATAGATTTGTCGGTAGGTAAAGGAGCAGGTCAGAGGGTAAAGGGTCAAATGACTATGCATCTGCTTGTGATGCATGGTCTTCTGATGACCATGACGATGATCTTGGAAACAGCTAATGCAGGCAGTTTTCCTGTGATGGCTTGTCACTGCGGTGGCTCAATAGTTCAGGACTGAAATTGCCAGAAACATTTTTGGACCCGAGTCTCCATCAGTGAGAGTAAACCTTATATCAACTCAAACACTTTTTCTGTTATATAATTGAGCTTGATTGATTTATGGTTGCACTATCTGGTATCACCCAAATGAGGATGGATTCCCTGAGGAGGGGGACTCATGGACATATATATATATATACTGTAATGGTGAACTGGTACAGTATGTTTGGATGCTGTCTTCCCCACTCTCGTCGTTCACTCAGGATTGTCGATGGAGGAATGACTGGTTGCTTTACTTCCCTGGGAGCTCTCATGTCTGTGTATCTTTCTGGCTCTCCATTTAAGTTATGCTGTCACAGTTTAGTCCTGCCGGAGTCCGTGCACTAAATATACGCTGACCTCATACATTATGGGCCTGCTAGCATACCTAACTGTTCTCTCTCTCTCTCTCTCTCTCTTTCTCTGTCTGTCGAGCTAAACATTGCACTCCTGAGTTATTCATGATTCCCACCCCTTCTGCCCTTTGGCCCTGTCTCACGCATCCTGGTGCCCCACTTCTGGATGGAGTTCTTGTGGCACGATCCCGTATGATCTGCTTGTGATGCATGGTCTTCTGATGACCATAAAGATGATCTTGGACCCAGCTAATGCAGGCAGGTTTCCTGTGATTGCTTGTCACTGCGGTGGCTCAATAGTTTGAGAATTGCCACGAACATTTTTTGCACCCGAGTCTCCATCAGTGAGAATAGACCTTAAATCAACTCAAACACTTTTCCTGTTATATAATTGAGCTTGATTGATTCATGGTTGCACAATCTGGTATCACTCAAATGAGGAGGGGTTCCTTGTTAAGGCCTTGCCACTATCACCCCTGGTTTGCTCATCAGGGACAAACTGATAGTTATAACCTTTTTTTTTTTTTTTTACTTGTATTTTTATAATTCACATCTACAATTCTCTATTTTCTGTTAAACTGCTTTGCAATAATATTAACTGAAAAATTTTATTTCATTGAATTGAGTCTCTGCCAAGACATGAAAACCACAATGTATTTTCATATAGGCAGTCACTGAGTTAAAAACATCCAACTGATAGATAACACGTGCTTTAGGTTTAAGTTTGATTTTACCTTAAATTGGCATTTAAATTGGCTTTGCAATCATCTCTCCAAATGTGAAATCTAATGAAAGTACTTGTGATGTGACAAATAAAAGGAAAACAATTAAGACTGAAATAAAAGTGGAAATAATGAAGAATTTGGGTGAGATGAAATGCCATTGGCTGTTAGAGTAAAAAAAAAAAATTAAAAAAAAAATAATAATAATAATGATATATTTTTTATTTTTGATTCATACATATTTTCTCACACATTCCATACATATTTCAATTATTTTATTTTCATTCTGTAAAGCTGCTATGCAACAATGAGTACTGTTAAAAGAATTACAAATAAACTTTACTCACTCACTCACTCATCTTCTATACCGCTTTATCCTGTATTCATTGTTGCGGGGGCCTGGAGCCTATCCCAGGAGCAATAGGGCACAAGGTTGTGCACACACACACACATACTACACTACGGGCAATTTGGGAACACCAATTAGCCTAATCAGCATGTCTTTGGATTGTGGGTCGGGGGGGAGACCTGAGTACCCAGAGGAAACCCACCAAACACGGGGAGAACATTCAAACTCCATGCACACAAACAAGCTTGGCTGGGAATCGAACCTGGACCCTGAATGTGCAAGGCGACAGTGCTAACCACTACACCACCATGCCGCCTCAAATAAAATTTTATTAAATTTAATTGAATTGAAAAGGTAAAATATATACCATATTCTAGAACAAACATTTGGCTAACTGACATTACAAACGAAAAATATGTACATGTTCCAACTCACCTATATATCGGACTTACTCTCATTTGTGGCCTGAGGATGCTTGTTCATTGAATTGAGGAACCCCAAACATTATAGTAAAAATCAGTAGCGTGGGTCTAAAAACTTTACTTAATAATTGTTTACCAAATTGCTGTGTTTTAACACAAATATCACAAATAACACTGATGAGGACGTGCAATTGGTTTCCTGTTAGTGCCTGTTGGACTGGTCAAGTGAAACACCATGAAAATTAAAAAATGCCCCTAAACACGGCTAGCTTTAGACATTTCTCAATCCAGAGAATGACTGTACTTTTTATTTATAAATTTGGGGGAATTAAATCAGTATGTATTAGTGATGCGCGGGTCGGGACCATTAAATGATGTAAATTCCCGACCTCAATTTCTCCCGCACCTCGTCTTCCATCTTCATTTTTATTCCTTTGTTTTTGTTGTGACTGGCAGCGGAATTGCACGCAACATACATGGATTTTTTATTTAATTTTGTTTTTAATGACCCGCCCCAACCCGCCCCGCAAATAAAGCGACAATTTCTTTACCCGACCCGCGGGTTACCCGCGGGGTCCGCGGGTTAAAAGACGACCTGCCTTACTCACTAGTATGTATATTTCTTAAATATGCCATTGTGAAACTTTCTGCTGACTTTTTTTTTTTAAGTAATGAATTTAGGCTTGGAGCTCAAATAGAATTCAAAACATTTACACATCATCTCTGGCCAGAGAGCATCCAAAACCAAAGTCAAAGAAGCTGCTTCGAAGTTAAAGAAGAGAGTCTGCATCAGCATCACACTCACAGATACTTCTCTGTGACCTGCACCCAGCATACCAGAAGAAATAGCACAGATGATTGCAAGAGATTGCAGTCTGCTTTCTCTAATGGCTTGGAAGTAATGGCTTTCAACTATTTCCATTTTTCATTGACAGAGAGTGCTTTTTTTCCATGTGGCGAGACTACCATCCTTCACTGAAAACCAGGGATTTTTAAAATGGCATTTCCTTTCCACAGAAATGAAGTATTAGTAATCAATTCATATAATTGTACCCCTTAATGCTGTCATCAGATAGATTTTTCCCCCTAAGTGCGCCAAATCATTTTTGGTATTTAAAATGTATTGATGTGGAAAACATGTGTTAACAGTTCCCTGTTGGTATATAAATCTTCCAAATGGAGAAAAAAATAAGTGGGCACAAAAGCCTAATGATCGGGACATTTCATAACCTCTGTACTATATTAGTCCCTGGATATGAATATATATTTTAATGCACACAAACTGAACAAATGATTCTGATGATGAATCTTCATAGGAATTTTTTGAAATCTAGGACATTTACCTAAATCAACATATCCATGGTTTTGCATTTTTTTTAAATACCTTGAATCTATATACAGTGACAATAAAATAATTTTAAAAGTGTCTTTCATGAGTGCCAAAGCCTCTGGCAAAATTTTGAAACATACCCTATCTTCTTTCTATCTGAACTGTGTGTGTCAAATCTTATATTGAATAACAGCAGCATCTCCTTGCCAACATAAACCACTCCTTACAGATCGTTACTATGCTAGACGTGAGTGTAGGAGTGAGTGTGTGATGGTTCCACAGCATGGGTCCACAGTGCATTTGTTTCCATACACAAGTCATGATTATTGGTGTATTTTTTTTTACATACTGTATATCTATCAGAATAGATTTCAGAGAAAAAGAAGCAAAATAAAGTTGCAGTTTGTGTGCATTCCATTGCTACTTTTCACTAGTCTGCATAGACTACAGTATGTCAATGGAGTGTGCAGAACCAGTGTTCATATTACATTTGGCTTAATACAATGGATAAACAACAAAATAAAGGAAGCCTCTGTGCACTCAATTTGTGCAAAACATTATTTTTTTTAATAAAAGCAAGCTTTCAGTCAGAGACCTTCTTCAAGACTAATGCATTAATATGTGAGTGATGCATGGCGAGATCAGATTAACTCTTATTAAATAATGAGTATTTAGTATTTAGGAAAGTTTAAAAGAGCAACTTACTTTTGGCTGCTCTCGTCAAGGGGTTGCCATATTGGACCATCTGATCCGCACACAACTTTGGCACAGGTTTTTACGCTGGATGCCCTTCCTGACCTCATACCCAGATCCTGAAGACCCCAAAACAACAACCAAGTGCGTTAGCCGCCTGAGCCACCACTCAGTCCATGCAAACAATTGGTAGTTTGGTGGCACATCATCGCATCACCAAATACTCCTGGTCAACTTGAATTAAGTACATTTTAATTTTATTTGTCACATACACAGTCATACGCAGTACAATATGCAGTGAAATGCTTATGCTTATGGTGATTTTTCAAACATTGATTATATATATATATATATATATAATTTCCTTATCGATTTTGGACTGAACAAATATTCAAAAATCAAAAAATTACCATCAAGAAAACAAAGCTTGTGTTCAAGTCCAATGCAATGATGACACCAAGATCAGGAATCTAGATCAGGAAGAGTTATATAAATACCTACTGTAGGAGCAGATCAAGGTGACAGTATTCAGCAGAGTAAGACATAAGAGTTAATCCAGAAAAAAAATACTAATACTGCCATGGCAGACTCATCCTTGGTACCAAACTAAATAAAAGAAATAAATAAAATAAATAAATTGGAGGCTTGCTGTGCCATTACTGCAGTATAATAATGGGATGATCAACTGATAATCAACCCCAAAACTACTAAAAAGTGCTATCTTCTACTATAAAAAGCTGATGTATATGCTTCAGAAATGTGGTGGGCATTTGGCAGAAGTGAAGCTTCCGGCACTGGATAGATCCTTACAATGAGTCACTAGGTAAGGCATGGATGTACTGTAGAAGGAAAAAACCAACCACATAGTCACTGGCTGATTTGTATTAGTACCAAAAAGTATACTCATCAGCACAACAGGATAGCCAGTCAGCTGCTCTGGTTGATGCTAAAAATTTGGATCTAAAAGTTCTTGAAAAAGTCATTGAGACCAACAACATTATTATTATTATGTACACTATGGTTGTGAACACTGATTGCACCATTAGAGCTAGCTGACTGGATATCACCCTACAAGACAGATCTAATAAGACAGGTCTCTTGATTGATGTGGCTGTCCCAAATGATGTAAATGTTGCCATCAAGGAAATTGAGATGCTTAGTAAATAAACAAACAAATTGAGATTTCACAAATGTAGAAGAGAACAACATGTGTGATTCCAGTTGTAATTGAAGCATTAGGACCTGTCCAACAAGGGCTCCAAAATATCTAGATGAAGTCCCTAGAAACAACAGCATAGCACAGGTGCAAAAGCAGTTCCTCTGAAAACTGGCCAAAAATGCGACCCAGAAAGTCCTTCAGGAGGCCTGGAGAAGTATTCCTCAAGGCTACATTAGAAATGCAAGACAATCTGTCTATTTGGAACCAAATGAAGAAATGAGGAGTGGCTCAGGACTTTCCCCCAATTACTATAATTCACACAAGTACTCTTTTTAGCCATGGTGTGTAAATAGGCATTTTAGAAAACAAATCACATCTTAGCAATCAAGCAAAAATCAAGAAAATCACATTTTAAGGAGGATGGGCTACAACAGCAGAGAACCACAGGTTCCATGCCTATGAGCCAAGAACAAGAATCTAAAGCTGTCATGGACTCGCTGACACTGAAACAGTTGAAAATGGGAAAATATATTTATATATTAATTTATATATTTATTTATTTCTAAGACATATTTATTTATAATCTTCAGCTATCCAGGATTGATTCCTGTGCACATGATAGTCATGTTCTTAAACACCCTAAGGTTTGATGTTTTGTACATGCAGTGATGATTTTCTGCTCAACAAGGCCTTACCACCCACATAACTGTCACTCACACTTTTTAAAAAATTTAGTCTTCTTTTGTCTTGTGTAAAAGCTAGCGACTGTTTTGCGTGAAACTTTCAGGAAATCTTCAGTTCCTGAAATATTCAAACTAGCCCATCTGGCACCAACAACCATGCCATGATTAAAGGCATAAACATTGCATTATTTCCTCATTCTGATGTTTGATGTGGACTTTTATTGCTCTTGATCTACATAAGCATGGTTTTATGCACTCTGCCTGTGCCTCTGTGCCTTTGTGCCTCTGCCACATGATTGGTTGACTAGATAATTGTACAGGTGTTCTTAATAAAGTTTACAAGTCTACATTTGAGTCTACATTTATGTACATCAAATTTGATATCAAATTATGCAAAAGTTGGTACTTTTTTCCCCTGTCTCTCAGCTCACTGTACACCTTTGCACCAACATAGAATCAAAGTTTAGAAATTAAGTTTAGAAATTAAGTTTGACTATAAGTAAATTGCTGTATAAAATGTAAAAAATGTACTTTATTGTGTTTTGTGTAACTATTCAATGATCTCATGCTGTTATTTTGTATTTTAATTAAAAAACATTTCAGAGGTTTTTGATGTTATACATGGAGTTTAAACAAGAAAAATATCTGTAATCAGAGTGAGATTTTCCAACACAGAAAACAAATGGATAAGCTTAATTGAAAATAATGAAGCTATTTTATTTAAAATACAATATATACAAACTTTTATATAGTATGTTGATTATCAATTTATAATTATAATTGAGATATAATATTTTTCCTAGTTTTGTTCATCATCATTTTTTCAAAGAGTTATTGTGTTTTTTGTTTTGTTAGGTTGTACAGAAAATGGACTAAATTTAATAGAGGTGTATGCCGTAATTCCAAGATCTGTTTTCAATCGCTTTGTTTGTATTCAGATTAAAAAGATTACTTATTAGTGAAAGAATTTCTTTTAATTTATTTAACTTAAGAACTACTACAGTTCCTCAACCTCTGCTACATCACTCGAGTTCATGATGTCAGGAATGATAGTTGGAGACTGACGCAAATTTAGGAACACTATTATTTACAGTGAAACAAATAACACATAAAGACTATAAAACATGAACAAAAATAATGACATGGTGGATGCAGCTCACATTTGACTCAGAATAGTGTGATGTGGTCCAGTGTTGTATCAGCACTATGACACAAATCATGAGTCTCAACTGGATGCCCTGTGGAACAAGTTTCTTTTTTATTATTTTTTTTTATCTAATGTAAACAACAACAATGCCTTTCCAAAATCAGGAAACTATCCATTATGGCCAATAATATTTTATTAGACACATAAGAATTGAACTATTTTAAGCCACATTTTATTATTTTTATTACAGATAAGATTTTCCAGTAAACCTTAAATTTGATAATACAAAAGATGACAAAAAACAGGTTCTCCGTGCACTGCAGATGGTCTATTGGGGCTTTAGGGAAGAGTAAACAAACCTGATTTTTTTTTGTGCAGAAATATGACAGAAATAGGGTTATTTATATCTTGGATCTCGGTAAGAGAAGTTGAAATGCACTTAATATTGATATCTATTTGCATCTGATTAGAGGACATATACTTTACATACATTTGACTGTTCTATAATGCTTTTCAAGTTCAACCCTTAATAATCTGTTTTCGTAAAATATCTATACAACTTAAATAACCAAATTAACACTGGTTATATTTCTGCTTTGCTTACGTGAGGACATAAACTTTTATACTTATACAATAGGTAGTCAATCAGTCAGATATGCATCTGGGACAAGCAACAAACAGCAAAGAGAATTCTATTGTTTGGAAGATGGATGAGATGTCTGGGTTTCAGGCGGGCGAGGTAGTACACAGAGAGAGTCCTATCCCATGTGTATTTCTTCAGTAAAGAGTGATTGCTCCTATTACAAATGCTAGATGAATATAGACATTGCTAACATCATTATTTCTCGACAGAAAATATAACATTTCTTGTAACATAGTAAGTAGATCTGTACATTGCAGTAGCAAGATGAAGTAATAATAAAGCATCATGATATGGATTGTGACTCAAGGAAGTAATGAAGCCATATGAAAAAAAATTACTAGCTTTTTTCAAAAGCTAGTAATTTTTTTTATCATATGCCATATGTCCAAAATATCACTGTAATTTGCATTATAGTACTATTTTCAGAAATAATGGAGAATGAAATGACAGACGCTTAAGTATCTAAAGTTTTTTGAGAAAATCATCATCCAAAAAGTACAAATGTTAGTTCTAAGATTAACATGTTGTTATCCAAAAGAAGTACTGCTGTCTGGTTAATTATCACAGTAGGTGCAATGTTTGTTGAAAAAGTCAAAGGAAAGTGGTTGAGCACCCAGCACAATGATTTGACGCACACCTTTGACCATTCTTTGCAATTACTGTACAGCAGAGAATCTACCCTGGTCACTAATCTACTGAGGCTTTGTGAAATAAAAGGAGGCGAACGACTGCATCATCCAATCAGCACTCAAAAGCTCAGAAAGAAGCCGTGCTATTAAAATAATGCCTTTTAAGAAGAAACATTCCAACATTGACTAGATAATTAGTTTCTTCAGATATTGTCAAAGAATTTATTATAAGTGCTCAGTTTGGTCAGATCAGGATTCATTTAATATACTGTAACAGAGGTTTTTGACAGTAAGTGATCTGTAATGAAAACCACCAGGTGTACTAATTTTCAATGCACAGTTATTAAAATTAATAATTTTAGCATCCAGTATAGTTATATTACTGCAATAAAGGGTGGGCCATTTATATGGATACACCTTAATAAAACGGGAATGGTTGGTGATATTAACTTCCTGTTTGTGGCACATTAGTATATGTGAGGGGGAAAACTTTTCAAGATGGGTG
>JAQMYI010000037.1:6520200-6530972 GCA_030014275.1 Clariallabes melas
GTACTTGTACATGTGTAATGACAATAAAGTTGAATCTAATCTAATCTAATCTAATCTAATCTAATCTAATCTAATCTTTATGATTTCTTGCAATTTTCATTGTATCAATCCAATTCAAAGTCATGCTGTTATTCTGTCCGATACTTCTCTCTGTTATGCCACAAGTAATGGTCATTATGAAATATCCACTAAATTTAACATAACACCATTAATAATTATACCCGATCATTAACTTGAGCAAAGAGCATAAAGGATCTACCTCCCTCCTCTTTTTTTATCCACAATCGAGCTAAATAATAAAACACGTCATTTTTATTCCCCTTTCACCAAGTGTGTTCGAATTGTAGAAATTAACATTTAATAATTCCAATCTCCTAAACTGACGTTCAAACATTTTAATTAGCAAGCACTTTGCTCACCATACACTTGCAGCAGATGGATGCCCATGTCAGCCAATTTGAGGAACCAGCAATTACCACCTCATTTGCATTCTTATTTCAAACATGTCCTTCCTAAAACCATCTCACTTAAAGAACATTTTATCTTTATAGCGCTGGCTTTAGCATTAGCAGGTGGTCAAGTGTTTATGTATCAATTATCCCTGAAGGTAAAATAAATAAATAAAAAACTCTCATTAGAATCATTTCCAGTGAATAAGTAAACACACAACAAATATATTAATAAATTGAAAATAAATTTATGCTGGCTATGATAGAAAGGTATCAGAATGCTCAGTGCATTACAGCTTGCTGTTTATGAGGCTTAACGGGAAAAGAGTTCAAGGTTGTTAATCTTGCCTCCAAATTTCCCAGATCTAAATGAGCATCGATGGGGTGTGCTGAACAAAGAAGAGTGATCCATGAAGACATCACTATGCAACCCACAGAACTTGAAAGATGTGCTGCTAATGTCCAGGTACTAAACACACAGCACACCTGGTTTCGCTGAGTCATGCTGCATGGGGCCAAGATCTGCCCCGGTGGCACAAGAGGGAACTACATAAAATTGGGCTTAATGTTTTAAGTTTTAATGTTATAGCTGATCAGTATGCATTCTGTGATCTAATCTTTAAATCTAAATCTTCAAATTTCCACATTAAAAAAAGCACAAAAAAAATGTCCCACCTTTAGGAAGGATTAAGTGAAAATGGAACAGTTTTTAAACCGCAACATTATCAAATAATAATAATAATATTAATAGGTTTCTGCATAAGTCGCCTTTCTGCTAGTGTGTCCATTCATCCCTTTGACTGTGTATCTCTCCAACACCCTCATTAGTGCAATATCTCAAGAATTAGGGGTTGAATGTTTGTACGACATGGATTAATCATTGCAACCAAGAGATGAACAGATTAGATTTTGAAAAATCCAACATCTGAGAAGACTAGCCTTGTCAGGGCTTTTGGCCTTGAGTTCTGCTTGTAATTCCTAAAGCTGAATGCTCTAGTAATCCTCCATAAATCTTTTTGTGGTTTTTCAGTAGGTCTCACACACTGTTCTCAGATTTGCTAAATATTCATTATATGCCAAGCTCACTAAAATATACCACCAAGTTTGCCTGAGTAAAATTCATTGTTATTCCTAAATGAATGTATGAAGGAATGAATACATAAATAATAATAATAATAATAATAATAATAATAATAATAAAAATGCTAATATGTCCAGAATCCATTTTATCAAGCATTTGAAATAAAAGATGGAAAATATTTTAATACCCTTTACACAATAATTGCGCAAAATGTCATTATTATTATTATTATTATTATTATTATTATTATTATTATTATTATTACTAGTAGTAGTAGTAATAGTAGTCGTAGTAATAGTAGTAGTATAAGTATTATAACTAGTAGTAGTGGAGATTTTCTCCCCATGCTTGGTGGGTTTCCTTCGGATACTCCAATATTATATATATATATATGAATATATATATGAATATATCTGAATGTAGCCATACATATATGCTGCAAAAACAAAGCAAGGTCCATAAAGACATGGATAAGCGAGTTTAGTGGGGAAGAACTTACTTACTGACTGACTTAAACCTGATAGAACACCTCAGGGATGAATTAGAGCGGAGACTGTGAGCCAGGCCTTCTCGTCCAACATCACAAATACACTTCTGGAAGAATTGGTCAAAAGGTCCAATAAACACACTCCTAAGCTTTGTGGAAAGCCTTCCGAGGAGAGTTGAAGCTGTTGTAGCTGCAAAGGGGGCGGAGTCAACATGATATTAAACCCTATGGATTAAGAGCTGGATGTTACTCAAGTTCATATGCATTTAAAGGCAGTTGAGTGAATACTTTTGACAATTCTGGCACATACACTATTTCCTCTATCCATTTACTAAACCAGCTAATTCTAATTAGCACAACTCTTCAGCCAGATATGCTCAAACTGATTAGTGGCATCACCTGTTTTGCGCACAGGGAATACTATATGTGGGCCTCTTGACATTGCGTTAGGGTTAAGGATTAATTATATATTATATAATTATATAAATTCCAAATAAAGTTTACTTCTCAACTGGGGACTTAGTTCACAAAAAAATGTCTAGTTCTTTTTCTTTTTCTCTTTAGCACAGTTTCTCTTTAGGTTAGTTGCTTCTGATGGTTTAATGGTTGACTGTAGCTTTAAATCTGCAGTGTCTGTGGGGGGCCCTAGCCTGCATACTCAATGAGTTAACGCATGAGCCTAGCCTAAGCTCCCTAATCTCCTCTATGAGGTCCCAGTGAGACAGAGTGCACTTTGAATCTGGCCAAAGGGATCAAAGCAAAAATTGGCAGAGCGCTAAAATAAAAAAAAAAATGCAAAGGTATCACTGTCAATCATGATTACACATCACACATTTTGAAAAAGATTCTGAGCTGGGGTAAAATTCTAAGAAATTTTATAAAATAACTCTATAATAACAGGTCCTACTGTTAGCTAATGAATAAGAATGTAATGATTAATGCAGTAGAAATGAACAAACAATTGGTCGCATTTATAATTTATTATGCATTAATTTGCATAGAGTGACAAAACTAAGAAAAAGAAAAAAAAGAACTGAATGGCAAAGAAAGGCAGGAGCTTGAGATGAACAATGAGCATCAACAGTGAGAGGGAGACGAGGAACTTTTTTTGACCAATTATGGCAATAAAAATATTTCTGCTTCTATATTTTAAGTACAAAAGTACAAAATTCCTCTCATATAAACAATTTACAAATGAATCAATTCACCTTTAGCTTGATAAATGAGGCCCAAGACTTTAGGAATAGTGTTTCTTTGATGTACTTCAGTGTGATATGACTGCAACAAAATGATTAGAGTAGAGTGCAGTGCAACAGGAAATTAATTTCTATTTTTTGCTTTTCAATCTTATATTATATAATATAGCTTTTCAATAAGGTGTCACAGTGACATAGTAGTTAAGACTATCCAGGGATGGGGGTTCGACTCCCGCCTTGGTTCTATGTGCGTGGAGTTTGTGTGCTCTCCCCGTGCTTGGTGGGTTTTCTCCCGGTACTCCAGTTTACTCCCTCAGTCCAGAGACATGCAGCTCAGGTTAATTTTTCACCTTTTGCCAAAAATCCACTGGCATAGGCTCCAGGCCCGTGCGACCTTTTACAGGATAAGCGGTATAGAAGATGAATTAATGAATCTTTCAATATTTTCAGTATGTATCATCTTGCATATTTTTACTTGTGTGATAAAATTTTTGTTTATAAAAGAATTATGGAGTGAAATGAGATGCAGCGCTTTTCAGGAAAGTATGCTTTTAGTCAGAATATGATTCACTACATTTCTGAAAAAGATCAAGTTTCATGAATGCAATTGAAAGGCTTTCACGAAAAGCTTTGCTTTTGAATGTGGTGTGTTTTCTGCATGTCACTGATGAAATGCAAGACATCTTTTACAATTATTCAGTACAGTTTATTCATGAATATATTTTGGTGGCCAGTTTGATTGCTATAGAAATAAAAATCTCCATACTCTACATTATAAGACCCTCAGAAATAATAATAATAATAATAATAATAATAATAATAATAATAATAATAATAATATGGGTACGCTGGTTTCATCCCACAGTCCACAAACATGCAGACTAGGCTGACTGTCATTTCCAAAATTGGCCATAGTGTGTCTGCATGCTTGTGTAGTGCAATGGCTTTACAAGGATGTATACTGCCTTGTGCCCTGATTTCTCTGGGATAGGCTCCAGGTTTCATGTGACACTGAACAGGAAAAGTGGTATAGTTAGTAAGTTAGTTAGTGAGCGACTGAATAAGTGAGCGGTATAGTGGGTTAGTGGGTGAGTGAATGAGTGATAAGAACAAGAAAAAGGACGAGAAGAAGAGAAATATGAAGCTTAAACATGTATCTATTTTTTGTGACTATAATTTATTCATTTTATATATACATTTATTAAAATTTATATTAGTTGTTCCTAATATCCTGGAATGACATGACCCCTAATAACTGTGTCCTTGGAAATCTGCATTAATCTCCTTCCAAACATTTCCATCACTCTCCATTAAAACTTTCATTGTACGTTTACCTTCCCAGGTGTTGTAGCATTCACTGAGAGTGAGAAAGTGCATTGCTTTGGAAATCAAAATAATGAGAATAAATGAAAGTGAGTTATATTTTGAAAGTTATACGACCTAACAACAAGAAACTATGATAGTGCTCATAAAAGTAGGATTTCAACCTTGAATTACTCTTGTTATTAATTAATTTATTTATTTATAAGGCTGTTACTCTTTAAGACATAAATGAGCAGAAGGCTGTAAATGGAGGAACCAAATTTGGCTTTTTTCAGTGTCTTAAATTTCCAGAGCAATACTCTCGTCCTTAAACCAGGCATTTTGGCCAGAGAAATGCTTTTTATATATAACGCTCCATCTATTATACTTTGTGATCATTGCCTTTATTGCCTTCTTTTATAGAACTGTTCAGAAGATTGTGCCTTCCCTGCTATGATATATTCCAGCACCAATAACAAGAAATTGTTCCATTTTCTGTACAAGATACTGTATTACAGATAGTCCACCCATCTGTATAGTCTTATTATATGGGAATAATTTTAATGAAGGTAAATATCTAGTTATTTTGTCTGATACAGAAGATAGAATGTGCATTACTGACAAGTGTGTCACTCTACATGGTTTTCATCTTGTTTTATATTGTTCTTGTATATTCATTTCCTTTTATGTGAATTCATAAATTCAAGTCAATCCCGGGACAGTTTCTTCAGTTCGACAGCACAGAAAATAAGTAAATAAATCGACATTCTTACATGCCATTTAAAATCCCACCACACAAAGTATGGGTTTTAATAACTTGTGTTATTGTCCCATAGTTGTAAACAAGACACAGTGGAAATTAAATGCATGGCGAATTTAAACTCCCGAGCTGATATATAAACTGTGTAAAAGCCATTATACAAAGACACAAATAATTAATATGTATATTTAATGCAAATGTTAGGTACCATTTCAGATTCATCCAAATGTCTCAATTCATCATCGATCATATTATTGTTTTACTCACTCACCCACTCTCTCCCTCATTCTCTATAGGACTTATCCTGTACAGGGTCATGCGTGGGCATCTAGCATATCCCAGGAGAATCAGGGCACAAGGCAGGATACACACACACACACACAACTGGCACAACTGGCAATTAGCTTATGTCTTTGGCCTGTGACGGGAAACCATAGCACCCAGAGAGACCCAAGGCAGGAATCAGCCCAAACACCTCCTAGCCTGTAAAGTATGACTATTGCTGCATTCTATAATGACAGCGCTTACGATTCTTCCGGGAACATGCGACAGTTGAGTGGTTTGATGAACAGTGCTCCCATTATTGAACAGAAACCTCCTGCACTATCATGTGCCCTCTTGTAATTTCACGACGGGCAACCACACACAGGAGAGTCAATCCCAGGATTAGAAGTCGCTGCATGCTTTATCGATTTTTATTTTTTATTTTTTTTTTGTATACAAATCAAGTTGCAAAAAAAAACATTAGGTACATTGATGATAACCATTACAGTTACCATCTGGAGGTTTGGTTCTGACATAGAAATTCACAGTCAATTATAAAAAAAAAAGTCAGTAAATTAAAGAAAACACTTAATTATCTAATGGTAAATTTGTTTAGCTATGGATCTAGTGATTTTTTTTCTGCATTTAAAACTCAGTTACAAACACACTTTATTAATGTTTTGACAAGGGAAAAAAAGTAATTTAAAAAAAGTGAAATATATGGAGGATAGTGAGTGGGTAAGAAAATGCATGCAACATAATTACCTGAATATTATAACTTTGTTCTCTACCCTGTTTTTTTGGTAGCTACAGCTATTGGCCTGTCAAAGGAATTTTCCTCTTTCACTTGGCATGCAAAATTTGACACAGCGCAACCCACAAAATGATTTTTTCCCTATTTTTCCTGAATGTTGCTTTCAATCACGTTTCTATCAAAGAAGGCAAAACTCTTTCACTGCATAGCTTTTAACATTATGTAAGTCATGCACTATGATAAAAGCAAAGTGCGACTTCTCACAAAGTAGCAAATTCGTTCCCCCTAGTTGTTTCTCTGGGGTGGGGGTGGGGGGGGGGGACTCGTCTCAGGGAAAGTTTCATTATTATCCTCTGTGACTAAATCAAAATATTCCTATTGCATGCATAAAAAAAGGAATATATTCAAGATATTTTTAAGGACCAGATGGCATTATTCCAATCGTCAACTGACCAGATTTTGGTGATCCTGTACCCACTCTATCTTCAGATTCCTGTGGAGCCTGATATCATCATCTGCTGTTGTAACCCATCTATAAAGGTTCACCATGTTGTGTTTGCTGCATGTTTTTCTGTTCAATACAGTTGAAAACGTTTCTGTAGCATTCCGGTCTACTTGAAACTGTCTGACTATTATTACTCAGGAAAAGGTTTATCCAACCACTGAGCTGAAATTCACTGCATGCTTTTACAGTATGCGCTTTTCAAACCATTTTGTGTAAACTTTAAAGTCAAACTGGCTTTGATTGTCATTTTCACCATATGCTGTACAGTATGAACAGTACATACTGTAATCATATGAGACAATGGTTTTCCAGGACAGTGGTGCTACATAACAAAACACAAAATGACACAAGAATAGGTATATCTAAAAAGACAATTAAGCTAGTGAACCCTAAACTAACACAGAAAATGTGTGTGCCAAAGGAAATACACCTATTCAATTCAATTCAATTCAATTTGTATAGCGGTTTTAACAAATGTCATTGTCGCAAAGTAGCTTTACACAATCAAAATAATTATTTAAGTTTGTATGAAATCTGAATGTGTATGAACCAAAATGATGGAATTGTCCATGATGAGCAAGCCGAGGGTGACAGTGGCAAGGAAAAACTCCCTGAGATGGCAATAGGAAGAAACCTTAAGAGGAACCAGACTCAACAGGGAACCCATCCTCATCTGGGTGATAACAGATATCAGGGATTGATCTGCAGTCATACTGTGTGTTAGGAGGCTGGAAGTTCAGTATAACAGGAGATGTGTTCAGAGAACGTCTGGAAAAAAAAATAGGATTTTTTCCCCCAAAAAATACTAACAACATTGTTTTTTTTAAATGCTCTAAATTAGACACAAACCTTATGTTATGTGGCCAAAAAAATCATATAATTCATATAAACCATAATCGTTTAATCATTTAAAATTGCTTTAGTAATCTTCCCAATAATTACTGTTAACACCATATACCCTTAAAAATTCCAGGGCTACATCAGTGCTTTGCATGAAAAAAGTTTTTTGTTTTTGGGTAAAATCTTAAAAAGCAAAAATTCTGTAGTGTCTGTAACCATGTCAAATTCATGTTGCAATATTTTAACAATTTTGCATTTTAGGATAATACACTTTTTAAGGTTTATTGTCTATTCATGTGAAATCTAATCTAATTTGGCCAAGTGGCCATCTAAATGACAATTAAGACCACTGAAAGATTTTAATTCAAAAAAGTTATGGATGCTACATAAAAAAGCATGAAATTGTATTTAGCAAATGTGTCTCTCTTTATCTGATAAAAATATAAATGTGCATGCATATTTACAAAAAACAAAGCATGGCTCACAAGATAAGAAGCATTGTATTATATTATGAAAAATGAGTTATATGATCCTGTCTGAAAATTCACTTTTTCACCAAGGTGAGACATTTTTTAGCCATGTTTTTGGCTGATGGTGTTTAAAACTTTTATGTGTGCCAGAATTCTAGAATTCACCAGAATATTCTAGTGAACCAGAATAAGGATATAGGCTATAAAGCACTTACATCGCTCTGGATAAGGGTGTCTGTCAGATGGTATAAATGTAAAAGTAAATGTAAATCAATGAACAATCCCAGGAGATCAGCAGGTACTGAAATATTCAAACCAGCCCACCTGACAACTGCAACCAATCAATGACATCACACTTGTTGTTTTCCATAAAAAAAAAATATTAGAGATGATAATAGTAGAGAAATTTCTTAAGCAGAAGTACTACTCATATGCTTGCTTTTCATCCTCATCTGAATTATGCTGCTCATATGCTTGCTTTTTCATGTAATTGGTTTTTGCCTCAGTGGAGCAACAGAGAGCTTACCGAGGCAGCTCACATTGGCACGGAAGCGTAATAATTATAACACAGTACGGCTTGAGGTGAAACATTCAAAATTATTTGACAGCATTTTATAATCCTCGTTTTATGCTCATTTCAAATGCATGCAAGCACTAAGGGCGCAGAGTAAACAGGTTAAATCAAACAAACAAAGGGGAAAAAATATGATGTTAGAATTTCTATGCTCGTCTTTTTTCCTAAATTGTGAGAAAACATAGATTATAAGCATAACAATGAATTTAAATCTGCTTTAATAATACCCTTGCAGCACAGTCGTATGTGAAATAATAAATAAGGAATGATTATTTTTTTGAAGGTGCCGTGTTCCCCTGCCATGAAAGAAATTATTACCTGTGACCTTGTTTTGCGGGGAGGTGACGTATAGGTGATAGGCACCTGCAGACAAGTGAGAAGCCATGTCTTTTCATGTTCTCAGCAGCACTGGGGGACGGCATAAAGCCGGATTGGATCAAAGGCAGTCAAGTGATTGGCAGTTTCCGGAGGGCAGCAATTGATGGAGTTTGCAGTAACCATGTGCCAGCGTGTTGTACGCCCTGACAGAGAGCTGAGCAATATAAGCACAAAAGTTCTACTGAGCGAGTGTGTGTATGTGCATGCTCACATGTGTGCATATACATGAGGGGTAAGCGGAGTTGGTGTTACCCCCCACCCCCCCATAATGAGAACTCATACAGCTGCCCCTGCCAGTCTTGTCCTTGTCTTTAACCTTTCTTCTAATAGATTATCCACCGCGAGACAGCGTAGAGCAGCGTGAGAGGTCCACACCTGGACGTTCGCTCGTGTCGAGCCCTCGAGGGTCTGAGTGCGCCACACAGACAGCAGCTCATTTGAGTGTTTGCTCAGCGGACCCTGCTGCTAGCGGACAGCTTGCTGCTATTTTCTCAAAGCGGAGCAGTGTTTAGTATGCAGAGAGCACAATTCATTACAGTTAAGAGGCTCGGGGTGCAACCAGATGGTCGGATAAGCGTGCAGTGCCACCTTTTGGCTGTGTGTTTGCAAACAACAGGATCTGAAAGCAATTTAAAGATAACGAGCAAATAGATGTGTTTCTATATTGTGTAGAGGGACTTCACACAGTGGCACACTATAATTCATGTATCCCACATACCATAAACAAACACTTTATTTCCCAAAAGCAAAGGACTTGTATTGCTTTAAAATTCTTTGCATAAATCACAACTACCACAGTTACTGTACAGTACATTCTACTTTAGTCATGACACTGAACTGAGCTATCTTTATATCAGCTAGTAAATTAAATAAATTCACCTTTAAGTAGAGGCAGCTGGTATACAAGACCGGGATAAAACAACCATCAGTATTATAAGATTTTATGTTAGTGATCCACATCAAATTATTTATAATTGTTTCAACAGGAATTGTTTAGACTTGTATAAGAGTACTGTACAACAGCACCCCCAGTGGCGATAGGTAAAACTATACATAATGTTATGAAGAAGCTATCCTGGGGCTGATTTCTTCCCCAGACTCTACTTCAGCCTATTAGTGCCTGCCATGTCAGGTGTTAACACTGTAAATCTGCATTTGGCATGATATTTTTGGCAAGTTGCAAAAAACAGCTACTCTGTTACTGTACTTAACTATTTTTCTTTTTCATGTCCATATGTGATACAGTACATTCTACTTCTATTCTTGATGAATAACCTGTACTTTTTCTCCCTACATTTTAATAAATACTCGATTAGCACACAATCACACAAAAGGCTATTGATTTTCTAACCTAAACATAAACAAAAAGTGTTTACGCTGTGACTTACATCATATTATGACTGAGCCTCACCCCATGTGGGAGGGACAGGAACAAAACAAATTGTAACAGTCCAAGTTTACAAAAATGACTGGCAGGTCATTATGAAAGTGCAGATTAATTAGTCCACCTTAGTGATTGCCTGAGCAATGGGTCCTGCCTACTTGGTCTTGAATGGGTGCACGTATCAAGGAAGCTATCATACTGACCATAGAATATTCAAGAATATTCAATTATTTGTCACATGTACTTTTTCAAGAATATTCAATTATTTGTCACATGTACTTTTTACAGCACAGTGAAATTTCTTCTTCGCATATCCCAATTAGGAAAC
>JAQMYI010000037.1:6658945-6671668 GCA_030014275.1 Clariallabes melas
GTTAACAGATTATGGGCCAAACTTCACTGAGTGATGATGGTAGAATAATTATAAAGGTCTTGACTAAAACAACATGCCTGAGGAATCACAAAGGAGTTTTCATTTTCTGCAATGGAAAAGTACTCTAACTAGTTTCTTTTATCAGAAAGTAACGCTGTAATGTAACTGATTACTTTTTAAAGGCAGTAATTTTGTAATGTAATTAGTTACTTTAAAAAGTAACGTCCCCCAACACTGCTAGTGAAACACTAGGATAAGTGTATTAGTGTAGCAAGTCATTATATAGACAAATAAAGGTTTATAGAGTTTTTACTCTAAAAACTGTGTTCTGAACAATAAAAAGTCTCAGTTTGACTTGAACACCCTTATGGAAAACAGCTGCTGTTTACTATGAATTATGGTATCTGTGGCATTTCTGTTATTTGTACCAGACCTTAAAAATATTTATGCAGCTAGAGGAACATTTGATAAAAGAACAAGGGAATACAAAGAACACAAAGAGCATGTTATTTCATTGTGCAAGAAAATGTGTTAAATCATTGTTTATAAAAAAAAAATTCTAAAAGACCGTGCAAAGGAGGCTTGAGCAACTGACTTGCTCAACATTTCAGACAGGACTTGAAGTGCTAATAAGGGTAACATTTCACGTGTTGATGATGCCTTTTTGGGACATCCTGATATAGGTCAGTACTGTACCTATATGTGATTCTGTACTGTTAAGGGTTGTTGTAGACTGTGTAGTATGTTGATTGTTCAAAGGATGGATGATCCTGTCATATATATTATATATTATAACAGCATGCAAAATGCCTCTATAAACCTCAATTCACAAGTGCCACATCATGTAGCAAATACTAAGGATATAACTAGAAGACTTCGCCCCAAAACATTTACAGTCTGATCAATCAGTGATCACTGCTCAATGTTCAACAGACATTATGCCAAATAAACAATCGAACTGCTCTATTAAAACCACAAACATGTACCTGCATCACCCTTTTTCCAATATGGTGGAATTGTGACTACTGCATGTGATGAACTAGACATCAGACAAAATATTACACAAGGAACATCACAAAGTTAAAAAAAAAAAAAAAAAAAAAAAAAAAAAAATTTCAGTTAAATGTCTGAACAAACTGACTAGCAGACTCAACAAATTGTCATGGACATCTCAAAAACCCTCAAGAAAACAGGAAATGCACTTTTTTTGTAACTTGTTTCTAATTCAGTATGAAAGCTAGTTGGATATAATTATGGAAATGAATTCCACCTCAGCGGAAGCAGTGATCCCTCACTCTTTCTTCATAAGCCAAACACTTGTTTACACTGTTTACAGACTATACAGTATAAAGCCAGTTTAAACATTTACTACAAAGTCTTGCCAGTTTTTAATTGTTGTTTATAAGGTTCTGAGCCAAGTATTCTGTAACGGTTTGATTCTCACCTAGCGGCATGCTGGCTTGGGGGTTAGCACGGTAGCCTTGCACCTCTAGCGTACAGGTTCGATTCCCACCTCAGGGTCTGTGTGCATGGAGTTTGCATGTTCTCCCTAGTGGGTTTCCTCCATGTACTCTGGTTTTCTTCCAAAGTCAGATTATGCTGAATGCCATTCTCAACTTGTCCATAGTGAATGTGTCAGTGCAATAGGATGGCACCCCATCTTGTTCCCCAAGTCTTCTGGGATAGGCTCCAGGAAACAACCCTGTATACAGGATAAAACCATATAAATGATGATTGAGTGAGTGGATTTGCCTTTTATCTGGTTTATTAATATGCTTCTGTGTTTTGATCGTCAGCTCTTTTGGTCAATTTTGACCTTTTTGGGTTTTTTTTTTTTTAATGTTTACTGTAATCTCAGTAAATGTTGCCTCAGAAAATGTTAAATTAGGTAATAAATAAAAGGTTATGTCTTTCAGGCCAACCCCTGAAGAGGCGGCCCAGTGGCGTGAGTCTCTGGACCAAGTCCTCAACAACAACTGTAAGTATACAAGACCTCCTTTGTTCTCACTTCATGCTTTTCAATATATATTTATAATGGCAGAGGCAGCACTGTGTCCTGAAATACTTATTTTAGGTCCACACATTTCCTGAATGGCATGGTGAGCACCTGGAGTGAAGGTGCAATTAATATGAAAGTGTAGTTAGTATTGAATATATGTCAGCACTTCCTTTAAAAAAATCAAGACAGCAACCACAGTCCAGACTTGTTGTGTACAAGATGCCATTGCTGCCATTGCTGGATTAGATGGTCTGCTGTAGCAACCCCTTGACAGGAACAGCTGAAACATTAACAATAATAACAACCAGAGGCAATTTCAGTGCTAATTATTTCAATAGCCATTATTCAGCTTGACAAACTACTGTACATTATGACCAGTAGCATTTACGCTTCATTATGAAAAGTAGACTTGTTCTGGGCTGTGAAGCATCACATCATGACCTGCAACTCCATCATGGTGGCTCATGGTATCATTTGGCACATGGTGGCACATGGTAGACCAGGTCTTTCTGCTTTGCATGTAATCTTCTTGGCCCATCCCTGAAGGAATCGAAAATAGAGCAACTCATTTTCCAAGGCTGTACAATGATTGAGTAGATAAGGTATTGAAACAGCACGTACTGTATATCCAAGGGAGTGTTGCCTTTACCCAGAAGTAGCAGCTCATTTTTGAGTAAAATTACTGTAGGAAATGAAAAGGTGGACCAAAGAACAAATCAATCTGCTGGAACAGGATCATCCAGCCCGTAGCTGGTTTTATTCCCTTGTGTGACCCTGATATGGCCAGCAAAATCTTGTCTTCACTGCTAAGAACAACATCCTGTCCCACCATTATAACATGAACAAATAAATAAATACTTGCCATGCAAGCATTGGTGGCCAGATAATTCTGGGTTAAACTTGTGGCTAAATCTTCCCCTAGGGAAGAATTATCCAGTTTTTGTGAATGAGTCTTCTTATGAATCAGTAATCTTATACCAAAAGAATGTGCTTTTAATAGACACTATAAATGAATCTGTGAAGTCATTCTGCCACTCTAAGAAATGCCATGAAATGTATGACCCCTGCCCAAGTCACTGTGTCTATGGGCGTGGTCTAGTTCATGGGCCTTGTGTGCCGTAAGATTGAAGGTCTTCTACAAATGCTAACTTCATCAGCTGGATGCTGGGACACTGACGAATTCCCATGACCCTGACTTTTCCTGACACCAACAAGTTTCCTTCTGTGCTAAAATATGAATGTGTGCAGCCTTTGTCACAAACCACAGCATCGTGGATCAGATCTCTGGGGTGTCATAGCTTTATATCTGCCTTTCTGAAAGAATTATCGTGTTTCTGTTTGCCATGATCCCCTAGGATCTCACTATCGGACTTCTAACTTGTTCCTCATGCCGTTGGCATGAGTATATCTGAAAAGTATCTGTTTTCTATCAATCAGTTTGACTAAAAGAGTTGGTATGTTGCATGCTTTGGTGGAAAACATTCCTACAGGTGGCCCAATGACTCTAGTGTGACCTTGAGTGATTTGAGTGAATCTGTGATTTATCACCATGATCATACCATGCAATTTGGTAAATTAAGTAACCTTAAATTAAGCAACCTTTAATAAAGGTGATCATTTGAACGGTAAAAACATTTTAAAGGCCATATGACCGTGAATGATGATCCCAGTTGAGGGCGATTGGAGCCCACTGAAGTCGTTCCTGTAAACATTCAGTGAGCGAATGATTTTATTAAAAATCAACTGAAAACTTGTCACCAACTTGTGGAAGAGACGCATCTGTCTGTGGGAACTGTATACACAATCATATACAAACACCACTTGCACATTACAGGAACTCAGATGGGAGTTATTGCCACATCCTGACCTTGTTTCACGTGATTTCCATACTTATGGTATTAAAGGAGTTCCTGAAAGGCCAGCATTTATGTATTACCATATTCTGTATTCTGATAAATCAAAAGTCCCAGTTTAATTGACCCCCCTTGTAAGTCTCAGAGACTAGCCCACTGGGTCATAGATGGCACCAAGACTAATCTGACGTGCCAATCCGTAAGGATTGTCTTCTTATGGACAATATTTATGTTCCTTCAACAAAAAACTATACACAGTGTAACAAATTAGTGACCAAAAGGTATATTTCTATTATCAACATTGTAAAGAAAAAACACCATGCTAGAGAAATCTACAAAGCCATAATTTTTCAGAAAAGCTCTAATATTGACCAAGTATCCCTTATCTACATCGACAAGATAAATGAGGACTGTTTCATGTTCATTTTATGTTCGTTTTTGTGATAAGGTTTTAATAAGCAAGTGAGTGTTACCTTGCCTTTTTAATTACATGTACATTTTTTAATGAATCATTCTTATTACACAGTGGCAGAACACCAAAACACTGAGATTTTTTCTTTCTTAGTACTTTATCTGTCAGGTAGAAAAATTACAGGTGAAAAATTACAGATAGTTGAAGAATAACAAGCCAGAAGGTAGAGAGTTATTAGACTCTGATTGTATCGCCATCATTTTATCACAAAGACTTTCATGTACACATCTACCTCTATTTCTAGTAACTGGGAATGGGCATGAAAGGTAGAGTTACAGTACAGGTGAGGAACATCCACAGTTACAGTCGGAAATGAAGTAAAAGAGATGTAACCAGGGGCCGACCTCTGTTTCTACAAAACATGCAGTTCTTAGAAAGGCCACTAATTTTTTTGATGTAACTCATCAGTTAAAATAACATTATGCATATGTAATTAGGGCTGAGGCTGAATCCAGCCATTAGTTGTCTGCTGTGCATCACTTTAGCTCACCTTCTAACTAGAATTGTTGTAGATTAACTGACCACAAGAAATGTAGGAATCGACATCGGACAACATCTCCGAAGTTCAATCAAATGCAAACTAACCTTAGCATGTAAATTAGCTAAGCTAAAACTAACCTAGCTAGCTTGGGGTAACAGAGATAAGGAGGCATGTTCCGACCATGCTTGTTTCGTTCTGTCCATTTGCCGATTTATGGATTAACGGTGGTTTACGCAGAGTGAGTTCCTATTCCTACCAAAATGCCAATGACCAGAGCTCCCACAGTTGGGCTTCAGAAAACCTTGATGTCATAGAGGGGAGGGTTTGTCCATTTCTTATATACAGTCTATGATCATGACGTACTGTAGAAGGGCTCATCTTACCACAGTCATTTCAGTTTCCTGTTTCAGTCTCTGCTGTTGCATAATAGGCCACATTTATTCATTTTCTTGCATAACAATTGCTATTATCCTGAAATTACAGCTCGGCTATAAAAGCATGTGTTGATGTTCCAATCCCAAGCAATTTGGGCAATTAAAAAAATCGATCTCCCTATTCCACTGCAGAACAAAATCTTGGCATCCTCCCCTAAAAAACAGCAGCCTAAGAGGCTGGGGAAGGCCGCAACATATGCTTCCTTAGGGGCATTCTCAAGTCAGAGGCAAACAGTGAAAAGGAAAAACAGGAAAAAAGAAAGTTATTGTCTCCCAAATTGCACATTAGTGGACTGTTTTTCTATAGAATCACATTGCATTACCAACCAGGTGTATTCCCGGTGTATTCCAGGTGTACATCCTCATGTTTCAGAGATTTCAGAGAGCTTACTTACAGTAGCATCTTCTTTACTTAACTTTTTTTTTTTTTTTTCTTTTTTGCCAAAAGGAGAACAGGAAACAGGAAGAACATGATGTAACTGAGGACATTTTTAGGCCATAGACATAAGGTCAAGTGATTACTTAGCTGCGATTCCTCAGCTAGGAAAGGACCACACTGGAAATCCACTAGCTCAAACTGGTGGTTGAACCTGTAAAATAAAATTCCTGTTGTTTTAGATTTTAATGTTTTTTGACGTAAATAAAGATTTTAATTCTGTGCATGACTATTCGCTTTTCCGAACAGTGCTGTACCAGTGAATGACCAGGATTCCTGTTATTAATAAACTAACAGAAGCCCATTTGTTAAGTTCTCTAGAGAGATTGGTTCACATTACTTTGTGGGAATTGGGATTTGTTTAAGTTATCTTAACTCCATTTAAATTTATACATGCTTTCTCTGTGGACTAGAATATTTTAGAAAGCACTTCTTACTAAGCACGTTGTACTGACTAAAAAAAAGTCTAACAGATGTTATTCATGTTTCCTAACTGGCTGAATAATTTGTACTAAACTTTTAGCCTAATACTATTTTAATGAATAAACGAGTAAAAGCAGCTAAACAAATCATAGATTTATTGTCTGAAGGAAATGGTTTGGTAATACAAAACATTCTTTGGTAAATACTTTGTCCTAATGATTGTGTGTCTGTAGAAGGAGAACTTGACGTAGGACAAAAGCTAGCACAAAAAACAAATAATATTGTTCTTGAACAGGATTGGAGATTTAATTTAATAAATAATAGAAAAAAGAAAACAGAAATTATTTTTGGAGGATGATGATATCTTTAACAACACTAAAGCAAGCAGAATAGCTGTTTTTTATATAACCTGATCATTTTGACATTAAAACAAAACGTTCTGTATGACTATGCGTAATACACACGGGTACACCCTGGACAGGATGACAATCCATCATACACATACACACACACACACAAGACAATTTGAGAACGCCAATTAGCCAAAACTGCATATCTTTGAACTTTGTGAGGAAACTGAATAACCCAGAGAAAACCCACCAGCATGGAGAGAACATGCAAACCCACACACACTCACACACCACTCCCGAGACCCCATGTGCGAGGCCACAGTGCTAACCACTACGCCACCGTGCTGACATAATGATTATACTGTATAAATGATATCAAATTAAGAACATGTGCATATAATACAAAGCCTAAATATATAGGTAGCAATTAATCATTCTGATTTCAAAAGGGCATGCCAATTGATGTAAATGTGAAATGAGGTTATTTAAAAAGTGTAATTAACAATACAAAACTACAATTCTCTAGATAATAAAATATATAATTATTATATCATTTATATTATAAAATATAAAATTAGGATGTGCTCACATATACGCAAAGGTATAACACATACACGTATTATTTTTAATTACTATGATTTCTGCTATGTAACGGAACTGGGACACAGTGCAGAACTTTCTGATGCAATAGATGCCTTTGCTTGTCCTGATGGGTGTTTGTTGATGCTGTTGCCTGTCAGACCATTTTGTTTTCTGCCTGGACTGTAATTAGCGTGCTTAGTGCGCTGTGCATTTAATTTACTTTACAAAAGGCTACAACCGTGATATTAAAATGGTAAAATCCTTTCTTTTTTTTTTTTTTAACTAATTGCAGTCAACCACTCTATGCATTGATTTTGCACAGATTATCGAACAGGCACCTGCATCAAAGAGCATGCTGTGAAATTATTGTATTGTATTCCATTTTAAAGCATTTCCTCACTCTTTCATCAGTAAAAGGTTCTTTCTATTATATGTATTTACACAGATGGCCTTGCTACATTCAGAAGCTTCCTGAGATCCGAGTTCAGCGAAGAGAATATTGACTTCTGGTTGGCTTGTGAGGATTTGAAAAAGACGAAAAATCCATTGAAAATGGCCACCAAGGCCAAGAAGATTTATGAAGACTTCATTCAGACTGGTGGACACAAAGAGGTTAGTTTTTTCCCATTACTCCATTATGTTTTTTAACCTCAAACTCCAACTGAGAATGAAGTGTTAGCATTTATGTTCATCTCTATAAAGACCTACTAGAGACGCGATTTGTGAAATTACTATAAATAAAAAGGAATTTGTTTAGTCTTACACTTCATTCCTGCTCTCTGGGATTTTAAGTCATGTATAATTGGCCTCCTACTGTACGTACAAGATTAAAATAGATCCAGCAGCTTATCCAATGTGTTTCTCTGGTCACCTGCGAGTGTGAAAATGTTATTTCTCTCTCTCTCTCTATCCAGTAGCTTTGATATCCAATTTACCCAATTACTCTTAAGTGTGAGAGTGACTTGAGTTACAGTAGATCCGCTCTATAGCCCTTAGGTCAAAAGTACATCAAAAGTTGAATAGCCAAGCAGAAGGATATTTTATTGCATTAAAAGTAATTCATTGTTCAATAAATGAAAGTAGTTAATTCAATCTTATTCCCACTGGGGTAAACATCCTCAATAATATATAATGAAATCTCGACTGTAATGAATGACTGTAATGAAACTGTGTCCTGCCAAGAGGTTAACCGCCTTAATTTCCTTCCTAATCTTGTAATCATATTCCCAAAAGTGCCCTCTGCTATAACATCCTCAACACTTTTGCATTTTTTTTTTTTAGGTGAACATTGACCATTTCACCAAAGACGTGACTCTGAGGAACCTGGTTGACCTTTCTCCTGCTGCCTTTGACCTGGCTCAGAGCCGCATCTACACCCTGATGGAGAAGGATTCATTCGGCCGCTTTCTCAAATCTGAGCCGTACCACGAGCTCATTAAGTAACAAGACTGTCCAGCTGAAGGGAGACAAAACCACAAATACCTAATTGATCATGTAGATCTGGCAATTATTGGCAATTATCTGGAAATACACCATTATTGATCTAATTACAAACAATGTAGGAGCATCAAAATCAAGGTGACTAGAAAATTTTTCTTGGAATCTCTGGAACTTGGAAAACAAATCCAAATTGTCTCCCTAAAGCTTTGCTCAGAACTTGTTGATGACCAAATTATCTATTTGTTTATCTTTTAAAAAAAAAAAAAAAAAACATCCAAATTGTATTCATGCATAATGCCAACATTTTCAAACTATTGTTCAATTTGTTTTGTACAACATTTTAGCTGGGACAAAACTTTTAGTTCAATGTCCACCAAATAAAATGGAAAATTCTAGTCAGACTAGTTCCCACTTGTAATTCATTAGACTAGACAAGTGGCCCGTGTTTTTTTTTTTTTTCTTTTCTTTTTGGAGAGGACGCCCTGGGCTCTGAGATGCATTTCGGAGAAGTATCTGAGCACAGTGTTCATCTGTCTGCCGCGAAGTGAGATACGGCTGGCGTGGGGATGGGAGCGGATGACAAGTGCGTTTTCTTAGAAACATCCACATTAATGTTAACACTCATTTAAAAGCAGCTGGGAGTTTGGAAAGGGGGAAGGGGAGGGCGAGGGGGTTGGATACACACTTAGGCCCTGAAAGCCCCATCATTATTCAAAGTAAAAGAGAAGAGGGACGTGTTTAAATGCAGCGAGTCCCTGGGAAAAGCCAGAGAGGAGGCTTGTTGTGGTGTGTACGTTGCTAAGATAGGAAAATCAAGTAGGAGTGGATCTCCATAAAGCATTGGAAAACTTTTTTTTTTTTTTTACACAAAGGGAGGGCTTTCCCAAGGAAGAATAAGGGACAACAGTATAAAGTATGAGCGTATCTTGGTATGAGCAAATCCCAATCAAGAGTCTCTTTCAAGATAATTACAACAATTATTATTATTATTATTATTATTATTATTATTATTCACCATATTTGTCTTTTAAATGCTGCATGCCCTTGACTAGAGCAGCTTAGCTTAATTATAGACCCTTTGCTTACCATCATGTACATGGTATTCATATGTATGAAATTATTTTCCTTATTAAACATGGCAGTGTGAATCTCCCCATATGCACATACAATATTCTATTGCATGTTTTTTTTTCACTATTTTATCTTTAAAAACATATATAGTATATAGCATTATATGCAGTATAAGGTGGTCCATAAGTCCTTATTTTTATGCCACATCATCTAAAATATTAGAATACTGCAGGTCAGGAAAACATGAATTAGTTTAAACAATTACAAAGAAAGAATATCCAGTGGTTTATTATATATGAAAGTATCGATACGAATTTCTTTAAAAATCTAAAATCAAATTAAATGCAAATCTACTAAGGACTTATAGTGCACCTCTTATTTTAACGTTACTCCAAGCAAATCCATGTATCTGTACTACTGTAGCCACACTTCAAATGTATACATGAATTAAAGTTGTGAACACCTATTGATATTTCAGATGTAAATAATTCATAGCTACAGTATGTGGTTTAAGTAATTTGATATTTAATGCCTTTGAATACACGTGGTGATGAGTCTGAAGGCTTGTTCCGTTGTCCAGTTCATCCAGCAGCATGAATGATGAGGACTGAGCAATTATAATGTTATTTAGTAGTGCTTTTATACTACTACAGCATATCCATATTATACTTTACTACATTATACAGTATGTACCACCTACTGTACATTCACATATCTTTTGTCAAAGTAATAATAATGATGCTCTTAATGCTCCTTGTATCAATGATGGCTAAAATAAATGGGGTAGCAGGAAAAAAAACACAGCCAAAAAAAAAAAAAAAAAGACTTTTTTGGAGGGCCAAATATCGTTATTTGCTCTAAACAGTTGGTTTAAGGTGGATTTCTTTGGATATTTTTGTAGAACCAAAAGCACCACAGACACTACAATAAGACAGCCCATCAATGACAGCTGTAGCAACTGGTTTTAGAGACTTTTGAAAGAGAAATCAAAAGGAGATCAAGTAAACACACATTGTCCAATCAAAGAACAAATTACCCAAAGTCCAAATGACAAAACCTACCTGTTTAAGTTTTGTAATCTCAGCCGGACTCAGTTGTTGTCAATATTCAACTTTTGCAGTCATGTGATTACCATGACGTCAGTCACACTGGTGGGAAGTGGAAGCACTACTGTATGACGCGACATTAAGCTCCTGTGTATTTTCATTGATAAGTACATTCAAGATGTATTTTGGAGCCAAGAAATTAAAAAAGATGATCTGATATTTACATGTTTAGTAGACAAAGTTTTGTTTAAGATGACATAACATTATATGATAAGTTTTATTGCTGAAAATGCTTCCTAGGACTGGTTTCCTATGTAGGTTTTGGCACTGGCATCTCCCTTTTCCTGGCCAGAAGTGGGCAGGACCATGGCAGACAGATGTCATGATGTCACATGTCACAAGGACAATATATTAGATTTGAGACCTCCCATTTTGTATAATGGGCAGCTGACGTTATTTTTTAACAATTCCCTTTGTCTGGTCTTTTCTTTGGATGGTAAAGACTTCTACCAGTCAAGGTTTGATCAAGGGATGGTATAGAAATGTTTTTGGACATAGAGAGAACATATAAAGCTCTTCACAGGGCCCAGGATCAAACCAGTGAACCTGCAGGTGAGGTGCACCAATACATCCTCATTCCACCATCTTTTAACAAATAAAGTGTCAGATAAATGATAACTGGCCATTTTAAGCGCATAAACATCTACAGATGAAACCGATCAAAGTCTTAGGACAAGAACACATGCTATATCTGGCCCTACTTGGGTGCTATTTTTTTAAGATAACTTATTATGAATCACTTTGGAAAAGTAGCATTACCTCAGACAGAAACAAATAAGCTGCTTCCTGAATCCTTTCTGTCTCTTTTACAGTCTGTTCAATTTCCTTACACTAACAAGACGGTTTTCTTTCCTCCAAACAAAAATGACCTAAGGTGGTGACAGAGAGAGAGATAGAGGGGGAGAGAGAGAGAAAGCGGAGATGAGATGAAGCAGAAGTACACAAGGGCGTCGCCAACAAAAACACTGTCGGAGGTGAATATATGGTATACACAGTCATTATAGAACCTAGTGCTAAAAGCAGACTCGTGTCTGACTTGTGCATTAAAGTTGAGACCCAAGGCCATTTTTTTGTGATAATGGCAATTCATTTCTGCATGTTGCAACGTTAGAAAGCTTTTGAAACTGCATAGTAGATTTTTTTGAGTTTTCAACAGAAAAGCGTTCAAGACCCCTATTATAAACTGGAATAAACATGATACAGGCGGTTTATAATAGGGGGTATACACTTATGGTATCCATGTGAGATTTCTACAGTAACAGGATATGAGTCACAAGATCCAAATGAAGGACAAAAAATCTAAGAGGTTCTACAGGAAGAGAAATGCTTTTCCTGAACTGCTTTTCCTGGACCACTGAATGCAAAGGAAGAACATGACAGTATCTAAAATTTTATTTGACTGATATTTTCATTGACAAAAAAATAATGATATGATACAATATATTGGAAATATTATCAGGAGAGAATAACATGCACTTTGTGTCTGCTCTATTATAAAAATCTGTACACCTGTGTACTGTATTTATGCAATTATACAATCACATTTCAGCAGGACAATGCATAAAATCATGAAGACAGAGAAGCAGCACTTCAGTTAATGTTCAGGTCAAATTGATGTCTTTGGGAAAACATTGCTGTGAGACCCAAGTGTGAGTCATCATCATCACAGATTTTCCCCTTTCTGCTGTTTGATGTGAACGGAAGCTCTTGACTTTCACGGTGATCCTTATACCACTGTCTATATTAATCCCTGGACTTTTAATTATTAAGGGCCAAGCACTATGACATCCAACATCACTTTGATAATTCTGTTAAAAGTGCTGATGTCATGAATGTGTGAGGGCCCTCTTGTTCTTCTAAGGATTTTTAGGGCCCAAGCACTATGATATCAGCCCTATGTCGTCATAGTATGTGAGGGCCCTCTTGTTCTTCTAATGATTCTTTTCAGCATCCCTGGACTTTTTGTAGGTCTTAACATGATCAAAAGGCACACAGCATGTACACTACTGTTCAAAAGTTTTAGAACACTTTCTAACTCCATGATGGTTCCTGATTTTTATTTCTTTCTACATTGTA
>JAQMYI010000037.1:6674230-6694418 GCA_030014275.1 Clariallabes melas
AATTACAAAGCCTCTAATTAATTAGATTAATTTTTTTAATCGAGTCCCGGCCCTAATATATATATATATATATATATCATGTTATAAGCTTCATAATAGACAAAGAAATGCTATGCTAATTTAAGCATGGCACAAACCTGTGGCTCTTAAGCCAAACCTATTTTCAGATCCAACCTCATACTATGATACTAGGACACTATGTTTCATAGCTGAAGCAATACAGCATCAACAAAGAAACATCTATTTCTCTCACAGACTCTAAGGCTCCAAGCAAACAGGCTGATTACCAAAGCAAGAAAAAAGAGATAGAGAGAGAGAGGGAGAGAAGTAACCGAACCTTGGTGAAGAATTGGGTCTGAGATCTTTTTCATTGTGTGTGTGGGTGTAAGAGTGTAAACCATGGCTCTCAAACTGGGCACAACAGTGCTCTGCCAGCCCATTATGAGATCTCACAAATGGAAACAAATGTGTTTTAGACACACACACACACACACACACACACACACACACACACGAACGCACAAAAAAAAAAAAAGAAAGAAAAACCTGAACCAGGAAGCAGGCAGTGAATACACAAAGATCTAAGGCTAGATAAATCCTTGTAAACAAACCATTTGTAGAAAGACCTCGACATCTCAGTGTGCAGCAAAAAGTGCATCAGATTCAAATAATGCAATGTTTTTATGTACAGGTACTTTGAAAATGTCCTTATCCATGTCATTAACTCATATCAACAAATCAGTATAAAGATCATGTCACGTCACATTGAATTGCTATATATATATATATGTTATACAGGAAAGACCGCACATGTTCTTAATCTTTACACATTTGGTAATGCTTTTATGAATCACTGCATGCAAGAGCCAGAGAGCTGCAGGCATTCTTCGCTCACTGCATCTAATGAGAGGACTCGGCTGTGCGTCACACAGCAGCTTATCAAAGGCATGGGGTGGTGGTGGGGGGGACGAGAGCGTGCTGTTATGTCCAAACTAGTGTGCTGAGCCATGCATGTCATCATTAAGTGCTAGCAAATGGCCAGGTTTCAACATGTGTGTCGGGATAATGATGTCGTAATGCATTCAGCGTGCCTGGACATTCATCATGTAAATAACTTGAAATTACTTCAGTACATTTGCCTATTCATCAGCCAATCATGTGGCAGCAGCTCACAATATGGGTCAAGGACATCAGGATGAGGAAGGGTTGTCATGGCTATCAGTGCCAGAGGGTTTGTTTTGAGTTTTTCAGACACCGCTCATCTCCTGGGACTTTCACACTCTTCTAGAGTTTACACCGAATGGTGTGAAAAACAACAAGAACAAAAATCGATTGATCAGCAGACCTGAAAACAGAATGTCTTGTTGAGGAAAATAGGTCAGGAGAGCCAGACTAGTTGAAGACGAGAAGTCTAATAACAACCATTTACATTTATGGTGACCAGAAAAGCATCTCACATTGTAAACATGTTGAAGTTTAAGGTGGATGGATTTCTACAGCAGAAGACTACATCAGATTCCACTTCTGTCAGACAGAAACAAGAATTCTGCTCTAGTGGGAACAGACTCATGGACGCCTGATCGGAGAGATTCAAAGATAGGAATTTTATCCATATTATATGTGACCTGTCACATCATACCAGCTATTAAGTCACATTCTGTGTGATTTGAGTTTTCGGATTATGGGTTCAATACGCTCTATTCTGATGCCAGGTTTATCACTGCATCATGTCAGCTTGCTGAGCGTGAGTTTGTTTACGCTCGTTTACTACAGTAGTTCTGTGACATAGTAAGAAAGAAGAAGCCATTAGACTTATTTTAACAACAGCATTTCCCTGCTGCCCATAAAAAATTATCTTCAACAGTGGCACGAATTTATAGTGAAAAAAAATGCATGTTTTTTTTTTTTTTAACTGGAGTAATCAGTTTGGATAATGTGCATTAAAGTGCTTTAAAATAATGAGTTTAAAATGTTTCAATTTGTTTTCAAATCCTGTTATCCAGGAGATCAGAAATGAAATTATCAACTGCACGCATATTAGCCATAGTGCAAAACTACCTTGTGCAACTTAATACCTGACTTTATATGACTGGTTGCATGTATGATTCTGAAAGATATGTGACTTTCCTTGCATTTGCATATACCGTATATCAGTCACTATGAGTTTCCTTATCTCTTGTGCATATAGGTACAATGTAGTATCAGGTACAATTAAGATTTAAAATTTGGTTATCCCAAAAGTTATTTTATAAAAACTGCAGAAATTTAATTTAATGTTCTCGGACATGTTGACTGGTGTCATATGTTTATGAATTCAATGGTAGTTCTTGTGTGTATGATACCATTGCCAACCCTTCTTACGCACGATAATGCATCTGGTGCACCATTAAATATGCAGGATGTGCCCTCATCAAACATTCAGAATAGAAACTAAATAGATCTCACAACCTCCTCCTCCTAATTCTAGACACAGGAACATCAAAAGATATAAAATTACATAATAGATGCCAAATGTCATCTCAATGAAAATCAACCAAATTGATAATGTTCTTGGTACAGTAGGTTGCAATTATTTTGCTGCCGGGCACAACGTTATTATCTGCAAAATGTGTCCAGTGTTATGTAAGCTAGCCTGCTTTTGTTCATTTCTCCTCTTCCACTTTCATCCTTTTTTTTTTAAACTGAGCATCTGACGGCTTTGAACTTTCCCTACCTTTTTTCAAGCGTCAGTATATTACCCATCCACCCAACGCTGTCAACTGAGAGTCAAGTCTAAACCAATTTACCTCGGTGGTGTGCGGACTTTATATTATTCTTAATGATTTTTCACGAACCAGAAAACAATGCAGCATATACTCATGATGATGTCATAATCAAAATGGGCGAAAGGTGAAAATGGTGACTGTGGTTTGAATATTTATTTTGTTACTTAGGTAACATTAATTTTGAAGACTAGTGTCATGGATGCATCAGTAATGAGCTGCGCGCAAATCTTTTCTTTTTTTTTTTTTGCCCCTCACTAACTCCAAAGAGTTGGTATGTATCCTACTCTTGGTATGCGGGCTCCCCTTCAGCAGGTGTATGAAGGGGTAGGGCTGCTAAATCTGGCACAGCTGGCAAAAGATAATAAATAATGGACCTCGGCTTGCTCCGCTTTTTAAAAGTGAGACGTGGAGCTTAGCTTGAGGTCCGGAAGTTTGGGACCAAGGAGAAAGTCTGGCAGGCATTAATCGTGAGAGTAACTTGTGAGCGGGGACGAAAACATGCGCCCCAGGGACATCAATGGCGGGTGAACTGAACACCTCCATCTCCAGACAACGGACAGCCTCTAAAGGACAGCACAAGCTGTTTCCCCTAAAAGCCAGACTTTACAATCTATCCACCAAAGAGGAAAAGGTTGTAGCGGTTCCTGGAGGAGCAACAGCTGATCTTGGCTATATCGCTCTTGACTCTGTCTGCGGCTGCACCCAAGAAGGACTGGGCGTGGCCGACTGGCCGTGACCATGAGATGAGTGTTAAAGAGCCCGGGGGGGGGGGGGGGATGGCTGGTTCCCACATGGGTCCACTTTTCCACTATGTCGCCACCATCACCCACCACCATCATTAGCCAGGAGAGTGCCTATTGGTTTGTTGAGGACTGGCTTTGGACCTGCATGTGCACATCCTTACTTCTTTCCTTCCTCATTCCATCCCATCCTGTCCTCAATTTTTCCAAATAAAACCCCCTTTTCCCAAAATGTCTTTGTGTTTGTGCTATTCCCGGAGTTAAAGATCTTACACTAGATAAGTGGCTAAAGTAATCAGTAACATGAAATTCTGTAAAAGTCTGAGGCAGAAACAACAGCAACATGTTAAATAACACATCACCTTGTATCTAGATCAGAAGAGAAAAGTAAAGCCTAGGGCCAAATGCTATAGTAATAAGATTTAAAAAGGGATAATATTGTTAGGGCTGGAAGAAGTGGATTTTTTTTTTTTTTTTAGCTTTTCTCTGCCCTTGATGATCAATATACAGTTTTATTTAATTGGATTATCAAGATAGAGTCGAGCTGGTTTTTACTCAGTTGGGGTTATTTTGTGTCCTGTGGTCAAAGTATTAACATATAAATTAGTGTTCACAAGTTTAGGATGATAAATCTTGAAATAAAATGCTAAACCTTGAATAATGTGTGTGTGTGTGTGTGTGTGTGTGTGTGTGTGTGTGTGTGTGTGTGTGTGTGTGTGTGTGTGTGTGTCTGACATTTCAAAAACCTCTACCACTCCAATGTTCTAGCAGGACCTGTCACACCTAAAGCTACAGGGCAGCATGTAATTGCATCATGGCCAGTGTTCCACCATAATGAGTAGCCTGCAGTCGGCTCACAACATCCAGCCATGAGAGAAACCAGAGAACAGACAGAGATAAACCATACGATGCAAAAAAAAAAAAAGAAAAAAAAAAAAGATCTCGGACTCTGTTCTGCCAGAATCTTATTTATTCAGCCACTTAAACATCCCAGGTTATCCTGTTTCCTTTGAAGCTATAGAGTGCTTGACCTAAAAGCAATCAGATGTCAAAGCCTGATTTAATGAAACCTTTGTATGTAGTCACACCACTTTTAAACTAATTTAACTAGCCTGTTTTATTACCAACATACACTGTACTATATACTAAATAGATAATATTTCATAGATTTTTTTAATGTAAAAGTCCATTATTCCCCTTCTGATAATTTTTTTTCTTAACTGGTGATAAAATGACGCATGTTCCCCTCTTGACTCACAATTCATAACAGATAATTTTATACAATTTGGGAAACATGCGGTAGACTTCAATGTTACACTTATGACTCAGTAATTTTGTAGTATAAACATCTCAAGTTATTCCCAGCAAAACAAAGTTCCAGCATCTTGGGATTTGTACACAGCAATGCTTTTTTTCTTTCTTTTTTCTTTGTAAGTGTCTTTGAAATTACAGGAAGGACACGGACCAAACCAGACATTCTAACCTTGTGAGTTTCTTTTATTGAAAGTGATTTCTTCGTCATATTTTCCCATATTGTTTCCACTCACAATGATGTATCGCTATTAACTTGTATCGCAACCAATTTCCCTTGTATGTACGTATACATCCTGAAGAGCATCATTTCATTCCCAGCAACAAGCTGACTCACATATTTTTAGATATTGTGAGTTGGACTCTGGTAGAAACGATAAAACATGTCAGAAATTTTTTTTAAAGTTTTTGTTTAAACATTTTATTTGTACAAAGCTTTGTCGCAGGTGCAATGCAGTGTTAGAGAATTATGAATATACAGAAATATGGAATTCTTCAAAATGGACACAGTAGATGGTGCCAGTAGGGCTGGTTTGAGTAGAGACCTTTTCCACTCTGTTACCTTCTTGTGCTTGGTTGCCTGAAGAGGAACCCAATGTGGTCTTTTGCTGTTGTAGTACATTGTTGTACATGCTCAGAAGATTTTCTGCTCAGCATGTCTGTAAAGAATGCTTATTAAAGTTACTATTGACTGCCTGCCCGCTCAAACCAGTCTGGTCTGGTCATTCTCCTCTGATCTCTCTCATCAACAAGGTGTTTCAGCCTGCAGACTCTCCGCTCACAGAGTGTTTTTTTCACACCACTCTATGTAATTTCTCGAGACTGTTATGTGTGAAAATTCCTGGAAATCTGTAGTTTCTGAAATGCACTAACTAGAAAAATCTGGCACAATGCCAAGGTTAAAATCGTAGAGATTCACATTTTCGCATAATTGTACAGTATACAGTGCACTGCCTCCATTGGCTGATTTGATAACTGCATACAGGTAAATAGGCTTCGTTTTCCTGTTAAAGTCACCAGTAAGTGTCATTTGGTGACTTTATCATGATTTACAGCATCTACTTTATGGGGTTATTATGCAAGGTCATTCGCTTCACACAAGCCTGGGCTGAAACAATAAAGGAAAGGCCCCAAGCTAAGTGAAATAAAAGGAAGGCACATTTGCTTACATTTGGTAGATGTTCTTATCCAGAGCAACTTACAATTTATTAAATCTATCTCATTATACATCTGAGTAGTTGAGGGTTAAGGGCCTTTCTCAAGGGCCCAACAGTGGTAACTTGGTGGTCTGAACCTGGGATCTTCCGAAACGCAGTCCAATGCCTTAACCACGGACCCACGTAAGCACTTACTGTACTTACTTAAAACATGTCCTGGTCTCCCCATTCAGCTGATCCCCTAAACTAAGCACAACAAAAACTCAGTGCAAGTGAGCTTTAAATTGCACACATAATATGGATGATTGGCATTCAATAATGTTTACACACAAAAACAAATAAAAAAATTATTATCAAAACTTCTATTATCTGTCTTCAAACCTTCAAGGCTCCAACATATCCTTCTTAAACCATCTAACATTTGAGTCTCTTTACCAAGGACATTTTAAGAGAGTATTCAAGGAGTATAAAGTCCTGCGACATTGTGTGAAGGTATGATGTAACCACACTGTTTTGGTCTGTAAAGATTGATAGGGTCAGAATGTTGTGCCATTAACATGAATGAATGGTCCCAACTTGCCTTGTACTAACAGTCCAAAGTGGACTGGCCAAGGTGGTGGGTGTAATGGAGTGGCGAAAGTGTTCTTGGCCAACTTTGGGCCTGTCAATCATCACTTGAATGCCACAGCCTCAACCACAGAGTATTGTTGCTGATGATGTGCATGCCTTCATGGCCACAATTGTCTTAACTGCTACTTCACATGATAATGATCCATGTCACAAAGTTCATCTCAAAGTGGTTCATGAACGTGACATTGAGTTCAGTGTTCCACTTATTGCAATCACTGAAGAAGTTAACAGAGCAGCATGTGGACATGATAAAATCACATACAACTACTCACTCACTCATCACCTATACCGCTTTATCCTGTATACAGGGTCATGAGGAGTCTGGATCCAATCCCAGGAAACTTAGGAAGAGTACCCAGAGGAAACCCAACAAGCATGGAGAGAACATGCAAATTCCATGCACACGGAGCCGGGAATTAAACTCGGACCCTGAAGGTGCAAGGTGACAGTGCTAACCACTAAGCCACCATGCTTCCTACATACAACCAATCAAAAGAAATACAAATGAAAATAATTGTAATTGTCTTTGTTTGTATTTAAATGTTTGGTCATTTCTAATAAAACCTCATATTTGAATTATTCTGCAACTATTCAGACTTTTCTCCTTAAAGAACTCTAGAAAGAAGTCTAGTAGTCCAAAGTATTTTTATACATTTTTACTTTGCTTGAACGCCTCAATAAATAATAATGTTGTCGCGGGTGGGCTTTCAGCTGCTTCCATCGAGAGGTCACCACAGTGGACTATCCAATCCGCACACACAACTTGATGCAGGTTTTTACGCCACATGCCCTTCCTGATGGAACCCTCCCATTTTAACCAGGCAGGGAACAGGCAGCTTCGAATCAGGGCCTTCCACATGGCAGGTGAGAAACCTACCACTTAGCCAACAATCAATGCCTCATGACTAAAAACATTATAACATAATGATAGAATCACAAAGCCTTTACATGCCTAAACATTAATATTAAACCATATGGAGAAGCTACATATGTACTATACATAGCAAACAGTTTATTGACACATCTGGCTAATTTATTGTCTCATTGATACCAATTGGGGCAAATACCAACTCTAGCCAGTTGACTTTTTTTTTTAAATGAGATTTCTACTTACTTTGGTAATGGTTTAGAAAACTTTGGGGGAAAAAAAGATTATACGAAAAGCACATCTGGAAACGGTCTTAACCTCCTTACAAGTGTTGTTCTGAAGCAAGAGAAGAAAATCTTCTCCGGAGACCAAATAATCATTTCTACTATAGACAGTTTAAAAAGCCATCTCTTCTTATGTTAACATCTTAGACAGCTCAGATCATTAGGAGGTGATAGATCATTTCCTGTTCTGAGTGATTGCGCAAAGGTTTTCTCCAGTTCTTCCTCAGATTTATTTCTACGCTCATAAGAACACGATTAATCCAGTTATTTAGCCAGATGTGAAAATGTGAAGGACTGTCAAGAATATCTCAATCTCCTTATGGTTTGATTTTCTGTATTATTTAATCTCAGAGGCCATTTTCAGTTGTGTTGGACATTTTTATTCATAAATATGGCAATAAATATGTGTAATACATGCAAGTAAACAAATATGTAAACAGCTTAAAATCCATTTATTCTAATAAGATTTAAAGTGGCATTACAAGAAGACAGAGTTATTCGATTCACAGCACTGTAACAAATGGACAATATCACATCGTAAAATATAACATGTCACATTCGTTTGTCATTAATATTTCAGAGCATTCGTTATTACATAGACTAGAATATTTTATTTATTTATTTTTATCTAATTGGGCATACATACATACATATAACACACGCACACAGATTAAATAAGTACGCAGGCCAGGCCTTCCTTATCTTCTGTAACAGTCATTCACTCAGTCACTGTAAACCTTTTTTTTTTTTTTACAACATCGTCTGATAAGGTTTCTAAGGGGTCTTTTTTTTTTTTTCCTTGTCTTTATTTTTGTTTGTGTATAAAATTACCAAAATACAGTAATAAACACAAATGCTACACTGGAGGTTCTGAATAATTGTCTGAAATTATTCTAAACACAACAAAGCCACATCCATCTAAAAAATAATAACTTAAACACATTCTTATTTGCTGTTTCAGGTGTGAGACCGATCATGTTTACCTCAGTGACTTAACCCTTCACCTTTAACTTTCTTGCCCTTTTCAAGTGAACTGATCCCCAAACTTTAAGCCTAAGCAGAATGTCTGTCTCAGATTTAGGCACCATGAGACAGGAGACACTGGTTAAACTCAGCAAAGGTCCCTTTTCTCTCCGGGCGGCAGTGTTTCTCGTCCCTGCACGGCTGCGACAGGTCAAGGAACAGTTTGGACTTCAGAAAGCGCCTGTACGAGTCTTTTTCCATCAGTGTGAAAATCTTACTCTGAGCCTCTTCGAAACAGGTCACGTCGCACCTTTCAAGGTTTCTCCGGGTTTCTTCTCTTGTCGCAGAGTCCAAATTGACCTAAAAGATTGGAACATGAGTGAATTATTAACAGAATACAAAGCGCAGTGCAACAAATCACACGAACTCATGCGTGAATTTGACATATGGTCATTTCTCATGTTTTGTTCGTGTTCATATGTTTCATTGTAATGGATTTATTTCTTATATAGAATTTTTTTTTTTTTTTTACACCTGAATTGATTATTTCTCCAACACATCTTTTTTCAATGCTTCAATGTATGCTTCATGTTATGCATGCAATTTCAGAGCCAAAGGTTTTAGAATGCACTTCCACTTGTTTGTCATATGTGATTACAAATTGCTCACATAATCATATATGAAGTGTGTGAGTTTTTTTTTTTCTTTTTCTTTTCAGTATAATAGTTTAGGACTTGGTCTCACCTCATTCAGCGAATCGACATCAATGTACTGTTTAAAAATCTGCTTGGCTTTGGCTTGCATCTCCGGCTCCGGCGTTCTTTTGAAGTCTTCACATGCCACCCAGAATTCGATGTTCTCCTGGCTGAACTCGGACTTTAGAAAGGCGGTGAAGGCAGCCCGTCCAACTGGAAGAAGAATAAAAGAAACATTGTTACCTGGATGATTGATTCATGCGTAAGTCATATCGCTATCTCAGTAAACCAGCCCCTCCCTACAACTCAATGCAAATTGCACAACTTTTATGTCTACATCTACATGGACTTTGCTACATGGTCTATCTGTGTCGGTCTCCGGGGAAGGGATATGGGGGGGTGGAAGGCCTTTAAGGACATTCAGAATGTAGAGGTCACTGCTCTGGTTCGGAGAAGCTTCCCAGAAATCCCTGCTCTTAAGTCTCTGTCCCTGTGGTGCTTGACCCCTAAGAACTAACAGAGCAGAACACTAAGACTGTTTGGAGGCCACTGAGGGCAGAATGTGGACACGTAGCACACGTCCAGAGGCATGAGAATGGAACCACGAGGTTGGCCCCATCGCAGACGCACTCCCACCTCCTACGTAATAGAAGTTTCATTCTAGCTGGAACTATTCATTGTATTGCCTTTGATGGATAACCGCGGGACTGAAATGACACGAGTCATTTGGTTTCCTACTGTAGTTTCTTGTGATGAAAGGTCTCACTTACCATCATTATTAATCAGGTTGTTAAATGATGTCTTCCAGTTCTCAGTGTCGACAGGAGCAAAGCTGCAAGGAAAAGAAAATGTTATAATAATAATAATAATAATAATAATAATACTTATAATAAGCACATGTTTCTATTACACCGTCAGAATTTAAATTATTATTCCAAACATATGGTTATAGCATTTAAAAATGCATTTATCTATCTACCTATACACTGTTAGATAGATAGATAGATAGATAGATAGATAGATAGATAGATAGATAGATAGATAGATAGATAGAGACGCAAATGCGTCTCTATCTATCTATCTATCTATCTATCTATCTATCTATCTATCTATCTATCTATCTATCTATTTGCTATCTATCTATCTATCTATCTATCTATCTATCTATCTATCTATCATCTATCTATCTATCTATCTATTTGCATCTCTATCTATCTATCTATCTATCTATCTATCTATCTATCTATCTATCTATCTATCTACCTATCTGTAGATATTCTCTAGATTGATAATTCATCAAAACCCTTTAGTTCAAATTAACATTTAATTATTTTACATACACATGCATTTTATATTTTTATGTATATGCAATTAATATATACGATTAATATACAGTGCAATATATAAACACAATGTTACTAATGTCGCTGGATCTTTAAATTCTCACCTTTTCTCCTGCGCGGGCTTTTCTTTCTCCTTAACAGTCTTCTGCTCTTGACCCGGCTCAACCTTCTGAAGCAGGAACCCAATTTTATGCTTTATGTCCTTTGCACTGTGAATGCAACATGAAGGTGAAATCACATGTCAAATCTCACGAACATAGTTGTGAATATACTGTAAGAAGGTCATTTTGTCAGATGTTCTTCAACAAATGTCTCATCGCTTCCTTGATACTGTAATCTTAATCTTATGTTCTCATTTTTATAAACAGTGTTACCATGTTCATTAGGTTTTAAGGAAATTAAATCGTATATCCATAGAAGCAAGACAAAAGATTGAAAGTTTGAAAGAGGTTCCTACCTTTTTAAGCAGGTTGCAGGTAGGGCTGCGAGCCCCTTACACATGGTGGTGGTGAAGAGGTAACAAATCCAGCAGACACAGAGAAACACGTATGATTTGTCAAGGAAAGGATCGCTACAGTCTTTGAGCAGTCTCCTCCTCTCTTTCAGGCTTTATATGGCTCAGTCCTGCCTGCATCGTGCTGAACCAATCAGGACCGAGTGTGTGTTTACAGTCTGACTCAGGCACAAAAAGAAAAAAAGGGAAAAAAATCTTTGCATTTCGGCACTTCTAAAATAAAACTAATTATCTTAAACATTCTCGTAAGAACACATGATTATCTTTAACTGAATACATTTTTTTTTTTTTTTATTTACGTTATTTATGCATTTCAGAAATGCAGAAAAATAAATGAGATATAAATGGTTAATTAGGGCTTTTTTGTCATGCATAATTAACTGTATAATCCCTCATTATCATAAATATTACTCATCAACATTTTGTACAAACATTTTAAAAAGCATAAAATGGCACACACACACACACACACACACACACACACTCTCTCTCTCTCTCTCTCTCTCTCTTGGTCTCTTGTTCCGGAAAGTCCAAGCAGGTCCAAAGATTAAAGGTATTAAATCATAGAAATAAATCAATAATTAAACCAAAAACACATACTTTAAGAGGACTTTCTATCAACAGTGCATTTTTTCATAGACCCTTTATTATATATTTTCATTATGATCAATGTTTTTTTTTTTTAGTTTAAGAATTTAGCTATATTAAATGTTCCTCATTCATTATCAGTGTGTTAAAATGTTGTATTCCTTATAACCCTTCTTAAATTCTGTTTATTTAAAAGAAGCATTCTGAATTTTTTTTTTATTTACATAAAATAGTCAAGCTATTAGACACCATTTTAATGTTATATTCATTCTTTTTAATGTTTTATGTCATCCTAATTTGAATAATAATAATAATAATAATAATAATAATAATAATAATAATAATTTGATTTAATTCGATGATGTAAGTATGGCTGGATTTAGTTCAATTAAATACAACCAAATAGTGCAGAAACCTGAGACACTTTAACCTGAACCTTTATATCTTTTCATGCAAACTGACTCGTGTGAATTATTGCAAATTTTTAAGTTTCACGTTAAATAATTAATATCTTCAAAAACATTAAGTGTGAAAATTAACATGTTGGTAACACCTTATTTAGATATGTATAATAGATGATCCTGAAGCAGCCTATCAGCTTATGATCTGCTAATCATTAGGAGCTACAGTATGAACCAAACCATCTGTCTAGTGTATAGACAATAGAGTACAGTCTATACGTTATCTGCTAACACTGATACCACAGCACAGTCAAGTTATGAAATCTGTTTGGTACTAAATGTTTTCTGACAGTAGTGCAGCTATAAATTACAGGTTTAAGCACATTTTTTAAAGCAAAGGTTTTAAAGACATTATCATTTCTATAATAACAACATACTCAGGGATGCATATGAAGGATGCGCAACAAAGTATATATACAGTAACTTCTGACTTTTTGACTTATACAAGTGAAACTCGAAAAATGTGAATATTGTGCAAAAGTTCATTTATTTCAGTAATGCAACTTAAAAGGTGAAGCTAATATATGAGACAGACTCATTACATGAAAAGCAAGATAGTTCAAGCCGTGATTTGTCATAATTGAGATGATTATGGCTAACAGCTCATGAAAACTCCAAATCCACAATCTCAGAAAATCAGAATATTACATGCAATCAATAAAACAAGAATTATACATAGAACATATCGGACCTCTGAAAAGTATAAGTATGCTTATGTACTCATTTTTTGTTGTTTGTGTGATTAATAATTTAGATCATTAAACAAATTTTAATATTACACAAAGACAACCTGAGTAAATAAATACAAAATGCGGTGTGATGTTTGGAAAGCTGACTTAAATTTCACTTGCCACATCCAGGCCAGACATGTTTTTTTAATAGGTTTGGCAAGAACAGTATTGTGTCAAGTGCATTTGCAAAACCCAACAAGCACCATGATGAAACTGCCTCTCATGAAGACCTTCTCAGGAAAGCAAGACCAAAACTTACCTCCCAAAGGCAAGATAAGAAAGAAGGAGGGTTGAATGCCGTGCTAGCAACCCAGCCTCATTAACAAAAAAATAATTAATAAAAAAAAAAAATCGTTGCTATAGAAACAAAGGGAACTCATTGGCCGATGTGCTCAACAGAACGGGAGCAACGATAATATGGCCCCTTGTGAATTGAATATCCCTCATATGAGTTCATGACATTTTTCCCAACTACATTGTTTATACATCCTTAAAAGCTCCTTATACGAGGATCACTAGGTTGCCAATGTTTCTTCCTGTTTGAGGACATGTTTGATTAAGATCATACAGTAGTTACGTTTGACTGGTTTCATGAGCGAGAAAGAAAATGGAGAGACCAGTGACACGTCAGATGTTTATAGCTGCTATAATGTAACGTAACCTATGACAGGATGTAGTATGTTTTCACAACATTAAAAGTAAGTGCCCGTGGATACCACGTCTTGTGTTAAAAAAAGAAAATGAGTCTGTTGTGGGATAAGTGGAATAAAACACGTATAAGGACATGGTGTTAAAGGAAAAGCCGTTAACTTCAGGGTGGTAATGATAGGACATTTGCTGCGTTGCATTGGCATTGATTATTTTCCTGTAAAAGCTTACCACATTGTGTTATAATTAAACCTTTCAAGTGAAGTCAAGGAAAAAAGTGCGGATGCTATATAAATGTAATTGGTGACATGTATTATTTAGAAGTAGTTAATTAGTTCCAGTCATGTGACAGGTTGTAAGCGTCTATAGATGGTGTAAACAGTATTGAACCAGACAGAAAGCTTTGCCTCCACACTCAGTGTAATTGTACTGTATGTATTTTTGCATTTCCTCTCCTCAATGACCTTTCGAAGCCGGTTTAGTCATTAGAGCAGAATCTGACGCCAGCGATTCTCACAGAAGGAACCCGATGGCCTCAATATTGTCCCTTGTCTCAGGCCTTCAGGGAGAACCAACCTAAGAGCTATTATTTTAGCTCTGTGGCACCTGGAGATTATGTCATTATTATTATACCACCAACATTACCTGAGGGTACTGTCCAATAAGCCACAATAAATAATCAGCGGTTTTGCTATGAATTACCCTACGTGATGACTCACACGTTGCCTCTGCACCTCTCCTCGTCTCTCCTGTTCAGAGGGAAAGAGTGATGTTGAATGATGAAACATGTGGGCGGTGATTCAGAAAGGCCCTCAGTCCTAACGTGATCTGGACACACACTGCTGGCGCTTACTACTTTATTTGAGGACACGGTGTGTTTATTGCCACTTTTTCCGGCCACTGTTGATTCTGAGCAAATGAAGAGATCACAAAAATCATGTTTAATTACCGACATGTGTTGTCATTTCCTTATGTCTTTAATGGCAGACAAGCAATGAGCACTTTACTATTTTTATATTGTATCAGCAGGTGAACAGATCAAAAAGTTCTTTGTACATTGTTTATATTACATTACCAGGATCCAATGGTGTGTATGTTTGAGTGTACCCTGAAACGCCTCATCATGCCCCAAGTCTCCTTGAATAGGCTCCAGACCTCCCACGATCCTGTATACAGAATAAAGTGGTATAGATGATGAGTGAGTGGGTGCCAAGATCCAAAATAAAATTGTGACATTGATGCTATTAGATTTTTATCACTCATTCTTTTTTTATCCCAGCGAGAGCATTATAATAATACGTTTATTACATGATGCATACCAGTTTTGCTAATTGTGATCATTTATAACAGGGTAATTTTGGTCTTTCAGATGCATCTGGAAACTGGATTACCGGCAGGATGCACTTGTTTCAGATAACTGCACACTCCTGTTTGTCTGGGAAAGGGCAGATCTATCGAGACTCAAAACATTTATCAGCGGTGTCGGCTCATGAAAATGGTATGAAAGCCTGGAGATGCTATTAAAAGTTGTTGTTTTTTTCCCCCCCCTCTTCTCCACAAAGTAGTAAGGAACAAACAGTTCCAGGTAATGTAACTGTCAGAGATTGGGATATCATAAAGGTTGCATGCATTTTATAACATCTCAACATAACATGCAAGGGCGTTCGAGTAAACCCAGGACTTTTGATTGAGAAGAATAAACACTATTCGCTATATAATCCCCTGCTACAATAATGCACTCATCTCAGAGTTTCACGACCGTGTATTTGGATACCATCAAGGTCGAAAAGTTTTCTCAGAATGCCTGCTTAATGTCTGAAACGCTGGCCTCCCAGGAACTCCTTTAATGGCCCGAACATGTGAAAACAGCTTGGAGCAAGGTCAGAACTGTACTGGGGGGGGGATGTGACAGCAACTGCCAGCTGAGTTTCTATAATGTGCATTAGTGTTTGTGAATGATTGTTATTCATTGATTTTCAAGGATTATGTGTTCATTCACCCAGGAACGACTGCAGTGGGCTCTGAGCCACTTCGGTTGGAATCGTTTGCAAAATTGAAACGTGGTGAAGAGAGTCATCACTGTACTGTGCTTGACGTCTCCTGTTAATTTTAAACCTTCAGCCTTCAGTCCCAGTTTGACTCGAACGCCCCATATATAAAAATTTTTTTTTTTTTTGCTCTAAAATTGTGTGAGAGACTAGATTGAGTGTGCATAGAGAAATCTTACACTCTCCTACAATTATGCCCTAGATGGAAATGATAATATCCCCCACATCCCCAAACTAATTTTATCCACAGACATAACTCCTTGTTGAATACCTACAATATAAACTAAGCCGTTTGTTTAAATCACTTTTTTTTTCCTTACACCAGAGCCCAAATTTAATTAATCCGACGATTCAGAACAGCAATTCCATGAAGATCTTGATTGATTAATCACACACTATTCACACACCAACAACTTTAATAGGAATTCCTGTACACCTACTCATTCATGCAGCTATTCAATCAGTCACATGGGAGTAGTGCAATGCATAAAAATCATGTAGATACCATCCAAGAGCTTCAGTTAATGTTCACATCAGAACATCCAGAACAAAAAAAAGACTGATATCTATGACGTTCATCTCACTTTGACTATTTCAATATAAACACCTGCTGAGCTCCTGGGATTTCACACAACAATCACACAGAATGGTGGAATACTGGTCAAAACCACCTAGTAAATAGTAGGCATGGAGGCAGAAATAAATACCTTGTTTATAGTAAAGGAAAAAGAACTTGTCTGGTTTGGGCCAGACAGGAACACAAATAACCGGTGGAGACAGACCGTGGTGAGCAGAAACGTGTCTCAGAGCACATTAAAAAAAAAACATCAGGTTTCAACTTAGTGTGGACAGAGGATGAAATGTTCCTAATAAAGTGGCCAGCGAGAATGTATCTATAAGGAATATATCGTTTAGCGTATATCTAATCAGTGTATGTAACTGTGCTCTACTGAGCAGGTTTGAGTTTACAGACGTGTTGTCATGGTAACAAATGCAACAACTAAGCCAGGATCAAATGAAGAGCAGTTCAATCCAGCTAGCACAGGAACTGACTTATGGAACAACATATAAATAATTAATGTTAATGCTAGTATGAATTTTATATAATTAATCAGCTGTGACTGACAAATCAGATACACTAGTAGTAAACAGGCTTTAAGGCATATCACCTGTCATGCGTGTGTCATTGGAGTTCAGCACGGGTGTGTGGAGTAGGAGGAGGTAGCAATAAAATTCCTACATCACATGTCGCGAGTATACACAGTCAGAGTTCATGTACCCATCCACTTATCATCAGTCACGTGATCAGGGCTGAGACGTGACGTGGAGTCTGTAGGAGATCATCACTTGACCTTTTCCACATTTTGTTACGTTACAACCACAAACGTAGATGTATTTTATTGGGATTTGATTTGGTAGACCAACACAAAGTGGCACATAATGGTGAAGTGGAACAAAAATTATAAATGGTTTTCAAATTTTTCTTTACTAATAGAAATTAAAAGTGTTATGTGCATTTGTAATCAGCACCCCTTTACCCTGATACCCCTCAATAAAATCCAGTGGAACCAATTGCCTCCAGAAGGCATCTAATTAGTAAATAGAGTCCACCTGTGTGGGGTTTAATCTCAGAATAAATACAGATGTTCTGTAGACTCTGCAGTTTGCAGCAACACATGAGGAACTGCAAAGGGGACCTTTTATGGCTTTCTTCTTGCCACTCTTCCATAAAAAACAGATGTTGTGGAGGACACGACTAATAGTTGTCCTGTGGACAGATTCTTCCACCCGAGCTGTGGATCTCTGCAGCTCCTCCAGAGTCCTCCATGGGCCACTTGGCTGCTTCTCTAATTAATGTTCTTCTTGGTTTAGGTGGACGGCCATGTATTGGTGGGTTTGCAGTTGTGCCATTCTCTTTCAGTTTTTTCGGATGATGGATTGAACAGTACTCTGTAAGATGTTTAAAGCTTGAGATATTTTTTTAGAATCTAACCCTGCTTTAAACTTCTCCACAACGTTATCCCTGACCTGTCTGGTGTGTTCCTTGGTCTTTATGATTGTTTGTTCACTAATGTTCTCTAACAAACCTGTGAGGGCCTCACAGAACATTCATAAAAACAGATATTTTATTTACATTTATTATTTTCCTTACACTTCACAATTATGCGCCGCTTTCTGTTGGTCTATCACGTAAAATTCCCCCCAAATTAATATATGTTTATAGTTACACTCCTGTAGTTTTGAATGATGTGATGTTCATGGATTGAAAACAAGAAGAAGAAGAAAAAGAAGACCATGCTTTGTACCATGCTTTGCACTTTGGGTTAATTTTTAACAAGGTTTTATGAACAGAGCAGGGTGTAGTTCAACATCATTGCATATACAAATGGTTAATGCCTAAATTAACCATTTAATTTAAATTAAAGGTAAATTGAGCCACCTCGCTAGGATCATCATCCATGGACGTACGGCCTTCTTTAAAATGTTTGCTCCGTTCGAATGTTTTCCTGCAGTTATGAGTCTGTACTATGCATTTCACAATTTATGTCTTCATTCACAAGCAAGTCCTGTGTTGACTTGAACACCCCTCATAAATTGAAAATGTTTTTTTTTTTAAATTTTTTACCAATATTATAATAGTTAATCAATTTATGTTCAGTGTAGTTGCTGCGTCCACATTACCATGTAACAGATAAACACCAAATTGTTCCTTCAGGCCACCACATTGGGAACATGGGAAGTGACAGTTTAATATTTTTGAGTGTGCATGTGTGTGTGTGTGTGTGTGTGTGTCCATACTGATACTTCAGACATTCAGCTAATAATAGACATCTCTGAATGTTTATAAAGTTTGAATAGCAGAGCTAGACATTAATTTGAAATGAAAGCAGACCTATTTAATGCCAAATGGAAAGAATGAAGAATACTGATTTTATTTTTTTTACAGCTGTTGAAACTGAACTTTATACATCATTCTGCCATTACTTTGTTTCAGCCGTTAATATCTCATTACGAAGTGATGAACTTTACCTATCAAACTTTTACACATGGTCTGTTTAGACCATGGAAATCAGCCTTGCTTTGTTCTGCGGGGAATGCTTTATACCTTTTGAATACCCTTTCCTCCTACACATGGAGATGTTTAAATGCTGGACAGAAGCCTAGTACATAATAAGAGGTAAGTAAAATGATGTAAAGACCCAGAATGGAGCCATTTAAAAAATTGCAGTCTTACGTAAGCGGCTGGATCAGAGAGAAAGAAAATGAGGGGTTACTGCTCCGGTGATTTCACTGATGTCCCAGAGTTAACATTAGCTTTTTGTTTACGTATCACATTTTTTCCGTTGTGCAGTAATCAATCCCAAAAATAGAGAAACCTCTTTAAGCATGGGTGTTGAGGGAGTTCAGTTCATTACAAAATACTATAAAATATTATAAAGCTGTACACAATTTCACATAATATAAGAATAAATTAACATAGTATGATGAAGTCACCCTTCCTCTCTTAGTATTTCTCACTTAAAAGTATTGCATTAACACATGTTTTGCTATACACATGTTTATTCTCTTTGTGTGTATTGGAACAATACAAAAAAAAGGGAGGGAAAAAAGCTCATTTGAAATAATGTCGCACAAAATTCCCAAAATGTTCTGGACAAAATTATTGGCACCCTTAACTTAATATTTGGTTGCGCATCCTTTGGAAAAAATAACTGAAATCAGTCGCTTCCTATAACCATCAATAAGCTCCTTACACCTCTCACCCGGAATTTTGGACCGCTATTCCTTTGCAAACTGCTCCAGGTCTCTCATATTGGAAGGGCGCCTTTTCCCTACAGCAATTTTAAGAACTCTCCACATGTTCAATGGTATTTAGATCTGGACTCATTGCTGGCCACTTCAGGACTCTCCAGCGCTTTGTTGCCATCCATTTCTGAGGAGCACAAGAGGGAGTGCTGTTGTGCTGGTTATCAGCACGGCTTCGATGTGGTCGTCAACCGTTATACGACCGTTACTAAAGCAATATTTATTATCAACAGATAATGATTTGTTTTGTTTATTTAACAGGTACTTTTCTCTGCCAATTCATATCCTTCCACAACTGATGAAATTAGGAAAGCTAGTGCATTATGTAAGGTGTACAGCCTTGTGTAAGAAGCTATTTAACTTTGAAGCTTGATTTCAGAACAGCTTAGAAGCAACTGTTAAGTAGACAAAATGTTATTGTTATTTGAGCGTATAACTGCACTCTCTTTAGTAGGGCAAACTGCACCAAACTATTTTCACCCATGTTGCGAACGGCAGTTGGAACCTGGGACCAGGGCATGACATTAACTTTTTTGCTCACTGGCCAATGTGGCTAGAGGATTTCCGGAGTCACTCGCCATTCAGCCTTTTTACTAGCCACAATTTTGTTACCAGAAAATCGCAGTTTTTTCTTC
>JAQMYI010000037.1:6773871-6786125 GCA_030014275.1 Clariallabes melas
CTTGTGTATGTCTATCCCGTACTTGTGTAATCCTTAGTGTTTAGTCCGGTAGCCTGTTAGTATGTCTTGTCGTGTCCGGTATGTCTCCCCTGTTCGTATTGTACATTAGCGTGCCACCCCTCGTCTATATGTTTATGTGTTTTAAGTTCTACTTTATTATGCTCCATGTTTATATGCCAACTGCCTTTGTTTGTTTGTTTGTTTATTTATATTTATCACATTTGGATTATTAAAGACATTATTGGTGACACCTGAACCCCCTCTGCGCTTATGCCTACACACACACCCACAGTCCAACATCCACAGTTCGTTACAAGTGTGGGGAAAAAAAGGAGGTTGAAAAAGGATTTATATATTTATTATCATGATTATTGAGGATGACATCATATTAATCGGACACAATAATTAACAATTTTATTTAATCAAGAAATCCTTAGTGTTATATAGACTAGTAATCTGTAAAAAAAATAAACAAGTCTATGTACATCTTTAATCAATGATGATGATCATTATTATTATTATTATTATTATTATTATTATTCAATAATTTATACACAAGTTATGGGCATTTCATATGTTTCACAATTGAATCAGTTTTTGTTTCAATAAATAGTCAATATTTAATGTCCGTAGTGTGAAATTTCCACAGCAGCAGCGACAGGCATCCGAGGTGCTTATGTTACCATGGTAACGCACTAAGGAAGTGAGGTCAGCGCTAGTGACGTTGCAGGGTGTTCCGAATCGTGGAGTTGTCAAGGGAAGTTCCCTTCATCGATATTCCCTGAAAACGGAGCAGGGAGTAGGGAGGCACCCTGTCAAGTACACTTCGGAATAGAACACAGCTGCTGTTGCTGCCTGAACTTGCGCATCTACAGTCTCCAATACAGTCGCTCCTAGTTGGTTTGTAAGGTGACAATTAACACAGAGAAGAACAACAAGGAAATCAACATTCACATTGTGCCTAATATTATTTCTATTTCAGAAAACACGTTAAGAACAGTCATCACATGTGCTTTCCTTGAAGAGGCACATGTGAGCGTTGCTGGACATTTTTTCCGAAATATCTATAATACTAGACATAGCGTGCATTTTGACTTCCTTGTCCTATTCTTCTCTCTTTGTTAATTGGCAGCTCACAAACCAAGCGGGTTCGCTCCAGTCCGGGCCCAGGTCCATAATGTGAAAGCATTCAATATGTCATGTCTTGTACAATGTGCTAATCTTTTTTCTTTTTTCCTGCCAATCTTCTGTTCAATGCCCCAGTCTAGTAGGTGGCGGCCATCCATCAGCCATCCATAAAATTAAATGGGTCAGTGGGTAGGGAGTTGGGCTACTGATCAGAAGGTCCCAGGTTCAAGATCCTAGAAGCACCTAGTCGCCACTGTTGGGCCCTTAAGCGAGGCCCTTAACCCTCAACCTCTCATATGTGTAATAAGATAAATGTAAGTCGCTCTGGACAAGGTTGTCTGCCAAATGCTGTAAATGTGAACAACTAATTATTATTATAATTAGTTCATGTTGTTTGATGTGAAGTCGTCTGGTGGACAAACAGGTTCAACAAAGGAAAAAAAACTCACAATCTCTTTCAGATTGACTTTCAGTTAGCTACAGTATGTTATATAGCAATGAACCATGATGCTGTAGCTTTTCCATGTTAGCTACCAGTTTTTAGCCAAGATACGTGTCCAGGGAACAAAGCATAGGCAGTGCCTGTTAGGATATCTTACAAATGAATGATTCACCCGTAATAAAAAAAAAAACCTTATGGAATTTTTCTCTTTGTGTGTGTGCATGTGTGTGTGTGTGTCTCAGGAGTGGTCTGGTGTGTGTTAATGTGTTTGTTTAATCTCCACATCAGAGCGAAAACCTCAAAACCTCCCGTCTACGAATGCTGGAAATGTCACGACGCGCAGTAATGGCATTTCTCACTTCTAACTAAGCTGCTATTGTTGCCTCTATTGAAATGAACATAATGAACCTGACATTTTCACATCGAGATTGGATCAGATAGATATTTCGGGCTGTCTCGGATACAACAGTCCCGAATGGTCTTGAATCTAGACACACACACGCTAATCAAAAAAATGAAAAAAATAATAAAAAACCCTGGTCTGATGCGGCTTTGTGCTCGTGTTAGCTAACAGTATTCAGGTTGCCGTGACCTCACGGATTAAGCTTCGAGCGGAATTTGAGGCATGTTCAATGCTCTTCATTGTTCAGCTGTGGGAAACTCGAGCTCCCGTCTGTCAGCAAATCTTTATTATTCTGGATTAAAGAACATTAAAAGCTCAGAGTTAATGTACAGACATTAGTCAGACTGCACTGCATTATAAATGTGACCTTACAAATAAATAAGTCAATGTGTTCGCTACTCCAGTGAGGTGGTAAATTCGAAATGAACAACATTACCACTTTGTTGAGGTAATTAGGTTTTTACAACACTTTGATAGACACATCTCTGATAGACATGCATTTGCAAAGTCCTCCATACATGTCGCGAATCAGGAGTTTAGCTAAGCCGCGCGAGCTCCTTCACGTCCCGGCTCCTTTCAGGCTGTCCTGCAACTCTTTTCTCTACTGACCACAGGCTTCTCGCTTTATCTCTTTCTTCATCTTTAGTCTGAGTGTGATGTGAAACCGTGCATCTTATCCATGTCTATAGATGATTAGTTGTAGGTGTGTGAACTTGCCACCTGCATACTATATCATATTAGTGCTGCACAATTAATCACGTTTAAAATAATTTAATTTACAAAAATATACACATAGTCAGTAATTCATATGGAGTTTATAAAGTTAACTTAAATACTTTTAAAGTGATCGATGAATATTGGCAAACATCCTCTTAATGAGATCATTTGTTGTTACCCGAGATAACAAGGATTGACTACAAGATGGTACATTTGACAGTTAATATTGTATCTCAACATGTGGCAAAATAATCGAAATGGATTTTTCGATTGATTCATGCAGCCCTACTGTACATTCATTATTTCCTCATGAATAAACAAATGAATGCATCTCGTAAGCAAACCTACAGTATACGGTGCACGTTTGTCGCAATTTTGTATTTAACATTTAATGGTATTTATTTCTGAATCACTTCATTCCAATCTTCAAACGTCCGACTTTCCTTTTGGAGTCTGCTCCACTGATCTGATTAATTAAATGATCTGTCTCTAAGCACAGCATCATACTGTACTTTACAGTAAATAATCAAGACATCAGAGTCTTTCCTTTTAACGTATGCACTTTTTCAACACTAGGTGCTTTTACACAGACCTGAATATTATATTCCACTAATAACGGGAATATTAGCCTAATAAGAATAGAAATGCATTATGTAAACATCGAAATGAGAGGTGTGGTGTTAAACTTTGCCAATCCGTTCACAAGGTGAACACTTAACAGGATAATTTCTCTCTTGAAATGATATGAATACTGTATATTTATTAGAATAAATCTATCAATTTTGCATGTTTGCACCATTTCTGGGGGACAATAATTGACATGTCGATTGTCCAGGAGGGAAAGTTTGCTTCTATCCCTGAGCAGTAATCTCTTTACACTGGATTTCTGGATGAAGAATTATGGATGAAGCTCTTTTACACATAATTAAGCATTTAACCAATCATAGATGAGACTGAACAATCCTAACGCAGAAGGCGGGAACCCTTACCCAAGCATAAAATCGAAAGTCGAAAGTGTATGAAATGTTTTTTCTTCTTTGTTTTCTGTTATATTTTGAACAGATTGAATGCACCACAGCGAGCACATGTAGTGATGTAAACAGTTACAGTGGAATCTCTAATCAGAACGATTTCAATTTGGATTGAAGAAATATTATCCATGTAAAAGTGCCTTCTGCCTTCTGATTCATTTTTCTGTTTTTTTGGTAGGCACTAGGTTTTATCTCGCCTGATTAAGATTTCGGATTTCTTGCTACCCCATAATTACAATCGAATAGTTATGTAGAAGAGGATGTGGGAGCGGCTAGTAGGCCGGTCTGTATAGCCGTCGGTGGCTAATCACATGAATGGCGTGGGTGCCACAAGTATAATGATAAATCTCTGTCAGTGTTTAGCGCTCATGTTTTAGGCATTAGTTTCCTGACTACAGATGATAATCTGGCATTTACCTGAAAGAGAGCCAAACATAGCGGTGGCCTTTACTCTCCTCTTCTTTTTTTCTTCTTTTTCCTCTGACTGTTCTGTATTCAGGACCTGCACCGTGAAGTACTGAACATCGTTACAACTAATTAGGGAAGTTAAGGACATTTTAGCAAACAAGTAGCATCTCTGGATAACGCTAGCTCAGCTAACAGCATGTTAAGTAGAAAATGTTTTTTAGAGAGGGGGCTCTTTAGTCCTGGAAAAACACTCAACATAATGGACATTTTAAATCCCTGTTCATTTACAGCCGGAATTAATAAATCCAAAGCTTTCTCTCTCACTTACACACACACACAGACATGAGTAGAATGGACAGTAGTAACAGATGGCTTGTATTTTATTTCCCTGTTTTTTTGTTTCAGTTTTCTACTCATGCATTTCTGTAATTTATGTGCATTTGATATTATTTAATTCCACTTCTACATAATCTGTGCTGATGTTTTTCCAGCTGTTTTGTAATCAGAAAGAACATTTACATTACAGCATTTGGCAGACACTCAGTCAATCTGAGCTGTTGAGAGTTGAGGGTCTTGTTCAAGGGCCCAAAAGGGACACCTCGGTGGTGGTGGGGTTTGAACATGGGACCTTCCGATCACTACTCCAATGCCTTAACCCCTGAGATACCACTGCCCAGCAAATAGCTTCAAATGCAGAAGGAAAAAAAAGTATAATATACAGTATTACACATATTATTATACAGGGCTTTGTTTGTGAGTTGCTTTAGGATAGCCAATGACACTGTATCTATACAGAGCGCATAAAAATGCATAAGGATATTAATATTAGGAAAACCTATGGAAATGAAAAGCAAGTGATAATGCTAAAAAAAGAGGAACGCGAAAAAGAACCATAAACAGATACCAGTAGGAGACACAGTAGGAGTTATATGTAGAGATATACTGCACATGTACTGCATTGTATAATGTATTAGCAGTATAATGTATTTTACAATATATAACTGGTTGCTTGGAGAATATATCTATTAAACTGTAATTAATCGCCATGTAGCTTTAAATATTGATACAGTCGTACCTCAGCATACAAACGTCCAGCGTTAAGGACTGAAATTTTGCAAGAAAATTGCCACGGCATACAAACCATTTTCAGCACACGAACGAAAGAACTGAGCTGAACCGACCGCTTGCTATCCTGTGCGTATATCCAAGAGGCGTTCAAAACTTAGCCTTTTTTTTTGTGTGCAAGATTTAAAGAAGACATAGCGCCTTGGGGGTGGTGGGGTTTGAACATGGGACCCTCCAATTGCTAATCCAATGCCTTAACCCCTGAGCTACTCCTAAAGGTATCTGATATTGTAGGTATTTATACCACAGATCAGGTAAAATGTTTTGCTGAATTTTAATAACAGCAGCTCCTGAGAGTAGTTTCAGTTTCAAGGAAAATCTCAGGTTGTTATTAACGTGCTCATTCTAACATTTTATATGTTTTTTTGTTTTAGAGAGTTGCTTATTTAGCACTTTTTCTCATCGAGTTTCAGCACTTTTCCAGCTAGATGCTGTTCCTTTGTTTATTTAATTATTATAACTACGTTATCAGGACAGAGAGATTTAATCATCCCTTTTTGTAATAACATTGGAAGCTTCGTTTTGATTTATTATTTTCAAAACAAGGGAGAAAAAGGCTTGAGAGAGGAAATGTGTATCGCTCATACAGTATGACATGGTTAGTGTTGGTGAATATTAAATCAACTCATAGATGGTAAGACTAGGTGTATTTACTGTACAAGGACCTTTAATGCTCTTCAAATTCCAGTCTGATCCGATACGGTCAGATCGGAATGGATTTTCAATCAGAATAAGTGGCGTAAACCTTTTAATAATCCATTCAGCAGGTGAATATTAGCCATGTACGTACCTGATCCGATCCGTTTCTTTCTTGTTGGAAAACTCCATCAGAACAATTCTCCTCCATCTGCCTTTACTTTCATCCACTGAAGAAGAAGAAGCTCTGATTGGCTTCTAATCTCACTCGCTTATCGTCTATACCACTTCATCCTGTATACAGGGTCGCGGGAGGGTCTGGAGCCTATCCCAGGAGACTTAGGGTACGAGGTGGGGTACACCCTGACATATTAACAACGACATATTAACATTGATTATCAATTATGTACCAATAAACTGGTGAGATTTTTGCCTGTGGGAAGCAACAACTAGCCCATCTGGTCCGATCCCACAGAAAAGCCAATGCAGCACAATTTTCTAAGATATTTAAATGCTGGCTGAGATAGAAAGGTATCAGGACCCTCAGTGCACCATATTGTGTAGGTTTCCCTTGTGGCACCAAAACAGTTCTGATCCTACTGTACACAATATTGGGTTTTAAGGATGCTCCAGTCAATCGGCCACGGATTGAAGTCGGCTGATCATCTCTTCATTTTTACTGATCAGTTGACTCGCACATAAACCGATGCTATCATGATGATGCAAAATTCATCAGGAGAATTTGATGAGTCGACAGTCACATCAGCATACGGTCTCTTGTCTGGGAATATTACCAAGTCACTTTAGAAGACATCAAGTTTGCATTATGCATTTTTTTCTCAAGCAAAACCACATGTGGGACGTCTGCCAAAAGCTTTTACAGAACAAACCTTACTCGCCACTGTGAATAATTTGACTATAGAAAGTAATCCACAAAGGCAGCAGCTAACTCTTGTAAGTCACTCACCCACTGATAGCAGAATCCCTCAAAAAGGTCACCTCACCGCTCCATGCGTGCGGGCCGACAGCGAGCGACTATTCAGCACGGCCGGACACATTCTGGATGATAAGAGGAACAGACTGTCTGTTAAAAAAGCAGAATTTGTATCAGATCCCCTTGATGCTAGTTAAGGGATTTGCTTTGTATGTGAGCATGGGCTACTCTATTGTTTTCAGTTTCATTAGAGTCTACATGAAATAATAAGACAATGGAATATGGTGGCCTTTTAATAAATATGTTTTACATTTATCATACTTTCTCAGATCTTAATTATGTTTGTGCACTGTTGTAGTTTAGAATAACTAAAAATTTTACAACTACAGTATAAATCCTAAATAAATAAAAAATCCTACACATTACTACACAACAAATAGAACAGTTTAGATAGAAACACATTTTCCCATAGGAAATAATGTAAATGCAGATAATCCGTCCCAAAATATTACTAATGTTACCAATTTTCAACACTATAATCATATTTTTGCAAAAAACATTTGAAGAAGACATGTAAATTACGCAAAATATGAAATAAATAGACATTAAACCTCACCTAACCTTAATTTATGATTCCTCTTGGCACCAGCTGCTTTAAAAAACGAAACTGAAAGTGGCTCCGATTTCTTCTTGCTACCGTACTTGCTTACATTCTTGGCACCCATAATGCGATGTCTTCACTAAAACTTGCATAAAATGAAAAACACGCAGAAACAACTCATTTCGTTAGCTTTCCACTGATGCAGTCGAGGTTTTAAAAGACTTGCGGATGAGGGTGCAACGTAGCCAGCGTTCGCTTCGGCTTGGCTCGTTCGCTGTTCTGCCGAAAATGCTTCGCATGTCGAGGCAAATTTCTTTCATTTATTAAGGGGAAAATTCTTAAGGCGGGGCATTCGTATGCCGAGGTACCTCTGTATTATGTTAGTAAATCAGATTACATTTTTTCTTATCTATTTCTCTTTTATTCTTTTCCTCAGTTTTTTTCTTTGTGCTCTTTTGCTTTTCGATGTTCAGCATCCAGCTTTCCTGTTTAATTTACGAGTTTTTCCCCCATGGTAAGAGTGACTTTTACATGGAATTGTTTGTGTCACTTTGGGAAATCTGCACCACGCTATTATCTGATGAGCTTTCATATTTCAAGGCGAAAGCTATCTTCATGAAAAAACACATGGTTATGATGTAGTAACCGCTTTGAACCCAATGAGTGGAGTGATACAGCACAGCCGGTGAAATGTCTCAGTGTGGTTTCACTGCATGTATGTAAACACTCTGGGAACACAACTCAACCTAACAAATTTGTGAACAGGTACTCAGTGTTGTATAGGAACACACGTTGCTCCACACCACCGCATTCTGCAGAGTTACTGTAACTCTGACGCCAGTGTGAAACCCGACAGAGCTCCAGATGCCAAGAGGGATTTACACTCACTCTGATATACTTCACACATCAGGCTGCTCATTATTTAATGAGACGCTAGACACTTTTCTTTTTTAATGAAAGCTAGAGGCACCCGCGTTCACATTTTAATTTCCACAAATATTCTCCTCACCGTAGCACCTTTCAAAAAATGTTGAGTTAGATATACTGTAGTTAGTTAGATCTCATTTCATTAATATGAAAGGAGGAATAAGTGATGCAGGGGTAAAGCTGTTCTTCAATAGTCTGAAGTCTAACCTTGATAACGTTCATGTTCGTGTTCTGTGAGCCAAATTAAAAGAAATTGACTTTTTTTAATATATTTTTTTCCTTCTCTTTTTCTCTGTCTTGTGTACAGTATGAGTTTAAAGTGAAGAACATCAAGAAGAAGAAAGTCAACATCATGGTCTCTGTGGACGGAGTGAAAGTTTTGCTGCGGAAAAAGAAAAAGGTGAGGCTGTTCATGTTCCTGGTTCGCTCGAGCATCCGCTGAGTAACAGTATGCAGCGTCCATCTTGTATAAAGAGCGTTCAAGTCAAAGCGGGACTTTTGATTGTACAGAATAACAGAACATGGTTATGAGAGTAAAAACTCCCTTTATTTCTCCATATAATCCCCTGTTACACTAATACACTCATCCCAGTGTTTCACTGGTGCTTTGATACCATCAGGATAGAAGGTTTTCTGAGTAGGCCGGGAGCCATGATCAGAGTGCCTGGCCTCCCAGGAACTCCTTTAATGGCCCAAACATGTTGAAATGGTTTGGAGCGAGGATGCGGCCAAGTTCTTCTCTTTTTATAAGACGATGAAATCCCGGATTGACTTGAACGGCCTTTGAGACATTGCGCATATTTCTAAACATTGTAGGAAAAATTGAGGGATTTTCCTGGTAATAAAGAAAAGAATAATTGCACAGGCTGGTCAGGAGAGGAAGTAGATATAAATCAGCAAACGGGTGGAGATTAGTGTGTGTGTGTGTGTGTGTGTGTGTGATCACCATCTGTAACATCCTCTTGTAAACAAATGATGTTTAACTCATTTTCCCTTTAAAAAAAATCACCTTACAGTTTCTCATTAGAATGTGTGTAAGTTCAAAACGTGTCTTTGTAATGTAGGTAGCATGTTTTTGAGTGTGTAAAGCTGAGATCTGTGCCATTATGTGGTGAAAGTTTTTGCTAGGTTTCTGCCTTTTCTGGCAGATCAAAGAAAGTTCAGCTTTTCTGCATTATGTCAACCGCCATCAGCTGCTGTTCTTCTGCTGTCCATATTTTATTCATGTCCAGAATAATAAATCACTGGTCGGTTCAACAAAAAGACTTTACACAATCCTTGGGAGACTGTGAGTTCAAATCCCGATGACGTCACAGTCGTCCGAGAAAAAGGGAGGGATGGGATACGCCTTCAGATAACAGATCACAGCTATGAGAGTAAAAACTCCCTTTATTTTTCTATATAATCCCCTGCTACACTAATACACTTATCTCAGTGTTTCACTAGGGCTTGGATACCATCAAAGTATAAAGTTTTCTCAGTACGCTCGATCCATGTTCGGACTGCCTGCTTCACATCTGAAACCCTGGCCTCCCAGGAACTCCTTTAACATGTGGAAACTCAGAGCTTGGAGCGGGGCCAGGACTGTACGATGGATGTGGCTGCCTTAATGGTGTCCAAGCACTAGTGAGACGCTGAGATTAGTGCATTAGTGTAGCACGGGATCATATAGAGAAATAAAGGGAGTTTTTACTCTCATAACTGCGTTCTGTTATTCTGCCCAATCAGAAGTCCTGGTTTGACTTGAACGCCCCTGTTAATTCGCCTGGGATGTTCAAGGTCTGGCTATGAGTCTGTATCTACTTTTATTTACTCCTTTTATTACTTTTATTTGTGCACAAACAGAAATTCCTGTTTGACTTGAACGCTCCTCGTGCAATTGCAAGCCATTCCATATAAAGCTTTGTTAGTATATAAGACTCTACTTCATTACTTTTATTAGAAGGCTTTATGTGAACTAATTCGTGTTTAATAATACTCTCACTCACTCACCCCCTCAGTCACTCATCTTCTATACCGCTTTATCCTGTATTCAGGGTCACAGGTCCAAAATATATCTTGGTAATAAACTGTAAAAGTTTGTATTTGTGTCAGTTTTTCTTATTTAAGAATAACAATGCTTAATTTTTGTTTATTTCCATGGAATAATTAGCAGTAATAATAATGAGACGCCGTTTCTCAGAATAGCACTGTCGCCTTCCACCTACAGGGTCCGGGTTCGATTCCCGGCCAGGCTCGATGGAGTTTGCATGTTCTCCACATACTTGGTGGGTTTCCTCCGGGTACTCCGGTTTCCTCCCACAGTCCATTGCAGACATGCAGATTAGGTTAAGTGGCGTTCCCAAATTGCCCGTAGTGAGTGAATGGGTGTGTTAGTGTGTGTATGTGTGTGTGCAATGCGTTGGATTGGCACCCTGTCCAGGGTAGACCTTGCCTCGTCCCCCTAGTCTCCTGGGATAGGCGACCGTGAATACAGGATAAAGCGGTATAGACGATGAGTGAGTGAGTGAGTGAGTGAGTGAGTGGGTGGGTGAGTGAGTGAGTGAGTGAGTGGGTGAGTGAGTGAGTGAGTCTCAGAATGACGCAAAGCTTCTGTTGTATAGAATAATTAGGAAAATGTTTCCTGAGCTTTCGATGTGTCTAAAAATCTGCAAGGTCGTGGGAAAAAAAACATATAGTGGTAGTCTTTTTTTTTAGTTTCTAATTTTAATGGAGTTTAAAGTATTTAATTTGATGTGAAACTACTCACCGGCGCTCACCGGGAACTCCATTTTTATTCACTAATGATCTGGAACCTGTGCCTGTGCCATCATTAATCATAAAGCAGTGCAGTTATTAGTTGCATTAGTGACTGCATTAGTCATTCCGTAAAACTTCTTCTTTCTTTTTTTTTCGGCAGAAAAAGGAATGGACGTGGGACGAGAGCAAGATGATGGTGATGCAGGACCCCATTTACAGGCAAGTTTCCAGGCACTAAAAATACACATGCAATTCAGATGGTTCGAACGCTTCAGATCACAGCTGGAGTTCTGCCTCTGTACCGACAGCAAGGAGCAATTTGCAGCTTTTCGAGCGTTGTACTGCTTGGGGTTGTAACAAAGGCTTGGAAATGACTTTGAATTTGTGTTGTGGGATTTTTCAAGACCTTTGATTATGTTCGAACAAATAATGAGAAGGATGTTTTGGCAGTGATGTGACGGTACACAGCATACAGTAGCTAGATCATTACATTTACAGACCATTAGCTTTAATAATGAGTTTATAGAAAGGTTAAAGCTAAAAATAAGCTGATCAGTATCTGTTATGTAACTGCTCATAACTTCCCTTTTAATCAACATTTTGATTAAATCTACTGTATGGCACAAGGTTCAGGTTTCATAGCGTACGTGGCAATTTTTTTTTTTTGAGTAATCCATGCTGTGTTGCGATTTAGTTTGTGTTTGGATGAGGATTGTGGCATCTTATAGGCGCATTACAATCATTTCTGTGTCTCCCACATACTCTATGTATACAGGAAAAACTATCGCATTGATTGACTCTGTTGAGTGATGCGTATAGCCACGCCCACCTCAAGGGGAAAAAAAGCGCTAGATGTTATGACGTAAAATATGGCACATAACTGCAAATTACTTTTTTTACTCTTAACATTTTGATTTCATTTATGGCGCAGGTTTAACTTCAGGCAAATACTAAAGGACTGGCAAAGTTTTATTAAATTCTGTCCAGACACTTTTTGAGTGATGCTGTGACACAATCGGCTGGACAGACATACAGACATACAGACAGACATTTTTCTGAGAATGGTTTCGGGTCCTCAAATGTATGAAATAGGGGTGGGCGATATAACCAAAATCTTCTATCACGGTAGAAGCAATTTTCTACCTCGATAACGATATATATCA
>JAQMYI010000037.1:6796682-6809481 GCA_030014275.1 Clariallabes melas
GCCTTCCGGCTGTGTCTCATTCTCATATTTAAGTGTTGCAAAATACGTTAGATACTGTCTCTCTCTCTCTCTCTCTCACTCTCTCTCTCTCTCTCGCCATCTCACTGATAAAACACACATAACCGCATGCACATGCTTTAGCCCCTGTATGCACCACTTGGCATCTTATATCTTTAAACACACCCTGATAAGAGACGCCAGAAATAGACTCGTCTGAGGCTTTATTCCCTCCTTACATCCTCTGGTAAAGATTGCTGAAGAGGATGAAGTTGTAAATGTGTGGATAGAAATCAAAGAGCAGTTTGTATTTTTTTTACCATGACATGAATTGGAGTTGTAATGAAAATACTGACAGGTTTCTACGCCCCCGCCGTTCTCCTGAGCCAGATGGCTATTATTTTACTAGAACAAGGTTGTTTCGCTGTTGTTTCACTTTGTGAATGCAGACGACATATCCTTGCTGCCTATTGTTTAGACCGCACTGCAATTCAATTGTTTGCATGATTGTTCGGAATACGTGGATTAATTTTCTACAAAGGTAGCCCTGGAAGTAGCATCGACTAATTCAAACCACAGGTTTATATTAATGGGCTCAAGTCAAGTCAAGTCTGCTTTTATTGTCATTTCAACCGTATACAGTTCAGTACACAATGAAACGAAACAACGTTCCTCCAAGAACTAGATGCTACATACAGGCTCATGGTACGAGAGGCGTTCAAGTCAAACCAGGACTTCCGTCAAAGACCTCTCTAGGCTCTGTCTCGTCTGAGATGGACAGCGGCACACTGGAAACCTGTTTTGTGGTCCAACGGGTCAACATTTAAAATTTTTTGGAAACCACAGCCATCATGTTCTCTTCCAAAGAGGAAAAGGACGATCCAAGCTGTTATCAGCGTCAGGTCCAAAAGCCAGCATTAGTCATGGTCTGGGGGTGTGCCAGTGCCCGTGGCTGTGAGGGCACCATTAATACAGAAAAATATATGTTCTGTTCGGAGCAGCATATGCTACCATCCAAACACCATCTTTTTCAGAGGCATCCCTGTATTTTCCAGCAGGACAACGCCTAATCGCGTTCTGCTCAGATTACACATGCAGGGCTGCTAAATGCAGAGCACGGGTGCTAGACCGGCCTGCCTGCTCCGATACAGAACGTGTGACGCATTAAGAAAGTGCGAAATGTGGCAACGAAGACCCCGTACAATTGTGCAGCTGAAGACCTGCTTAATAGACGAGTGGGGGAAACTAACGCTAGATAAACTTGACCAGCTGGTGACTTCAGTTCCCAAATGCTCCAAAGTGTTATTAACAGAAATGGTGATCATACACATTTGTACCCAGGCAACTGTGTCAACTTTTTTTTTTTTGAAGCCACCAAATTTGAAATTATATAAATAACATGCATATTTTCAACAATCAATTAAATTCACATACGAAATCTTTAAATAATAAATGGTTGAAGAATGAAGAGACTTTACAGATTCCTTTTTGGTTTTATTAGCAATTTACATACTGTTCCAATGTTTTAGGAAATGGAGTTACATTGTGGTTTAAAACTAATGATTATTTCAAAATAATGAAAATGAATTTAAATCAATTTATTTGAAAATAATATTTTTTTTTAATGTAAGTGCGTAAAATGTTTAACATCTGAGGATCCGGGTTCGAGCCCTGCCGTCGGCCAGTTGCCACACCCCACACTACACAACCCCACACTACACAACCACTGCAGCAGTGTCGGTCCCGGGCCCGGTTAGATAAATGGAAGTAACCCCTGGACTGTTAAGTCAATGAAAATTTTAACACTGATATTGAACCAGTAATTCTTTCTTTCTTTCTTTTAAGACAAAAAAAAAATGTGTATACAGTATATTGAAAAAAATATATCAATGTATTTGTGTGGTCAGTTTTGTCCATCTTTCTTTCTCTCTCTCTCTCTCGCTCTCTCTCTCATGGACAGACCACATGACGCAGCAGGGCTTTTTTTTCCCACATTGTAGTGGCACAAAGGTCCAGACCAATCTCGTCTTATTAAACCATTCAGCAAGGATTCACGTCACGAGCTATAACTAGCTGACCGCTTCATCTTGAACACTACTTCACTGTTTTCTTTAAGATTTCTACTTTTGCCAAAAAACTTTTAAAGGGATTGAATTAATTAAAAGTGGGTTATGAACATTATTGGTCTCTGATGAGGCCAGGGCAGTGTGCAGTATCATACCTGCTGTGATGTACAAACAGGGCTTATCTCTATTCTATATGTGTGTCTGTTTGTGAAAGGGACATAGAGAGCGGACTGTAGGATCACCTTTGCCCCTTTTTGAAAACACAAATGATAATGCACAGGCATTTTCTTTAACAAAATGGACTAAACAGAAAGAGCAAGCACAGTTTTATCTAGTAGCAGTAACGTTCTTTATCTCAAAACCGAAAGCTGCTCATCTACTGTAAGCCATGGATTATTAGATACATCGTGATGGGATTTGTGGTGATCTTAAGGTCTTAGGTAAGAAAGACAAGATAAGAACCAGTACTGTAGATATGCATTTATATAGTGGAAAAGTTTTATGGATGTATGTGAGTTTGTATAGTAGTATTCGTTATGCTGCACTGCCTCTGGGGGTGTGCTGTGGTGTCGGGCACCAGGATGTTGGCAGCGGATCCTTTGGGTGCTGTGGGTTTCTGGGTGGATCAGACTCATTTGTCCGGCACATCCCATGGGCTCTCGAATAGATTTTTTTTTTTCAGATTTGCCTTCCATTGGCCTTTCTTTCTGATTAAACTGAGCAGGCTGGCGTTTGTGTCCTAGAAGCATGGGTGTGCCTTGGGTGCCCATGATCCTGTCACCAGTTTCTAGATGAATATACAGTATATATATATATATATATATATAGAGAGAGAGAGAGAGAGAGAGATCTATGTGGCATGGTGGCTTAGTAGTTAGCACTGTCACCTTACACCTCCAACTTGGAGGGTCGATTCCTGCCTCAGGTCCGTGTGGATGGAGTTAGCATGTTCTTCCTTTGCTTGGTGGGTTTCCTGCAGGTTAGGCTAATTGGCATTCCCAAATTGCCCATAGTCTGTGAATGACAATTGGTCGTCGAACTGGCAGCCTGACCTCTTACGTAACTGCCACAGAAACTACATATATTTCTGTGTTGGTATGGAGTATCCGTCGCCCAATGTCCCGGATTGCACGTGGATGGACCAAAATACTAAAAAAAATTTATATGTAATATATATATATATGTATGTATGTATGTACAGTATGTATGTATGTATGTACTGAGTTTAAAGTATAATGTGGTTTGTTTGTTTGTTTGATTGTTTGTTTGTTTGTTTGTTTGTTTGTTATTACAACCCTGGTTGCTGGATTTTTGTTACTGCATGCAATCTCTATATATGATTCGCTTGTGGACTTCAGTGGTCTAAACTCCATAAAAACGCACTGGAATCATTACTTCATCAAAAATGATTGATAAAGCTTTCTATGCATTAAAAGGTTTTTTTCAAATCTTAAACTCCAGTAAAGCTTCGATTATGCAGCTTGTAATCTAATAGAATAGTCTTTTTCTTCTCTGTTTTAAGTTCCGCTTTATTGAGCTGTCTCCAGCTGTCACCTCATATCGACCGGTTGTACACCCAGGTATTTGGGGTTTTTGCTAGAAATGAAGTGTGGCCTTGTGTCAGGAGCAAAATTGAATTGAAAAAGCAGTTATGAAGTGTCCACTCCAATGACACCTGTGTGATCGGTCTGCTGTGAATTTGAGGCCTTTTTCCAAGATTAAAAAAAATTCTATAAAATAAAATAAATGGACAGCCAGGTATTGACAGGTTTTTAGAGGGAGTAGTTACACACTGAATGTTGTGAGAAGTGGCCAGATGATGTTGAAGCATTGCATGAATTTTCACGATTATTTGCATATCAAAATGTGTTACATTTTACAAGAAGGACAAATGGAAGAGAAGAATAGCATGGAATTGAGTTTTATTAGAATATCTAATGTATCAGAATATTAGTACAGAACATGCACAAACTATTTATTCACAAAGTACTGCAATTTTTAGCAAGGATTTAGAGGGAAAATTGACGTAATGTTAGAGATTATCCACGACATAGGCACAAAGTCAGAGTCAAATTTATTTTTTGAGCACATGTAACACAACATAGTTGACCAACATCCTAAAATAGCTGCAGACATAGAAACTAGGATTAGGACAAATTAGACAAAGGATATGGTTAATGATGTAATAATTAATAACTTTTGACATGAATAAGAAGTATCACCAAGACAATACTTTAAAACAAAGTGCACGGGTAGGAAAAATAATGTGATCAGTGATTAACTGTCCCCTACATACAAACGAGTTCAGTTCTGAGAGTTCGTTCGTAAGTCAAATTTGTTCGCAAGTCCAACGAACATTGTCGAGGTACTAGGATACTAACACAATCGGCTATACACAGTATATTACAGTACAACGTTCTTTAGAATCATGCTGAAGGTTAAACGATTCATGTTAAAAGAACAAGCAATGTCTGCCATCTTCTCACTTTCTTCCATTCTCAATTATTTTCACCTTTGTCTCCATCATTATTGCTTGGCGCTTCTTAGCAGTACCAGGGTCAACACGGCTGCTTTTGCACTTGCTTCCAGACTTCCTGTGCTTGTACTGTAGGGGACTTACTGTACTCAGTTCCCATCAATTCTATTTAATTCCTGTCCAGGATCAGGACCATGTATTCTATTCCTTTATATTCCAATCCACCTCATTACATTCCAAACTGTTCTATTGATTTCACTCTCTATACAGTTCTATTCCATGCAGTTCCTTTCAATCCCATTCAATACAATTTCATTCATTTAATTAAATACCTTTCCATCCAAGTATATTGTGCACTTTTCTATTCTATTGTATTTTATTCCATAATGTTCCATTTTATTGATTTTAATTCTGTTCCATTCTTTTTTTATTAAATTGCATCATATTCCATTAATTCCATTGTATACTGTATATATACTATGAATTATAAAGTGTTGAAGAAACTAAAGCAGCATTGTTAATACCTAAAGATGAAGTAAAATTGGAAAGAAAAATCCTGAGAAAGGAGCGACACTTGATATTTTTACTTTTCCTAAAATTTTGTCTGAAACACTGAAAAACTGAACAGCCAAAATATGATTCTTTTGTGTACTACTTTTCTCGTCCATTTTTACTCTGAATTGCTCATCAAGCATATTTAAAATGCAGCGTTGCAGCCACTAAGAGCATAAAAAGCTTTCACACTGGACTAGCAAATTAGCCACAGGAGAGCGCAGACTGGGGCATGGTTAATGAATTGTACCGAGCCGGCTCTGGAGCTGTGCGATTATGAACGGAGCTCTCTGGAGAGCAGATGATAAAGTAGGAACCGAGGACAGACCGTATCCCCAAGGAAAGTCATCTTTTGCTCTTGTGTCACTGCGAAAGCCAAGACATGCATCTTCAGGAATTTCAGAGCAGCACAGCCGCCGCATGTGGCTTTATGATTAGAGCTCCACGGTGCATCAGAGCGAAATGGAGCACGTGTGTGCTTACACCATCCACGAGCAGGAGGCAGACATCGACAAAACTAGCTTGTTTTCAGGCTCTTCTTTAAACCAAGAGCTACATCGATGCATTTGTGGACAGTTGCATTCCAGAAAGCAACCTTTAACAAAGAAGCATTGTGCAAGTTGGACTTGGACGTGTCTATTTATAGACATGGGGGGGAAACGTGAAACTTCACACAGACAGCAACTTGAAATTAAACTAATATAAATGTGTGTAATATATTATCATTACCAAATCTTGTAGAAGGTGAACATCCATTCACCTACAGTATATTGCAGTCTACCTTTTAGCTACAGTAGGTGCTTACTAATTATAGAGATTAGCATTATCGCGTATGATTCACTGATGTTTAATGCAAGTTGTTGTTGTTATTATTATTATTATTATTATTATTATGTAAACCAGTTCTTTGGGCTACAGAGCAATTCTGCTGGTATAAAAACTATCCCACTCAAGACACCACTTGGGAAAGGGAATAGCTAAAGGTCTAAGATGAGGGTAGGGTGGTATTGGGGTCAAGTTTGGGTTGGGGAAGGCTGGTTAAAGCTAGCCCAGGCGCTAGCCTAGTTGCTTATTTAAGGATCGATATCTCTATATTGGGTGATAGCTTCTACCAATCCCCTCTCGTCTTCTTCTTATTATTATTATTAGTAGTGTAGTAGTAGTAGAAGAAGTTTTAATTCAGTGGGATGTGTATAAGAATTTCCAACTGTCTGGATGGAAAAAAGGTAAAATATTAATGTAACAATATTAATAATATATAGCTAGTGATGCTTCATCATTTTTTTTTTTGTTAGCATAACATTGTGATGACGTTAATTTAGCAATAGATGTTGGGATAATGCTGATCTTACGTAGGTTGATGTTTTAACAACATTGACTACATCAGTGGTTGTCAACCTGTATAATTGACTGTTTTTCCTGCTCTACCACACCCACTTCAATTAAGAAAAGGCTGTTAATTGATTAGTTTTGTTACTTTAGTTAATTAGTAGATAATTAGTTGATTGGTTTGGAAAAGCAGAAAAAGCAGAGAAAACACAAAAAATGTGGTAGTGGGCAGTGGTCCTCCAGGACCGGAGCTGAGAACATCTGAACTGCATGACAGTGGACATGAGGTTTAATAAATGCCCTCAGCAAAATGTTACAAAAATGACTTCACAATAACATAGATGTTAATATTAAGTAAAACTGATAGCCTGAGCGGGACTCAAACAGCCTCATGCTTACCAGTGGATCACTAGGGAACACACTGTTGATGCTAGGAGTTAAAATACCAGAAAACAGCAATTTACTGAAAAGTAGTTAAATGTTGTTGTTTTTTGAGGTTGTGTTTGAAACATTGTTGTTGTCTAATGTCAACGTCATTTTGTCTCAGTCATTCTAACTTCAAAAACAACATTGTCTCTACTATATGGTGAACATCATCGCAAGGTCATTACAACTTTATTACAACGTTGGCGCTGGCACGGTGGCTTCCTGTCGTCTTGCACATCCGGGTTCGATTCCGGCCTTGGGTCTGTTTGCATGGAGTTTGCATGTTCTCCTTATTCTTGGTGGGTTTCCTCCCACAGTCCAACGACATGCTGATTAGGCTAATTGCCATTCACAAATTGCCTCTAGTGTGTGTGTTCGCTGTGATGAATTGGCACCCCATCTAGGGTGAACCAAGTCCCCTGGGATAGGCTCCAGACCCACACAACCCTGATCAAAGGGTAAAGCGGTATAGACGATCAGTGAGATACAAAATTAGGGTTGGGAATGTATCCTTCTCACCTGTGACGTTGTTTAATTGGTAAAACATCAGCCATGGAAGGCATGACCTCACCGATATTTTAGGATGTTATTGCGAATGGAGATTGCAAATATATTTAAGCATTTTCATGGAGGAAGAATGTTTGCTTAAGGTTCTTTGGATGATTAAACATTTAACAACAGGGGGATGCTCTGTTTGCAGTCAATTACTTACTTACAGCCTTTCCACTGAGACAATTTGAAACTTTTCGAACTTTCAGCATTTTTTTTTTTTTTAAAGAAATGTGCTTTCAGAATTAATTATCCGTAAAACTTTCTCAAACAGATTTGATAGTGCTTACTGCCAAATAAAATGTAAAAGCTTACAGAAAGGGTGCTGTTAAACCTCACAGTGTGCACGACTCTCAGGAGAAAACGCTGTGCTTTGTTTTCAGGGGTTACACACATGGCTGGGGTGTCGAGCTACACTGACTAACAATGAAGCATGATGGAAGTGGCACTGCACTTGTACTGCTAGTATTAGTCACCTGTAATCTATATATCTATCTATCACATTTAAAAAGGATCTGCAAAGCTGCTTTGATTGTGCAAGCCATAGACACTGTTGGGTTTCCTCCAGGTGTCGTACCATGTTTTATTCGCCTGTTTTGATTACAGTTGGTCCAATTTATGACAATATGTCTCCTTGACTCTGATGAACATTTTGACGAAGCATGTTGTTTTAAAAGTGGATGAGGAACTTATTCAGTGTGTCAAGTCATGCCAAGTCTTTAGAAAATTCGAGTTGAGTTTTTCTTGCAATTTTAGTTTAAAAAAAAACATTTCTAAAGACTTGGCATGAACTGGCACGTTGAATGTGTCGTCGTCTACTCTTAACACAATACGCTTCAGGCCAGGCCTCAACACAACAATACTCCAGGCATCCGTGAAGTTGCAGAACAGCAACGGCAGTCTGAGGAAGAAACAGCTTCATGTTCCACTGTATACAAGCAGACCGAAGGAATAGACACTTGTTCCCTTTCTTGTTTCTGTTTGCATTGGAAAGTAATCTGCGTTCAGCAAAGCCTATAGTTTGCATTTCAATATCTTCCCAAGGTAGCAATATATGGTGAGATGCTCTCTTGATGCTGGACAGCAGCCGCTAGCCGCGGCTCCCAGTCAACCATGCAATTACAAGGCTAAAACTGATACTCTACAGTGTGAGAGCCAGGAGCTGGGTTCAAATTCTGCCTGACCCCCGAGTGTTCCTCCACACATCACTCCATAGCACAATTCTGTTTTTCATTTTCACTACATTATTCAATATCCGAGGGGGGGGTTCAAGTAAAAAACTCCCTTTATTTCTCTATATAATCATCTGCTACCCAGCGTTTCACCAGCACTCGGATATCATCAAGGTAGAAAGTTTTCTCAGTATGCCAGATCTACAGTATGATTAGACGACCGAAACCCTGGCCTGCCAGGAACTCCTTTAATGGAGTCATTCACAGACATACAGGCGTCTTTAAAACATTTGCACCATTCAAATGTTTCAAATGTTAAAGGGTGCAAATAGTAACTTAGGGAAAATTTGAACTTAAAGCATCAGGGGTAAGGCTAATGTTGGGGATTAAATTTTCTAAACGGAGATGCCAGTGGGACACATTTAACCAACCGTCTGTATACAGGGTGGGTAAAAGAAATTAACTAGCCAATATTTAATGGCTATAGAACTTGTGGTATCACTGGAGCACCACCTCATTTTGCTCTTATTGTGCGTGCGTGGGGTAAACCAGCATTTTTCAAGACATTGGCTGGGACAACATGGACCTCATGAATGGTTTCAAGCAGTCCAGATCTCATGGGATTTTTTTCCTGTGAGGCTACGCAAAGGAGGAGGTGTACAGGACAATGCCTCGCACACGAATTCAGGAAGTTCTCAGCAATATCCCAAATGACTTCCTTCAGAGGACATGTGCATTCCATCCCTGGCCATTGGGGGAAAATGGTTGATGCCTACGTTGAAATTTCAAGAATTGCTTTCATTTTCCAATGTAGTGAAGTACATGTCTAATTTGTTTCAATAAATGTATTATTAGAAATATGGACTTTATTACCAATTTTTTAACGCCTAGTTAATTTTTTATCCCACCCAGTATTAACTCGTCTAAAAATCAATACTGCTTTAAAATAATATAAAGTAAAGAGGAGGGATGTTTCAATCTGATTAGACAAGGACCTAGTAGTGAGTTAACCTTACAGTACAGTAGTCAACCCTCATACTTACCAGCAGCTGGTTACCAAGAGGTGATGGCAGGAAGGCACGAGCACAGGAATACGGGTTTTTGGCTTCATTGGTATGCTGAAGACGCATGTTCCAATGTTGAAAATATAACGTATTATGTGCTACAAGCAGAAACCACCAGAACACCTAAGCATTACAGAAACTGTTCTCAAGCCTCATAACATCGGACTCTTGAAATCGGCAGATTTAAAGAGTGACTTGTCCACCACAGTAGACGGTGACATCTGTTTGGTGGTGTGTGTGTGTGTGTGCGTGTGTTAGATAAGCATGGACATGAAGAAGTAAGGTGTCATTAGCCATGTCAGTGGGAGTGCAGAGGAGTCAGTGCATGCCTCTTAATTACTGATCTCTTGGGCAGCTTGTGAGAATAAGAGCGAGACCCCAAGCCATGTTTTTCTCCATTTCAGACCGGACACGAGGAATTAGTGACAATCAAACGAGGGACAAAAACAGCGATTACTCGTCAGATTGCTCCCTGATGCACATGAGTGATGAGTTAATGTCCTGGTAGAGCTGTGCGTGTGCGTGTGTGTGTGTGTGTGTCCTAAGTTTCCAGATGGGAAATTTGGTTTGCGTCATGGCTCGAGTTGGACATTTAAGACAAACAAGAAAATCAGCTTGAATAGCAATGTTGAAGTATAAAGTGCATGTCGGAAGAGTTACAATTAAAGGGACTCGGTACGCAAATAAAGTAAGGAGTAAAACCTATAGCGAAGTAAGGCGTCAAACACCCTCTTGGCATCGAAAATGAAGATAAGACTGCATATATAACTTTCCTTTATGCTGTGTATAAAAAAATATATATATAGTGTGTTGCAATTATGAAATCAATGAACTGCTATAGAGAAAACAAAATCGTATTTCTACATGCAACAAAAACATTTTGAACTGAAAAAAAAGACGGCTGGTTGAAGATTACTTTCAAATGAAATACTCAATGTCTATTTGAGTCCTCGTATACATGAAATAAAACACCAAACTTAAATTATCCACCTGCAGCAAACCGAAAATGCCGTCTGCTTCTGTGTCACATCATCCTTTTATCTCATGTACTGGAGCGTGCAGTCAGACGTCAACCTGAATAAAACCAGGAGCTCGAAAAGCTCCGTAAATTGTGGCGGGTGTCGCACATCGCCAGTTGTGACGTATATTTTGAGCGACAAAAAATTAAACACGTTTTATTTTAATGTTACAAGATCACCATAATCTTTAAATACAGAATTATATATTTTTTTAAAAAAAGCTAACAAACTAAAATAAAATACATTTAAATGTAATACTCATTATTTATTTTCCAAAGCCACAGAGAGCCGCAGCAGAGGGATGAAAGAGCCACACGCGGCCCCGGAGCCTCAGGTTGCCGACCCCAGGTCTAGACAATATGATGAAATTCATTTTAAGGAATTATATAAAGATGACTAAGCAAAAAAGAAAAAAGTAACACAGGCAAAGACATGCCATAGACACACACACACACACACATTTTATGGTCGTATCCGGTTGTTTTCATGATCGAAAAATAATTAAATGAACATTTTGTAAATTAATCATTTTCGTGAGGTCATTCCCATATTCTGGTAGCGGTAACATTGACACATTTTGAAAGAAATAATATCTTTGGTTCTTCATCATTGGTTCTTTGACATCTGAAGCCTCCCGGTTAACACCCACTGGCAGGACTTCCATATAAGGAGTTTTTACTTTCATTAAAATCAGTCATTGAACGATGTTACGTTTCCAGCACGGATTTGTTTCCGTGTTAATTTAAGGCGGAGAATTGTCAAAGATAATGAACATCATCACTGTGTGTGAATGAAACAAGCATAACTTCCTTTTGGCCACTCGTCAAGGACACAGTGGACCATCCGACCCGCACACAACTTTGGCACAGGTTTTACACCAGATACCCTCCCTGACGCAATGCTCCCATTTTGTCCGGGCTTGGCACCGGCACCGCATGCAGTAGCAGTGCAGTATGGGGTGTGGCAACAAACCGACAGCGGGGCTCGACCCCGGATCCTCAGATCCACCAAACCAACAACCTGAGCCACCAAGTGTAGGGGATTTTATTTAGGTCTGTGTTCCTGTGCCGAGCCGTGGAATCCTGTATGCAGCTCAGATTCTAGAGGTAATCAGCAGTAGGTGGAAGGGCGCTATATTAACGTGCGCTTTTTGAATTCTTTTGTAGCTAAAGGCACTTTAATCGAGGCTTTTATTCTAAAGATGGAATACACATGAAGTCTCTCTCCCTCCCTCGCTCTCTCTCTCTTTCATGTGTGCGGTAAAATCAAGTTCAAAATGAGGCGGTGTCCCGCTGACAAATGGTACGTCTTCTTCCAGTAATGGAGAAAAAGATTTATTTTTGTCATTTTCTCAATTATCGGCACAAAACAAACATCTAGCGTATCCTTTTTAGCTAATGTGTCAGAGGCATGACCTTATGCGATGTATATTTAGATGGAATATTGATCCAGGCTGTGAAAAAGGGGCGCTAGTCAATAGCGGCACAGCGAGCATACAGTGCACACGGCTGGTGTTCATGGCTGCATTCTTGTGGCTTAGCTGCCGTTCAGAGCTCGTCGTCGCCGCGCCAGATTCCTGGAGGTTTAAAAAGGCCAGCCAGCTGTTTTCATGATTTGTGGCAGTTTGTGCCGCACTAATGAAAAGCATAAATGTTTAGGGGGAGCATTGCTTCTGTCACTCCCCTACTGATAACCTCCCAGCAGGCCCCACTGAAGAATGTCAGAGTCAGAAAAGCCTGGCTTTCATTATGTCTGCTCACACAGCAAATCAAACACCAGCCGAAGATCAAGTCCAGGCCAGAATCGAGCGCGTCTCTTGTTAGCTCTTCATCTGCCGGCTGAAAGGCACAAAGCTCGCGCTTTCCAGAACGGCTGTCTTTAAAAGGCTCCACATGTGACTAGGGAAATTCTCTCCGTTATTGCGATATTACACAATTCACAAAAGGTTTGAAGAAGTTCTTCTCTCATTTCTTTACTTCCTCCTTATTTTTCCTTTTTTCTACCGTTCTTCTATAATTCTTTTCTTTCCTCCTTCAACCTTTTCTGCTCCCTTCACTTTTCCTTCTTCTCTCAAATTCAAATTTTATTTGTCACATACACAGTCATACACAGTACAATATGCAGTGAAATGCTTATACGACCGCCAGTG
>JAQMYI010000037.1:6825838-6836560 GCA_030014275.1 Clariallabes melas
GGGAGGAAAACCTGAGATGCATCCCAAGCATGGGGAGGACATGCATCGGGAATCAAACCCAGAACCTGGAGGTGCGAGGTAACAGTGCTAACCACTAAGCCACCATGCTCATATAAAAATATATAAACATTTTAAATAAAATAGTATGTATGCATGGAGTTTGCATGTTCTCTATGTGATTGGTGGGTTTCCTCCAGGTACTCCGGTTTCCTCCCACAGTCCAAAAAAATGCAGATAACCGTCACTTTCATAGTGTTTAAATGTGTGTTCTGTACACTGGAATGGATTGGCACCCCATCCACTATGTGCCCTGCCTCGTGCCCCAAGTCCCCTGGGATAGTGTGCAAGAGAGAGAGAGAGAGAGAGAGAGAGAGATGAATCTGATCAAACGTCACTTACTAAATAGTTTCTAAATAAAATTGTTCTATCATTACAACAATCATTAATATTAAAAGCCTAATTATCACAACCGGATCATAGGCCCCCAACCTCCAGTAGCTTTATAGAGTACTTCATAATGACAGTAAAACTACAAAACTTTACTTTCCTATCTTTTATCCAGACATTTAAACGAGCAATTATTAACAGCACTAGATGATTCCTTTGTGTATTGCTGCAGAGTTACATGTCCCAAATATACAGTAAGTCAAATTAATAGCTACACTAACAAGTCTACTTAAGCGAAGTATATGCAAATTAACGACAGCCCGAACAGTAGTTATTTTTTTTAATACAAATTGTATTTTTTCTCCTAAAAAAAACACAAAAAAAAACACAGTTGAGCAATCACATTAATAAATAACAAAGCAAGTAATGTTAAGGGCTACATTATTTTTTATTTCGCTAAATTTCCCTAAAGAGCTTCAGCATCCATAATCAGCTCTTTTAAGTGTGAGTTGATTAAAGTAAAAATGAGTTGTTGTGTCCTCAGGGATGTCTTATGATCTCTCTCTCTCTCTCTCTCTCTCTCCTGCCAAGAAAACTCTTGTACACACCCACAGGTAAATTCATCCAGAAAATTAATAATCATTTTCCAAGACCATAACATGATAAATCATTACGCTTTGGACAACTAATAATGGTGGGAAAGACCAGGCACTATAATTAAAATACTTATGATGCATATCATCAAAATTTAAATCCCCCATTTCTGTGTTTAATTTAATCCAGGTTGTTGGCCATTAGTGACTTTTCCACTTGACTTGCATGCGTTTCAATCAGCAAAATTATTGCTCACTTTAAAGCAATGATTTATTTCGCCAAAATAAGCCGAATGAAAGAAGCTTTTTTCCCCCTCTTTTTAGACAGTCGTGGAAAACTTAGGAACACAAAGAGGGAAGACGAAACAGCAAAGGAAAATCAATGCTAAAGTTTGTACAAGTATGCGCACATTTATGTTTACGTAGTCCCTCTATGATCCTTAATAAATAGACTGGTGCACTAATTTGTGATTATATTTTATCATGGCCACTTGCATGATATTATTTTGAATGATGCTATCTTTGCAGGGCATTAATATGAGCATGTACGTAAATGGCGAAAACATGCTTACAGGAATTATTCTTTACTGTAGTAACTTTACTAGAGGACCTAGAAAAATGCAATTTTTCTCTTGTGATGATAATATGCCATATATGTTACTTGTACAGTCCACCTCAGACTTATTAGCACATGTTAATTTAAAAGGCAATTCTCTCACACACTCACATTGTACTGTACAGTATATACCGCTTTATCTTGTATACAGGGTCTATCCCAGGAGACTTACAGTAGGGCAAGAGGCAGGGTACACACAATCTAACACAGGGCACACACATACTGTACATGCACATTGATTCACACACTATGGGAAATTTGGGAACTCAGATTAGATTAGTTCGCCTAATTTGCATGTCTTTGGACTGTTGGAGGAAACCAGAGTACCAGAAGGAAACCCACCAACATGCAAACTCCATGCACACAGAGCAATCATTATTTTAAAAAATCAATACCATGAATAATAAATGTACTCTGTATACATTTCTTTTCCCAAAATAAATAAAAACTAATAAATAAAAACAGGCACGGTTGTGTAGTGGTTAGCACTGTCGCCTTGCACCTCCAGGGTACCGGGTTCGATTCCCGGCCAGGCTCGATTCCTGTCTCTGGAGCTTGCATGTTCTCCCCATGCTTGGTGGGTTTCCTCCGGGTACTCCGGTTTCCTCCCACAGTCCAAAGACATGCAGATAATGCTAATTGGCGTTCCCAGATTTCCCGTAGTGTGTGCGTGTTTGTGCCCTGTAATGGATTGGCAGCCTGTCCAGGGTGTACCCCGGCCCGTGCCCTAAGTCTTCCGGGATAGGCTCCAGGTCACCGCCGACCCTGTATACAGGATAAAGCAGGATAGTGTTAATGTACTTGGAAGTGATCTGCTTGGTTTGTTTTATGGTTGTGTGCTACGATTCACATACTGTATTATTATGGAGACCATAACACTAAGACTTTTGAATATGATATGATGAGACCTGAAAACAAACAGCATCATGAAATGAAAGCTACAGTACTGAGCCTAAAGCTAAATAACTAAAGAAGGGAAGGTTGGGAAAAATGTCATTTGTTTTTGTAGCGGTCTCTTTCATTTCCAAGCTTTTCTTTCAGAGCTTTTTATCCCATGTGCTATAGCTGGGTTTAGATGAAGCGACTTTCATACTAGCTGGTAATGTTCAGGAAGAGTAAGCTCTTTCCATTGGCATCGACTCTCACCTCTAAATACAAAGCAATGAGTTAAAAAGATGGAGGATGTAATTATAGTGTCCTGACACACGCAGATCCACTCGTTCCGCCACTGCTGGTTCAATGAGAGATTTCAGGGCAGCATCTACAGGTTCAGAAGGTGAACGGGTGGCCGTTTGGGAGCGCGCCGGCTCAAAAGTGGCCCATTATTTTACGCGGGGCTCTGTGGAACGTAATTGTTCATCAGAGATTGAAGCCTCTCCTGGATCGCTGGTTCATTTCTTTCTTCAGCATCAGTGTTCATCACTTTAAAGCACATTTTTATTGGCGTTCAGAGTCATTGCACATCAGCAGCTGTACCTCGGCAGCAATAAGCCTCCCGGAGCTCTTCCGAGGAAGAAGGCTTCACACTGCACTGATAACATCAACCATGCCGTCGGCCTCATTACGTCAAGGCCATTTCTTTTGATTTATTTGACAGAACAAGCGCCGTTAAATGTTAAGTGTTTTAGTGCTGCCTAGCTTGTAGGAGAGAAAAAGCGTGCAATTTTCTTTTTGCAAATTAGAAAGGAAAAACTTTGAGGTGCCAATCAGTCAGACGGCACAGAGGGAAAACATTTTCATCCAGGTTCTTTGGTTTCCTCTTACAGTTCACATACACCAATCAGCCAAAACATTAACATCACCACCAGGAGAATGGAATAACATCGTCTATCAGTTATACACCAGTAGACTGGTGACAGGATCACGGGCATCCAAGGCTCACCCATGCCCACGACGACCAGCCCGTCTGGTCCAATCCTACAAAAATGACAATGCAACCTTAATTGTCAAAAAAAGGTTAATGCTGTCCACTATAAAAATACACTAGAGCACCCTGTGCTCCACAGCTTGCTGCGCACGGGGCCAAGCAGGCAAAACCGCTGACAAACTGATCAATCACCCAACCACAGAGGCCCCACAACACCCAAAAGAACCACCACTAGTGTACTGGTGCCACTCACCACCATGGCACACTCTTAGAGGCCCTAAGAAGCCAGAGCCTCTCCAGCGGCACAAGGGGACCCCAAACCTAGGCAAACTTAATGTTATGACTGATCAGTTCACACTAATTGGAATACATGCGACTTTTATGCCTCATGTGAGGAGCGCTCACCGATGTCAATCAGCACTGGCAGCGTGGGGATTTAATAGCACCGCTAGCAATAGTTGCTTAAGATTAAGATTCAATTATTTGTCACATGTATCCTAAAGCGCAGTGAAATTATTTTCTCCCAGTTAAGAAGCTGGGGTCAGAGCTCAGCGTCAGCCAGGTTATAGAGCCCCTGGAGCTGATAGGGTTAAGGGCCTTGCTCGAGGGCTCAACCATGGTAACTTGACGGTGCTTGAGCTTGAACCCCAGACCTTCTGATCAGTAACCCACAGCCTTAACCATTTACCAAAAGCGGGTAAAGCAAGGTGTCTGGCTTTGTTCCTTCCTCTGGACCTCAACAAATACAGCTGACTGTTTGCTTGCCGTCCACCAGAGATAAACCCCAAGCATATTTTTACTAGAATTGCGTCCAAATGCATGACTGGTCATAGAAATATGATGTGTTTTCACCCAGATAATGTGAGCTAAAGTGTATCGATGTCGACATGCATGCCTTTTCAAAGAACAGATGTGTCTACATTAGAGTCAGACAAAAGACTTGAAATTATGAATGAGAACCATCATGACATACAAATCTGTTCTGACCAGCAAATCAGAATTGAACAGTGTGGCTTGTAATGTGAACCAAGCCTTGGTGTTGAAAAGCTGCCGGGTTCTTTTAGACCTTGAACAAGGCAACTATTGTACATCGAGACCCGCACCGTTTCACTCTGCTGACCTCCTTGGGTAGATGGTAAAGGAAAGAATATTATCATCATGTTGACACACTTAGTACTATTTGCCTTTTCTTCTTCTATGTCTTTTTAATTTCACTATCCTGTATCACACACAGGTTTTCTTCTGGGTATCATCTCATTAGGGATCTAAATCTACATGTTGAGTTCTCTAAATCTGCTTTTTTGACAATACCTTTTGTTAGAAGTGCTATAGAAATAAACCGGTATTGAATTACTAGTCTCACACTGAATAAAACATTGTTAAAGCAGTTCCCTGACCCACGCACTCTACACCTGCACATAGATCTTGATTTCATCTTGGGTAAAAGAGACCGTCCCAAAAATGTGTTTCCTCTCACAACCTTACATCTAAAACCAATCTCTTATTTGACAGCACTGGCATCAGCAGTTTTCTACCTTTTCACTTGTTAGCGAGTCAGCCAGTCAGTCAAGCTCTCTCTCTCTCTCTCTCTCATTCTGCTCACACTTTGCACATTCTCAGCGATAACATTAAAAGGCTAATTTGTTGTACATTTCCCAAATGATCGAGTTGTTGTTTCGTTGCTGTTCACAGAGCCAGGCCATGCGGATCGTGCGGACAGTGGGTCAAGCGTTCGAGGTCTGTCACAAACTCAGCCTGCAGCATACCCAGCAGAACGCAGATGGCCAGGAGGATGCTGAAAGCCCCAAGACCTGCACAGACTCTGGCCTACAAGGTAAAACTTATACCTGGTCACTCTCACACACTCTCATGTCATTAGGTAATGACCGATGATCAGACCGGGAATTCGGACAATGGTGATGCTGAATGCTGAGTGGTTGGAACAGATGAGAGGGGAAATGAGGTTGCTGCTGAGGTTGTAACAGAAACAACTGATTTTTAAATTGGATCTTTATGCATGGTTGGCATGGTGATGTAGTGGTTAGCATTGTGGCCTCGAACCTCCAGGGTCGTGGGTTCGATTTCCACCTCAGGTCTGTGTGTGGTGTTTGCATGTGCTTCCCCGTGCTTGGTGGGTTTCCTCTGTGTACTCTGGTTTCCTCTCACAGTTCAAAGACATTCAAATTACTGTTTCCAAAATGCCATTGGTGGATCAGTGTTAGGGTTCTCACCTACCATGTGAAAGGTCCGTGTTCGATTCCCAGCCATTGCACAAAACCCCAGCCACTGGATGCAGTGCCAGTCCCAAGCCCGAATAAAATGGAAGGGTTGCGTCAGAAAGGGCATCTGGCGTAAAAACCTGTGCCAAGTTGTTGTGCGGATCAGTTGGTCCTCAACTGGAGCAGCCGAAAGACTAACAACAACTGTTCCCAAAATGCAGCGTGTGTACCCTGCGATGGATTGGCACCCTGGACCCAGGTTTTCTTGCCTAATTTAGTCGTATTCAATTCCCACTCGTTGCTAGGGGTCTACCACATCAAGGCTACTACTCAATCAGGGAGGGTCGAAGACTATCATGTGTTTCCTCCTAACCTCTGCGCCACTCAGGGGATAACCTATATATCTTTATTTAATTTATCATGGAAATCAGGAATGGCTCAAGACATTTGCACAGTACTGTAAATATCATTGAGTAAATTTATCTTCATTACAGAAACTCTGTAAGTCAAATTAAGGTTAATGGTTTTCTTTTTGACTCAGCATGAGTTTGTAATAGATAGTGCTGGTTTTCTCAAAAAGAAAAACTGGGAAGAAAATGCTTCTTTATTCAAACAGAACATCTGAAGTCATGAAATCGCAAGCACAAAGGTTCATGCTATTAGTTAAAATGTCAAGTGGGTTTTTTTTGGTGAACAGAAGCGAAGAAGTAAATTAGGCAGTTATGTAAAGCTATTCTGTTAGATAAAGTATGTTTATCTGTTATATTTCATTCTTTTGCTACTCGTGGGTCAAAATGATTGATTGTGCAAGGCACATGTACTGTTTCGGTCGTATTAAAATATTAAGTAGGTCCTTTTTTCAGGATATAAGGAATGGGAAGTGGCGAGATTGGTTCAGCGAATACTATTAAACATGCCCTTCATATTCACCCCATAGACAGAAAGTCATATGTATATTTATATCGTTTCTTTTTAGTTTTATACTGAGGACAGTCAGGCTTAACAAGAGGGAATTAGTCAAGCAGTGCTTGTGATGATCAATGGCTCTTATTTTTCCACTCCTTAAGCAGAGAGATCAGGCTTATTATATTATCCTGCTCTGTGGCTCTTCATTCCCCCCGGAGCTTCTTCCTTTTGAAATGCATATGAGTTTCCTGTCTCCCACGCACCAGCACTCGGCAACACGAGAGTCACCCAGTCCCAGACCCAGTCCCTGCACCAACGCTCGCGTAACCATCACTGTCACAGTGCTATGACATTCCTGTTAGCATCAGCTCCAGCACAATGTGAGCCTCTCTGCTTCAGTGACAATGTCAGAAGCATCATCAACACTCCAGTGAGCCAGTAGTGAACCACAGAGCAAGCATGCAGCTTTAATGCTCCCTATACTGTAGTTATTTTAGTGAACTAGAATAAGCCTCTGGTTCCCTCATACATCTCTGTCTATCAACAATAAACCTTCAATACATCCTCCGCATGAAGAATTTACTGAATCATTGCAGTTACACAATTTACATGCGTTTATTCCTGTTATATATTCAGTGTGGTTTGTTCTAATTTTATTCATGTGTTGCAATTTATAGTGAACTAATAAATGAGAGACATCTTTAAAAAGGTCTTTCTGTAAAAGACATAGCTTATTTTTAGTTTTCTACACACTTCTTTAATCACCATCATCGGTGTCCACACGGATCAACACCCAAACTTATTCAACATATGTGAAAAGCCCTCTTAACAATAACTTTACTTTATCCAATCTCTTTAAACATGAAAACCTGATCTTAGCCACAGTTTAGGCTTCAGCGTATAGTCTTAGCTATTAGGATTAACTTACACAGCTCAGGAGGGCTTCAGGAATTTTCCTTCCCAGCTGGGTAAGTGTGTATTCCATAGATGATGAACCACTATGGAGAGATTTGTCTTCTGTCCTTGCTGGAGGCTGATGGTCTGCAGGTTGCTGCCAGTCCCTGGTCTCAATGTTGCTCTCCTGGCTGGCTCACCAATGTATTTGGTTTCTAATATCCCACATATTGTTAAAGTTTTTGTGTCTTTTGTATAATGAAAGATAATCTATTTGCCCACGTCAGCAAGTGCATCCTAAACTTTGAATGAAAGTGGGATATTTGTTATAATATGGATATAGATTAAAAAGATAAAGATTAATATCCATGTTTTTTTTAACTCTTTTAATATTTTGTCTACTTGGTAAATTAATCTGATACAGATCAATAACACTGACGGTAAATTGTTTGTAGACCGGGAGTTGACCGGTGCTGAGAAGACACTGGCTGAAGAGACAGACATCGATGCAGAAGAGCTGCAGCTCCCCGACAGCACGGTGGACGAGTTCAGCCGAGGCGTCACTGACCTAGATGCTGCTAAGACAGACGACGGGGGGGTGAAGGACAAAAAGGTAAACAGCTGCTGCACTAGACTTCCTGGCCTAGACTTCCTGATCTCCAGAACGAACAGAGTAACAGGTGTCTGCAGTCATGCAATTAGCACGAGCGTTATTAAAGAATAGGTTCTCAAATGATAGCATATCTGAAATAACATTATTGAAATACATTTATTTAACTAATAATGATAGCTGAGTTAGTTGGGATCTTAAATGCCAGGCTCTTGTATGATTGCAGGTTGGGTTATTTGCTGATTAAACTAAGTGAGGCATGGAAAAGTGTTTATAATAGATTGTGAATAGAGTGCAGTATAGTAGTGTTTATGAGGTATGCTTAAGCCAATTTTGCTAAACAAATATACCTAGGCTTTGTATTAACCAAGAAAAACCAAGAAATTTTTATTTTTCATCTATTTATTTACTTGGTGAAAAGTGCTATCCATCCTCTTCTACATACATGACATCGGTTGGCACACCCACAACTGGCTAGTTTCCCCTCCATTCCAGTAAACACTCTGCAAGTGAATGGTGCCTGATCCTTGAAAATCAACGGATACCTTGTCGCCAGCTTGTGAAAGAGAGACATTTGTCTCTGGGAAACTCGGCTGGGAGCCGTACAGTCCCGACCTCGCGCCAAGCCATTTCCACATTTTTGGACCATTAAAGTAGTTTCTGAGAGGCCAGTGTTTCAGACGTGATGCAGCCAGTCCAACCATGATGTACTGTGAAAAACATGATGGTATTCAGGCACTAGTAAAACACCTTGATAAGCGCATTAGTGTAGCCGGGCATTATATAGAGAAATAAAGTAAGTTTTTACTGTCAAAACTATTTTCTGATATTCTGCACAATCAAACGTCTCGGTTTTGACTCGTATATATACAGTGTAAAGACTGCCATAGTTCTAGAAACTTGCTCTCAGAAGTTTTCGACCCCAACTCAGAGACTCATGTTGGCCTAACATTTGCTTTATGGCGTTGCCTTCATTATTACTGTAACTTGATCCAGGCTGCTGGCTGACTGATTTCCCTCAAGAACATTTCCACATAAATTATAGAATTGCCTTTGGGCAGATGTATATGTGTGTATGCTTGTTTTATTTATATTTATATAGGTCTCTTTTGGGTGTTGAAATGTGATTAGGATTGCATGGTGATGACATGGGGATCACGTTGTCAGCTGAGAAGATGAAGTTTCGCTATTCAGAAAATTGGAAAGCAATATTTTCTGTGGCGGAATGTCACATGCTGCTACTGTAATTTATTTATTCTGTGAAACGTTTGTGTATGATGCAGAGACCTATTAAAAACGCATTCTATTCTCCAGGAAAGTATTTAAAAAATGAATTGAAATGAAATGAAAGTGCTCGGTCCCATGACATCTGTCACAACGGCTGTTTTTTTTTATGTCTGTACACATCAGCAATGTATACATTTTTGTGCATCGAAATGCCTACGGTGTCATACTGTAGCATGTATTCACACACACACACACACACATATATATATATATATATATATAGGACCCGCTGTGTGTGAGTGGCCCTAAAATCATTGTGCGGTACAAATCGTCCTTATTCATGCAGAACACCGTGTCCACGTAGGGAGTGTGTCCAGTAGATTATGTCTCGGCTAGTTAAGACGTTGTTTCGTATTAGTAACAGCTTTGATTACATCAGGAGGAGGACTTACTGAGTAATTCCTCAAGATAAAAGCTAATGAGGCTAATTCATTAGTTGGTCTTGCAGTATAATTATTCCTGTGAGAAGTTCGCAGTTGTCTGCACAATGCAGAGGAAAAGAAAAAAAATGTTCCTCCTATTGCAGCCTGTGCTTTCCACACAGTTACTGACATTCTTGGCCTGGTGACTCTCCAACACACTGACATAAATATCTAACCTTTTGTTCATTGGTCTGTTTGAGGAAATAAAACAAGTTTCCGTTTTTATACATTTCAAGCACGGATAGATATGAACTGCATTTCAAAGCAGAAAGAAATTATTCAAAGTCGATATCGACCTACCTCCATCCTAATGAATCACAGTGGCATTTCACTTTAATGGGACTTCAGGGACGCTCAGTGCCTTTTCATCAGCCTCTTAAACTTTTGTGTGCCAAGTAAATGATATAGGAGCAGTTTTGAGTTTTAAGATGTTTTCTGGAATCAAATGCAGGCCCTTCCTTTCGCATCCTGTTTAAACTCCTTAAAACACAGATACAGGCTGGCAGCACAGCATAGGGCAGTGACAATTTGAAACAAATACATGTGCTTATATGGAAGTCTTTGTATTAGTGTGTAAGTGTTACCTGGGAGGCGTCAGACGTCAAACCGTGCATTTTGGGTTTTTGTAAATATCAGGTAGACATACAGTGCATCCGGAAAGTATTCACAGCGCATCACTTTTTACACTCAACACCCCATAATGACAACATGAAAAAAGTTTACTTGATACTTTTGCAAATTTATTAAAAATACAAAAATTGAGAAAGCACATGTACATAAATATTCACAGCCTTTGCCATGAAGCTCAATATTGAGCTCAGGCGCATCCTGTTTCCCCTGATCCTCCTTGAGATGTTTCTGCAGCTTAATTGGAGTCCACCTGTGGTAAATTCAGTTGATTGGACATGATTTGGAAAGGCA
>JAQMYI010000037.1:6836660-6852326 GCA_030014275.1 Clariallabes melas
TTCTAAGAATTTTCTTAGAATTTCATCACTAGGAGCAACTTTTAGGCTTAAGAAGCTTTGTGAATACGGGCCCTGGTGTTTTCAAACTTCTTCCACTTACGGATGAAGGAGGACACTGTGCTCATTGGGACCTTCAAAGCAACAGAATTTCTTTCTGTAACCTGGCTGTGAATACTTATGTACATGTGCTTTCTCAATTTTTTTCATTTTTAATAAATTTGCAAAACTCTCAAGCAAACTTTTTTCATGTTGTCATTATGGGGTGTTGTGTGTAGAATTCTGGGGAAAAAATGAATTTAATCCATTTTAGAATAAGGCTGTGACATAACAAAATGTGGAAAAGGTGATGCGCTGTGAATACTTTCCGGATGCACTGTAGTTATCATTACGTGTAAATTTTGCCACTACTTGAATATGGGAATGACGTCACAAAAATCATAAAAACACGTGATCACTACATCCAATTTTGGGAATGCCAGTTAGCCTAATCTGCATGTCTTTGGACTGCTAGCACGGGGAGAACATGCAAAGTCCATGCAATCAAATACCTCCTTATCCTAAGTGCATGAATGTTGAGATCGTACTTACTGTACTTTCATACTTATTCAGCCAACAAGACAGGAGTTTCTCCTCTGAGCCACAATGTCAAGAGATCTTTGCCAAGTATTATAATCACTGGCTGCATCTAGGATATTAGACACACCTGGTGTGACTTTGTTTTACCCCCAAGCAGTAAATAATTTTTTTTCATGGCACAGATGGTCATGACCATCATTACAATGTCTTAAAAAAAAACACACACACACACACACACACACACACACACATATTGGTATGGAAGCAGAACTGAAATGAGGAACCAGGGCTTTAAACCAGTTTTGAGGGAACCCACAATGATTAGTGGTGGTATTGTGTGGTATTAGAGAGAAAAGTGCTGCACTGGGAAGTCATTTGGGGACATACTAAAAGCAAAACAAAAAAAATCTTTCTTTTTTCTCCTCCCAAAGCACAACCTGAAGTGTAGTTGCTGTTATAGATTACCGTAGGAGTGTCTGAGAAATATAAAGAGCAATTCTTCACCAATTCTTCACTTTGCTGTAGGTAGCAGTTTCACATTACAGTTACAGCAGCAACAGGCTGTGTATTAGGTCTAAGCTACTGTATATAGCTATAAGAGTTTCCAGTATTATATATAAACTAGTGGAAGGAAAAAAAAATTGTCAGCTGCTTTTCGAAAAAGTAATAATAAAAGAAAGAAAGAAACACAATATACAGTCAGTTCCATGAATATTTTGACATTGCTATAGTTTTAGCTGTTTACAATAGTATGATAGAGTCGAAACAAAATCATAAAAGTTGAATATTAAACTGGAGATTTTCAGCTTTAGTTTTTGTGAATGTTTAAGAAACTGATCGTGTGTGTACACAGCTTGGCCAAAAAATTCACACCCTACATAAGGTTTTGTTTGGCCCCTTTAACTTTGATTACAACACACGATGTGAAAAATGCGAAATACAGTAAATACAATCTAAATACAATATGCTCGTGCCATCAGGGCAGATTTCCCATTTATATGTGTATTTTAAATATAGAAGTGATCATTTTTTAAATCAAAACTATGGGTTTGAGGAATGTACAGTACATACTTTTAAACATGTTTTTTTTTTCTTAGAACAATGGGTCCTACAATAAATAAATGAGCTGAATTTAAGATTAATCAACACCTCCAGATTTGAGAATGAATCCAAGCAGGACTTAATCAGTATTAATTACCAGTGAATGTTTGCATATTAATATTTGTGACTGTGATGAAAACTGCCATTGATTTATAGATTCCGCAAAAGCAGTTCTAGACATATACTGTATTTGGAGGAATATCTCCAATGGAACCTCTGCATCCGAATGCCCTCCATTACAAATTTTCCGCCTTCAGAATTTAAACTTTGCAAGAAATTTGAATCAGCATACAGTACGAACAAATGATACCGAACGCCGGCTAAGTTGCACGTATATCTAGGAGCTGTTCAAAACTTCTGAAAACAGTGAAAAGCCAAACGAAGCAAGTATTTACAAATTTAAAAAGTTTTGTGGGTTTGTTTGCATTTTGTGCAAGATTTAGTGAAGACATACAGCCATACACCATGGCTCCCACGAAAGTTAGCAAGGACAGTTTCAGTAGGTGAAGATGTATCCAAAGAATTATTATTTTTTGTCACTTTGTCCAAAAACGGAGGTGATCGTTCGCTTATTTGTGTCAGATCTTAGTTTCTGTTTTGGTGGCAGTATGGCAACTAAGGAAGCAAGCAAAAACAAATTCTTAATCCCTATACGGAGCGATTTCATTAGCTGGAGTTGTTGACCAATCAAAAATATTGTTACATTTCATCAGGCCAACACAACGACCTGGGAAGATGAGAGAGCTGGTTCCGTTGTGTTAATGGCAGCTGTACTTTAGTTCTTGTGGGAATGCGTCACAAAGGCACACATGAATGAAAACCATGATTTTTTTTTCATTGTTTTATTCATGCGTGAACTACGCATCAGTGATATAGATTTTTACAAATGTATAAAAGAATTCGGTGGCCAGATGCAGTCTGTAATGCCAGGGTAGACTCAGTGTATCCTGATTGCTCATCTCATGTTTGTGTGAGGGTTTCTGTGGAACAGAAAGCATGATGCTATTGTACTCCACCAAGCAAGCAAGCCACTCCACCTTCAGCACATAGCGTACTTCAGTTCCTCTCTGCCTCACCACTGATTTCACTTCAGCACAAAACAGAAATGGAAAATTGTGCCTGTGTCCTCGTGCTTTGTGCTGTTCTGGTGAAGCCTGGCAGTTGCTGATCAGTCACACAGAGGGTGGTGTAATCACACAGCGAGAGAGCTCCTCTTTTATTTATTTTTTTCCCTCCTCAACCAGTTCTGCGTCAGTGTCACCATATGGATGGTTGTACAGAAAGACGGATGGTCGGAGTATCAATGCCAAGGACAAACTAATCCGTATGAATTAATGAGAGTTTGGTTGAGGCGGCCGCATGTTTAAACATTAAAGCCACAGCGGAGCGGCAGTGCATCAGGGAGGCATTTAGTGAGCTTTGGCAAGGATGGCTCTTTGTACTTTTATTTCTTGCTATAGTACACACTGCAGGTTAAACCAGGAGGCAAGGTGGTTGGTTGGTTGGTTGGTTGGTTGGTTGGATGGATGGGTGGATGGGTGGTTGGTTGGTTGGGTGGTCAGGTGGGTGGGTGGGTGGGTGGTTGGTTGGTTGGGTGGGTGGATGGGTGGTTGGTTGGTTGGGTGGTCGGGTGGGTGGGTGGGTGGGTGGTTGGTTGGTCGGGTGGGTGATTGGGTGGGTGGTCGGTCGGTTGGTTGGTTGGGTGGGTGGTTTGATGGGTGGTTGGTCGGTTTGTTGGTTGGGTGGTTGGTTTGTTGGTTGGTTGGAGGGGTGGTTGTTTTTTAGTTACAGCATGTTCTTTCTTCTTGGATCCATTCTCTTGTTGCTTTATGTTAGTAATAATCAGAAGCGGGCAAAATACACAAATCCTACACTTGAGTTAAAGTAGAGATTCCCTTACTCAAGTAAAAGTAGAAGTCATCCATTGTGTACTTGAGTAAAAGTACAGAAATACCTGCAAATTTGTATTAAAAGTACAGGTCTTGTAGTAGCTCACAGTACCCTTTTTCTTAGTAAAAATATCTTTCTCTCTCTCTCTGTCCCTTTTGTAGTTCTCAGGGAGTTTTTCCTTGCCACTGTCGCCGTCATCCTTGGCTTGCTCATCAGGAACAATCTTATCATTTTGATTCATACAAATTCACATCTCATACAAACTTAAATAATTCTTTGATTGTGTAAAGCTGCTTTGCAACAATGTCAATTGTTAAAAGTGCTATACAAATTTAAAAAAAATTTAATTGAATAGTTAAGTAAAAGTACAGATATTTGCTGCGCTTTTAACCAGAGTAAAAGTTAAAAAGTATCCACTTATCCAGCTACTCAAGTAAAGTACAGATACATGGAAAATCCGTATTATCGTTGAGATCTTACTTGATTAAACATCAGTCACAGAAGGAATTTCCCCTGGCTTATTGCTTTCTTTGTTGAACATGACAGAGTTCTGAGAAGTTCAGGGTCAGAGATGGAGTTCATTACACACTCATTTGTGTGAAGTTCACCAAATCTGCTTATTTCACAGGCCGTGAGCAACACAGATGAAGCTGAAAAGAATCGATGGTAGCCATAACGATAGCTGACAGGCTGAGGCCGGGCTCGGTCTCTTAGCAGACGCACAGTACAGAAGCCCAGATGAATCTAAGCAGGAGAGAGAGAGGTTTTTTTTTCCCTTGGTCCTGCATCAGAGCACGGTGAAAGCGGTTGTTGCAGAAGTAAGACATAAAACCTGGACATGCCTTAAGGACTTTGTAATGGCACATGCCTCTTAGGTCCTCAGTAATTACTCCCCCTTTTATGTACTGTCATTTTCAATGTAGTATAGCATAATAATTGTGCCCCATCAATAATCTAACTCTCGTAAATCTCTGAAGTATTACTGTGCCATTTATTTTTATGATAGTTTCGCCGTTCTTTTTTTTTTTTAATTTAAGAAATAAATCCATTTCTCTAATATTTATCTCTTTCTCCAAAAGCAAAAATATATCTTGCAGACATTTCCAGCTTCGTTAAACCCCTAAGCCTAGGGGTGAGGAGAGGGCAAAAGCGAAGGTTGGAGCCAAAGCCTGTGTTTAATGCATGACTTAGTGAGTAATTTGGCTCTGAACCAGCAGAGTGGAGACTCGTGGGCCTGATGGACCTTGACATATTGTGGCTCATTAGCCTCCGTCTACTAATGATCATGCCATCATTTATACCAGCCACAGGTACCTGTTACTACTCTATAAATACATCTCACTTCAGCTTGGCATCCTGTCACGACACTAAGGGACTACTATACCACATGCACGTTTAATCATTTTCACTACAAAAGTATAAGCTGCACAAACATACGCTTTTCATAATATTTATTGTTTTGTATTATTGGTACTGTTCATTCTCCCACACTTGCAGTGCAACAGTCTGGAGCCACCCCTCATTTTTCATGTTTTGCTTCCAAAGAGACAGAACGTCTTGGATTTTTAATGTACTCTTGAGGAATTAGCTCTCCGGGCTTCCTGAAGGCCTCTTTAGCTCCCTTTTTTGGCAAGTTTTTGGCAGTCCCTGGCAGTATCAAAGAAATGTATTTGTGTTTTTTAAGTCACACAGTGACCTTTTAGTCATTCAAGCATAATAAAACTTCTAGTTTAAGGCATGAACCAGTAATAAACAGGTGTGGATAATGATCAGGGCCCGTATTCACAAAGCTTCTTAAGCCTAAAAGTTGCTCCTAGTAATGAAATTCTAAAAGTTCTTAGAATTATGACATTTTCTTAGCATTTCCCCTTATATTTAGGACTAAATCTTAGCAAAGATAAAAATGATTCACGAAACATCTTGGCCCTAAAAACAGCTTCTAAGGTAAAAATTGTTAAGAGTAGAGAGGAGGACTTTTAAGAGACTTACAGTAAGAGTCTTCTCTTCTATAGCAGAGGACAAAATGGCGGAAAGAACTATTCTCCAAACACTAAACGTAAAAGTAAACACTGCTCTTCTGTCCAATTTTATTTTTTTTTGTTATTTTACTTCCTTCCACACGCAGCGTCTGCGTGCATAAACGGAAACACTTATCTGTCAGGATTTATTTGTACCTTATTTGTAAGGTAAAGTGCAGGTTAATTTGTTTTATTTTTACTTTATATTTTGTGTTCATTTGTTTTATGTACAGTATTTTTTGTGGGCTGTGGAATGAATAATTTGAGTTTCTATCATTTCTTATGGGGAAATTTGCTTTGATTTACGAGTGTTTTGGAATACGAGCCCACTTGCGGAATGATTTATGCTCGTAATCCAAGATTCCACTATAATAAAATCTGTATGGTAAAGAAAAATTAAGTAAAAATGTAAAAATTAAAGATAAATGTAAGAACTTAAATAAAGTAACTACTGTGTGGAAATTGGTTGCTTCAAAAGTAGACACTTTTTCAACATTTGGCTGTATTAATTAACTTTAAGATATTTAGCCTATAACAGAAACATGGCATAAAGTTGCCTGTAGTCATGATTATACAATTTCTTTATATACAAACATTATGATTTCACTGTGTTTTCTATTATTATGTATTCTCTTTTCACAAAGAGCACATTTTAAGACCGTAGCAGATTTTTTATCAACCAATTACAGTCCTTGAATTGCTGCGTCATCTCTAGCAATGGGGTCGACCACACGTCCTCACTAAGATAAAGGTTTTTGTACTTTCCTTCCTCAGAGTTGCTCTGAGAATTTTTTTAAATCACTTTTAGTCTAGGACTCCCCGCTAGGACTTTTTAAGCTAAGATAGGAGCTCTCTGAGAGAATTCTAAGAAACTTTGTAATACAGGCCCTGATGATATTCTGGTGATGCTGAATACTGAATGGTTGGAACAGACGAGAGGGGAAATGAGGTCGCTGCTGAGATGTTACATAAACAGCCAATCTTTAGGCACTTTGGGACAACTCTTGGGCAAACCCTCATTTTTTCATATTAGATTAGATTTAATTAAGTGAAGAAATGATACTTCCAGGGCCAGGTGTTCAAATCTCATGATTTCTCAAAGACATCTCAATTGCTAATTGGCGTTTCCAAATAGCACTTAGTGTGCGAGTGTGTGTGCCTTGTGCCTTGTTGGCACCTCACCCAGGGTGTACCCTGTCTTGTGCCCTAAGTTTCCTGGCTGTAGGTCCCCTTGACCCTGATACAGGATAAGCAGTATAGATATGGATGGATGTGTGGGTACACAAATGTAAAATAAAATGTCTTAAATAATATTCATTTATTCATGCACATTCCATACATGAAGCCCCACAGGGCCGTTTAACCAAAGGTTTAGACAAAACCTTAATGGCAGATTACTGTTCTGTAATCTTGCATCATTTCTCCAGCTGTTCAGTGAACACGTGTATCTGAATGGTCAGTGCCATCCATCTTAATTCCTCCAGGTTTAGTCGCGTGTCTCATTCTGCAGTGGATGACAGAAGACAGGACGATCAAAGGACAAGCTTTTTGTCTTTATGATGCTGCTGCACCAGCAAAGTGTTATATCTCTCTCTCTCTCTCTCTTTCCTTTCCCAGTCCCCATTTCTGTCAGCTCATCTATCTTCTTTCTCCGTCTCTCAGCACATGTTTTGCCGGAAGCCGGTGAGCAGCTACGGATTCTTATGCTTTTCCTCCCATAAGTAGAAGATAACAAATAAATCAGTGTAAAGCCATGCCCGCTGACATACACACTCAATCCCCTCTCATGGTCTATTAGTCAGCAGAGCTTAAATCCTCTTCTGTGTGCTGCTTCATGGCTCATCTGGGATCACGAATCATTTCAAAGCAAAAGCAGGCCATTTGAAAGTGGAGGGTTTTTTTTCATACCTGAAAGAGGAATCTCATTTGTTTTATTGTCCATAACGCAATTTCGAAGTGACCTAGTTTGAATTGCCTGCATGTCCACTTTAACATGTACTGTAGTGCAATGCAGGTAAAAATGAGCTACTTAGCCGGTCCTCAAAATGACGATTCGATGTCGGATAGAAAAAATTTATTCAGCACTGACAAGATCTAAAGCGCTTCACCGCTCCAGGCTCAGGTACCTGGTGGAAGTGGGATTGTTTTATGATTTTTTTTTTTTAGCTTTATGAATACGGGCCCTGGAATGTTAGCGAATTTTCCCTCACGGAAACTCGTCACATCACCTAATGTGGACCCTACGTGGGGCAAACGTGCACAGAAGGAATATATTTATTAAAACAAGTGAGAAACAATCAGATCAAGGGTTTAAAAGGGAATATCAAATGGTTGCGCACCACCCCTCTCACTTGTATTGAAAGTTCACTCCGATCAGGCCTGATCGGGTCACATTGTGCAACATCCAAGCAGGAGTTTACATGATGCAGTTTTATTCCAATTATTATTGTAATTTTAGGGTCAATCAATGTAAACGTGTTGTTGGTTAGATGTATAAATGATTATCTTGTGTTTTGTCTGTTGAGAGTCTGTGGTGCAAAAGTGTTAATGTGATAAGCACCACTATGAAACAAATCATAATATAACAGTGGTCATAATTTATAACTCATGTTAGGGCCTCATCTAAACCTTTGAACGCACTAGATGTTTAGACCTTGCTGAGGTCATATTTATGAAGCTTTTAAAAATCCTCTGAATTAAAAAGTCAGCTTAAAAACTTTTAGCTAGGAGTCTTACCTAGGACCAATCTCAGAGCAACTCTGAGCAGAAGAAAGTAGAAAAGTCTTACATCATTGAGGAGGCGGGGCTGACCCCATTGCTAAGGGTGGCACATTCTTCTAAAGACTTAAGAAGCAATAGTTCTACGTGGGTTGACCCATGGGGTCGGACGGGTTCGGGTGATCTTTACAAAATACTGTAGGTTTCAGACGTGCAAATCCATGACTAACAAAATGTATTTAGTTGTTATTAATTCTAATTGTTATTAATAAACTGTCACTCTCTCTGTCATCACACACACACTCACCAAAGGCAAACAAAGATTTATTATTAGAGACTCACTTTTTCCACTAAATGGTACCCGAAGCTTTTGTCTTCTGTACACTGCACTTACGCCACCAGCATAAAAACTCTTTATATGCTTTTTGATCATAAGCTTGGAACAATATTCTTTTTATATTTCATTTATAGCTTCTGAGAGAGGAGAACAAAGTTCTCTCTCGCTCGCTCACAGTCTGCTCTCAGTGCACTCCTCCGACCCATTTATCAGACCGGTGCAAATAAACATCATCATGTTTTTTCTGGGTCAGCAGGTGCGGGTGCAGGTGTTTGTATTACGCATCTTAGGACGGGGCAGGGTGGGTCGGGTTGTTTCTCTTTTCTGTTCGGGTGCATGAGGAATGATATGCAAAATGATAGCTTTTAGCAAGATGTTCTGGCAAGAGGAAAAGACGTGTGTGTGTGTGTGTGTGTGTGTGTGATGGGAGAGAGTAGTCACACCTTGAAATGCAGAGTCATCCATCATGCTTGCAGAAGCATGAGACGTTTCTCTAATAGAAAGCTCTACATAAATAGACTGGCTGTTATGTTTTTTTAGGTATTTATTCTGTATGATTTATAGAGCTGTAGGTGTGTGGGTGTTGTTTAGAAGATTTCCAGAAAACAGAAGCATATTTAACATCCCCTAAACACTTGCGTTTAAAATATATGATGCTGAGGATCAATCTGTAAGAAAAGAAATCAGCGCTTTAGTGACTTTCGCTGATTTATAACCGATTTATTGCTTTACAGTCTTCTCTTGTTATAGAAATGCATGTGGGTTAGAGCCGGCGCTCCTTTATTCATCGTGTGGATGCGTTTCCCCCACACACTCAGCATGGCATACAGTACCAGTCAAAAGTTTGGACTGAAGTTTGGATTTGTTTTTCTACATTCTGGAACAATAGTGAAGATTTCAAAACTATGAAATAACAGACATGGCATTAGATACAGTCAGTTGTTATTTTAAGACACGAAGGTTAGCTGTTCTGGAATAGTTCTTGCAAGAACAGTATTGGGTCAAGTGCATTTGTAAAACCCATGAAGCAACATGAAACTGGCTCTCATGAAGACCTTCCCAGGAAAGCAAGACCAAAACGTACCTCTGCTGCAGAGAAGAAGTTCACCACGGCATACAAACCTTCGGCATACAAAGCATTTTCGGCATACGAACCACCGAACCGAGTCAAACCAAATGTCGCATTCCTCCGTCATTGATTCAAAACTCGTGAGTGGGAAGCCAAGCAAAGCGAGTTTACATATTGTGCAAGAAATCATAAATTAAGATCAAGTGAGGTATGTTCATATCTTTTCTAAACGTTTTTGACTATTTTTATATAAAGAAATATGATTATAGTGTTGGAAATTTGTAATATTTGTTCCGTGGTTGGAACAGATTATCTGCATTCACATTATTTCCTATGGGAAAATGCGCTCCGCAATACAGTATGTACACTAATTTTGCCTTAAGAACTCGCCTCCAGAACAAATTAAACTCATATTCTGCTGTACCAGACCCAAAAATCACTCATTAACAAACAGCACCTCAGATTAGAGGCATTATGAAGGCTTTATAGATCATAAGTAGCAGATACATCCCAATATCAACTGTTCAAAGGAGATTATTGAATATTTTGGACGGCTTCAGTATTGTTTTACAGTGTAGAAAAAAATAAAAATCAGGAAAGACCACGGAGTTAGAAGGTGCGTCCAAGCTTTTGACTGGTAGTGGAGAAGTCCACATCTAACCCTTGCTGATGCTGCTGCGTTATTTCTTGCTAAAAAAAAGCACTCTTTTAATAATCGTCAGTGTCACGGCTCGGCTCGTCTCACACCCCCGGTGTTTTAATGACTGAATGCACTTCTGTACACTCCGTCTCTCTCTCTCTCTCTCTCCATTCTGCTTTTATCTCTATGAAACCAACCACATTTCCCGTGCACATTTAAAGTGAGAGATCCTAAACAGTGTTCCTGCGTGTGCTCTGACTCTACAATTACATACAGCATTATTACGTTGTGTGCTGTTTTTTTTTGTTAACTGATATAATTAATTGCAAAAAAAAGGATATGTTTATTAATATCTGAATCATATCTCTGAGTACAGCTAGGAGGTATTATAATATAATAGCAATATTGGGGTATATTACATCACGGAAAGTTTATTTTTTATATTGTCAGTATTTTTATAACAAGTTTGTCTTGTCATCTATACATCAAAACTGTCTTTCTGCCTGCTATATATAAATTATCCTGGGTATATATTTATTCATCTGCAAGTGTCTGTCTGTCTGTCTACTGATGTATTCATCTATTCAGCAGTTTGTCTATCTATTGATCAGTCTATCTGCCCATACCTGTCTGTCTGTCTTTCTGAATGTATGACAGGAGTACTAAGGACAGGAATCACCAGGGACCACCCGGTAGAATATTATCACAGTATCTAGGGGTAAATTTATTTTCTGTTCTGTTTCTTTTAGTATCACCATTTTGTTAATATCCGGATTCAATTTTTTAATTAGATTTTGTTTTCAATTTTAAACAAACGTCCCAAATAATTTGCTCCTACTGTAAAGGATGCTGTACTGCCTGCAAATGTGTAATATGAATAGTTTAGAGAGCACCATCTGTAGGATTATAGAGGAACAGCAACATTTACCCAACTTAAACACATTCATTCATCTTCTATACAGCTGATCCTTACAGTATACTAGGTTGTAGCGAGCCTGAAGCCCATCCCAGGAGACTTAGGGCACAAGACGGGGTACACCCTGGACAGGGCGCCAATCCATTACTGGACACACACACACAATGGGAAATTTTGGAATGTCAATTAGCCTAATTTATCTTTGAACTGTGGGAGGACTATCCAGAGGAAACCCACCAAGCACAGTTAGAACATGCAAACTCTATGCACACAGACCCGAGACTGGAATCGAACCCAGAACCTGGAGGTGCGAGGCGACAGTGTTAACCTCTAAGCCACAATGCTGCTCTACCTCAAATGCAAACATATACAAAAAATTATTAAATATAAAAATGATTCAGGAGTCAGTGTGGGGATACAAGAATAGTTTCACAAAAATAATGTGAAAGGATTTAAGATTCAAAGAACTTTATTAATCTCAGAGGTAAATTGCTTTGTCTTGGTTACAGTTGCTTACAGTTGTTTTCTGAGAAGAAAGGAAAAAAGTAATAAATTACAGACAAAGGGGAAAAAATTACTGAATGAAAAATTTCATCCATGTTCACTGCAAAAAAAAACTCCTAGTCATCTAATCTACTTTTACTTCTTATAAGATTTCAATAAACCAAATTTAAGACAAGTCCATCCATAGAGCTCATCAGAACATTCACCATTTGTACAGCAGTCATGCCTCCCACAGGTACTACCACCAAGCCACCCAAATATTTTACTGAACACAGGCGTAAGACCAGATAACGCTGTATGTTGAGAAACTTACAATTAAACGTAAAATTAAAACATTGTTTAAGCAGAATATCATTGTCACTTACACTCTGTTATTAAACCAGTCAGTTCCTGACCTACTGTATACCCAATGGACAAAAGTATTTGGCCAAACCTGCATTGACACTGTGTCCAAATACATACACTTCAATATGGAGTTGGTCCTCCTTTTTCAGCTGTAACAGCTCCCACTCTTCTTGGAAGGCCGTCCACAAGATTTTGGAGAGTTTCTGTGGAAATTCATGTCCATTAATTCTGTAGAGCATTTATGAGGTCAGGTACTGGTGTTGGACGAGAAGGCCCGGCTCACAATCCCTGTTTCAGTTCATCCCGAAGTTGCTCGATGGGGTTGATGTCAGGGCTCTGTGTTAGGGCCGATCGAGTTCTTCCACACCAAACTCATCAAACCACGTCTTTATAGTATAGCCTTGCTTTGTACACAGTAATGTTGGAATAGAAAAGGGCCTTCCCCAAACTGTTAGCAAAAAGTCAATAAAAAGCATAGCATTGTCCAAGATGTCCTGGTACTGTAAGCTGAAGCATTAAGATTGCCCTTCACCTTGGCCTTTTAGCACTCGTTGTGAATTTAATAGTTGCTTTTCATTCAACATACACAGAGTGCTGTGAGTGAACTTCTCTTTTGGGTGCTCTCTCTGGGCTTCTCTCTATGCCTTTATATATAACCATCATAAGTTAAGTTAGGTCTTTGTTTGCCACATGTGCAGTGCATTACTGCACAGTAAATTCTTTCTTTGCATATGGCATCATCGGGGCTGGGATCCGAGCACAGGATCAGTCATGATACAGCACCCCTGGAGTTGACAGGGTTAAGGGGCTTGTTGAAAGGCCCAACAGCAGCAGGCCTACCTTGTGCTCAGTAACCCAGAAACATAACCCCCTGGGTTACCACTGCTCAAATAAATATCTTTCAGAACAACCCACAGGTGGAAAGCATTACATGTTACCTGCAGGTGATGCTCGAGGAACCAGCGATTTTAACAAAAATATACCAAAACGTGAATGAATGCTGTAGAAACTTAATAACGCTAATGAAAATATAACAGCAGCCCTGGCCCAATTTAACCCCTGCATGTACTGTGGATTAGCAAACATAATACATCATGTATGGCTTATATTGGAGATTTATTGTATTAACTTTACAGAATATTAATTTCCTGATCTTGCCACAGTACATGAGATAAAATGGTTACTACACTAGCAGCAGTGATCACCACCTGGGGCTCAGGATTTGACCAGGATTCGCGTTGTTTCCCCGCTGGATAGCTGATGAACACAAATGTCAGCGGAAAACAGATAAAACTGTCTTCCAGGTTTTTGACCTCATATGATGTGGCATTATAAAACCACAGACAGATGGCCAGGCGAAATGCCGACTGGTTCGACGTCACAAGCAAGAACTCTGTAGACATATTTTGGTAATTTTAGCCTTTTGGTCTCGTTGTATTGCCAGACAATTTTGCTGCTTTCTAAAAAATTAATGCCGTAAATTAGAAAATGATCTGCTAATAGAACGAGAGAAAGATTGAAATGGGTTCAATATGCTTACATGTTTTTTAATGTACAAGGTGGTATCAAAAAGTTTCGAGACTAGTCATGTAACACGCCAACAGATGGCAGCACAAGGCTGCACGCACAGGCACAGGGAGTACCAACCTTCATAAGTCAGTGTGCCAAAAGACATCGTCCTGCGTACATCGGGAGCTGTGCAACTGGTGCTATTCTGACCACCTGCTTTACCCTGTCTGCTGTTTCATCATGTACAGCAAGTTAGAAAAAACGTAAAATTCTGCGTGAAACTGAGACGAAACGGCAGTCTTTACAGTGGTAGAGCCCATCATCTCTACGACAAAAAAAGGAGAGACCGGACCACAGCTCGACCGAGTGCATGCTCATCGTCTTTTTCGACATTCGTAGCATCGTGCATCAAGAATTCGTCCCCAGGGGCCAGACTGTCAATAGTAAATTCTACTGTCAGGTTTTAAGGCATCTTAGTGAGGACGTATGATGAAAAAACAGAGCTTCAAGGAAACTTTTTGATACCACCTTGTACAGTATGTATGTCTATCTGTCTGTGTATATATATGTCTGCATTCCTATTTGTCTAAACCTAACCAGTTAATTAATTTCTAAAAATCTAAATCGCATTGGTCGCATCCAAGTTGAAAGCATTTGGCCTTGTTTTGTGGATAAAACTTTTTGCGTGATCTTACAACAGAAATCATTTTCTCTCAGAAGACGAGGACGAAGAAATCAGAATGTTGAGTCATTCCACCCAAACATACATTTGTTCAATTACCAAGAAGAGTTACTGTATAATAAGGATTTTTTTTAAGGTGATTTCAGAGAACTACTTGGATGTCACAGTGTGAGAAACATCAATGGGTTTAGATCAGATTATTATGGAGTTAAGAGGATTACCGCTCTGACTGCATGTTGTTTATGGAAATACAAATGCAGGATATATTTGCCGTATGAAACTTGAAACTGGTGCTGATCAGCATCTCTCTCTCTCTCTCTCTTTGTTTCCTATATCACAGCCGTGTGAAGATGCCTCCATCCTGCTGGCTTCTCCAAAGATGCTTCTCCCATCGTGCAGCGAGTTGGCAGCCAGCACGCCGCTCTCCAAGCACCACCAGCTCCAGCTCCTGCAGCAGCAGCTCAGCCAACAGCAGCAGCAGACCCAAGTGGCTGTCGCTCAGGTACGAGGCACAAACAGACAGATATTCTGCACAACAAGTGTTAGGATCAAACTGATGAGTGTTTTATTGGCTTCTAGCCTATGTGCAGTCATTTAAAAGAAGAATTTTAAAAGATATAAGCTGGAGTTATCAGACATCCAGGCTCATGAGAAAACATTTGTCTCGACTCTGGAAGTATGTTGCAGCTGCGCGCGTCTGCACAGGGACATCAACCATCACTAATGTAGATTATTAGCTTTGAAGTGAACTATCAAAGAGTGTCAGTCGCAGTTTATAAACGAATCTCTTCATTTGTTTATCTGCGGCGTTATCCTTAGGGAAAATCCAAGATGAAAAAGATGATGGGACTTTACAAGGTTCAGACTTAGAAAAAGTTTTTAATTTGATCTCAGTTCTTTTTGAACTCAAGTAGTACATGAGCATGTAGTTCTGCTTAGCACCAACTTCCTCACATTGCTTAAACATGGTGATTCACTAGAAACAGGCCCGAATATTCTGAAGAACTCTCGCTACAATGAAGCAATCTGAATAATAAAAATTAAATTTTAAAAAACCCTTCATACCTTGTACCACTATATACCTTGACGTGCATTTCATGAGATCTTGGAAATGATCTTTATTTTCTGCCAGACAAATTTCGACACGGTGCTCCATTTTCCTGAATGTACCAAAACCAGTCACTGTATCTGACTCTTTTCTCCATATTGCGCCTACCTTATCAGTCCACCTCAGGGGCATCCCGGCATGTTTGAAGCTTTATATACTGAGCAGCACATTGTACATCAGGGGTAGCTCAGTGGTTAAGGCATTGGACTACGGTTCGGAAGATCCCAGGTTCAAACCCCACAACCACCAAGTT
>JAQMYI010000037.1:6869135-6879614 GCA_030014275.1 Clariallabes melas
TTTATTTATTTATTTATTTCTCTGCCTGATATGATTTTCTTGTTAGACACCTCCGTGGCTTTATGATATTATCGTGTGTACTGTTTATTGGTGTCTTTGCAGGTCAAGCTGCATTACTAGTTTAAGGTTGATTAATGCTCGAGTTGGCTTCAAGACATTAATATCATCAAAGTTAAAATAGTCAAAAGAAAACGGCTGATTATATAAATCAGAGAGTGCTACAGATAATGGAGTGCTCTAGGCTCAGGTCTTTTGGTGTAATTGAGTTGACAGAGTGGTCATCAGAGCGTGTCTAAGTGCTCTCACAGACTCGGCAGGAACGGTCGGACCATCCTTTGGGGTTACGGAGCTACTATGAACTATTCCTTTTTTTTTCCCCTCATTCTTCCCCTCTGCTGCTTCTTGTGGCCCCTTCACGTCACATCACGGCTTCTGTCTCTGTGACATGTTTCTCCAGACTTCGTTACGCAGAAAAATAGCGTATCTGTGGGAGTGGAAGTGCACTTAATGTGTAATTTGTCATTGATCCTTGCTGTCACCTTAATAAAACTTGATTTCTTCTTTCCTCTTCTCCTTTCCTCTTTATGTGCCTTTGAAGGTTGAAATTTGATACCGTAGTAGCATCAAGACCCTGAAGAAGATTTAAAACAGGGTCGTCCCATCCCAGGCATTATTCAAACTTTTTCTGGCAAAGTTCACTTCATTTCTTTCACACGCGCACACACACACACACACACACACACACATACACATTTGAATAATGCATTTTTTTCCTACCCAAACTGCCTATAATCAAGTGTACTGCACTCTGCTGAATTACAGGCTTCTGAGTACTACTTGTATGAATATTAATGATTATTTTATTTTTGAGACGCTTTGAAAATATTAAATCGTCCTGAAGTCCATACATCTTTTATCTACGCACCTGCTCCTGGTATGGATTAAATTTTTCTCAGTATTCTAGTCAGGTTTCTGCTGCTTCGGGTGTTCCTCATGGGTTTCACACACACACACACACACACACCGAGATCAAAAGCAGCAAAAAGCCTGGAGAAGAAAAGAACAGATCTTGCCACACATTTCTGACCCTCACTAGATTTTCTAATCTCCTGAACCATAAGAGCTGCAAGATCCTGATTCTGATTCCCCGTAGAGAAACACATGATTGAGGTGCATATAAGTACATTACAAAAGGTCTTGGTCAATATAAAATTTCTTGCTCTGAACACGTGTGAAGTTTGTCATTCAGAACGTGAGTACAATGTGAGTACTTGTAACTGGGGCCGAATTCCACAACCCTCGTTCCGTGCAAAAATGCATTCCAAAGTTCAGTGAGCTAAATCAAGTTGGTATCTTTTAAAGTTGTTGTGTATTTAGTACAAATTTAACTCTTTTCTTTCCACAGAATTAATTCACAACGAATTCATTTTCCCCTTATACAATACCTTCCATTGTAGAGAGACAAATTTCACGACGTACTTGACAAACTTAATTTGGATTTAAGACAGACTTGAAAATAAAACAAACTCCAATAGCTCCTCAACATATGAACACGTTCCATTCAGAGAGTTCGCTCGTAAGTTAAATTTGTTCATAAGTCCAACAAACATTGTCTAGGTACTAGAACACGAACATAATTGGCTCCACACAGTACAGTATATTACAGTAAATTGTCCTTTAGAATCGTGCCAAGGGTTAAACAATTCATGTGAAAAGAACAAGCAATGTCTGACATCTTTTTACACTTCATACAGTATGTAGGGGACTTACTACTATCTCTTTAATAGCTTGGTGGCTGGATCAATTTATACTTGGTCTGCTGTGCTCTGTCTCTTTCTCTACCTAAACCGTCACCTTTCTCACACCACTTTATCTGAGTGCTTTTTGTGAGCTTTACTTCATCATTGAGAAAGAAATATTATTTTTGTAAACTTGCCTGACTCATATAGATCCAATAGACAGAGATATAACAGTGATAGGCTTAACGTAAGCAAAATAACAGAGCTGATCAAATACAGCTGGTGTATACCAACAGCTAGATAAGGAGCACACACGCATACAAAGCAGCTTTCAATGTAGTAAACAACAATGACCATGGCGTCCATAAACTGTTCACACTAAGACCAGTCTTATACAGTACAGGTGACTCTCTAAATGTTTATTGGCTCGTCCAATCAGAATTCATTGAATTCATTCACTCTGTTTTATCTAATGATGTCACTTGCCATTTTTTGGTACAAGTTACTGCGTAATGCCAATACAAACATAAATGTGTTACAAAATATTTCCAGCTTTACAATAACTTTGTTTTTTAGCGAATACTATTTCAGTTCATTCTATTGTTCGGTGCAGTGGTGGCAGAAGTACTGTACATAAACAAGTACTTGCCTAAAAATGTACTCCACTACGAGTGGATGTACCCCATAGTTTTTGTACTACAGTAAGTCCATGCTCCAAAACGTCCTTTAAATACAAAAAGTACAAGCATAAATAAACCGATTTTTCTCTAAATCACTTCCCTTACAAGTGCGCCTGTTTGAGAGGCTTGAAAAAGCAGCAAGACAAATCCGCAGCCCAGAGACCAAGTGGATGCGATCCGTTGCCTAGGAAACCGTCAATCAGTCTGCTGCGCTGACCAGCATTGACCTGCCAATCATTTCTGGACTGGTGGGATTGTTTTGTTTCTGTCCTTCCCATGTGGGGTGTAGCTCAGTTCTGATGTGTTCTGAGTGACAGCGTAAACGCGTTTGTTTAGGTTAGAGAATCAATCCACGCTTGTGTGCTGAAAAGTAATCAGTCTCTATTTAAAAAAAAAAAAAAACTATTAAAAAGTATCTAGTAAAAGTAAAAAGTAACTAGTAAAAAGTATCACCTACTGTATGTAAAATACTTAAGTAAAGTACAGATACACACACAAAAAAAACTACAGTACAGTAACACAGTATTTGTATTTCTATATTGACATGATAATACAGAACTCTAAAAGACAAAAATTTTGAAGCCCCCCAATTCGGAATGTTGAATTTATAGGCCTGCTTTAACCCAAGAAAACATTATAATTATTGGAAATGTGTTAAGAACTGCTCAACAGCTTATACACAGGGTCTTTGGCTAGTACGAACAGGGTTGTTATTTTCCAATATTTTTGGTGAAATTTTAAAGCAGCCATTTGTTTAAGGAGGCGTCTCAAGTGTCGGTTTTCCTGAAGGAAATGTCAATTATGGAATGAACCAATGAGAAACAGGTGCAGATGATGACAGATGATCAGGCCCGTGATGAGTACAGTATACTGCTGATGCTGAATGAGAGGGGAAATGAGGTCGCTGCTGAGGTTGTTACATACATGTAAACAACCAAGTTTTTAATTTTATCTTCAGGCACTTTGCAGCCTGTCACAGTAAATGCAAAAAAGTTCTTCCAATTTCTGTCATTCAGTTTACATTTGCACATTACTATATGTGTACAAAGCATACAGTATACAGTAGCTACAAAACAACCCTGCAATGCTCTTTATGGGAAGCTTAATATAGTCGACGTATATACCGTAAATCACCGGCATGTACTTGTTATTTCTTTCACCACATACACAAAGCTTTACGATCGTCTCCATCATTCGGATGTGTCTCAAGCCGTACAAAATAAAAAGGACTGGAGCTGTTTGTTGTTCATGAATCCTAAACAGAAATTCAGTCGGAAGCTTTTTATTATGCAAATGTTTGTCTTGCACATCTCACCGGTTTACCCGTCCAAATATTTCCCCCTGAATTCCAATGTCAAACATTTGCATAGTGTGATGGCACAAGAGGCTCCTCCGTTGTACAGTGCTGATAACAACATGGCATAAGGCATCTTTGAAAGTGCTCGTTATCAGTGGAGAAACTGGGTTAGCCTAATGAGACTCAGGCTCTCATCCTTCATCCTTCAGCCAATTCTCCGCTAACAGGCTGAAAATCACTGCGACTGCAAGCGGTCCTTGTACATTAAAGACACATTAATCTCCTTCTTGGCTCTCTTAAGGCTGGGAATTGTCAGTATAAGAAGGATACGTTTGTGGGTTTTTCAGCCGCTCTCTTTGTGTTATTATTATTATGCCATGTTTTCATTCTATTTTCTGCCTCCCGTGTGACTGTGTATGAGGAACCAGTGGCAGCTGTGGAAAGGTAACAGATTTATAGTGGGAAATAAAACAGTCTACATGGGGAATTTTTATAAGCCTTTTGCATAACTTATATACACTGTATATATATATATATATGTACTGTATATGTTGATATTCAAACGTAACCCCCTGTCTCATTTTAAATGCTTTCAAAGAAATATCAGGAGGTAAGATTGCATCAGATGTATTCTGAGACTGTTCTTCATGCAGTATTGTAATTTGCTTTGTGTTGAAGCGTGCATGTGTTGATGTTGAGTTTTTTTTTTTTTTTGCTTTTGTCTTGAAAATGTCACTTGATGAATGGTGGAGAGTCTGCTTTATCCACCTACAGCATTTTTATTTGTTCACCATTCTCCCAAAGCTTTTGTATGTTTCTATGGCGACGTTCACATTACCAGCAATGAAGTGACACAAATCCGTGACGCTGATCTGATGTTTTTGTTTTGTTTTGTTTTTTTTGCTGTCCGAATACACAAATCTTTAGTTTTTTTTTTTAATCAGATCCGAGTCACATTCATACAGTATGTGGTGGTGGGTCTGATACATATCCGATAAATGGTCATGTGACTTGAAGAATCGGCGCATACATACTGTATATGGCATCAGTCATCACCGACAAGACAGGGATTTCATTTCACTGCTAAAAAAAGCTAAAACAAGGAATCACTCTGGTCTTGATTGGCATCTCTTTGAGGGGAAGAAAGAAAGCCTCAAGCGTCAAGTGGGTGTTTGGAAGACAAATTGGGAGACAAATAAGTATAGAGCACATTTATTTCACCATCTTTATGTGCCTTGTTTCAGCGCAGACTGATTGTTAATTACTCTTAGAAACCCTTTAAACGACTGAGGAGATCTTGTAAGCCTGTAGATTCGAGATTTCAGCGCTCTCTCGATGCTCAGTTGACTAGCTGTAGAACCTTTTGGGGCAGTTAATAGAAAGTATTCAGTCCTCATCCTAGGACTATGAAACAAGACATGGCTCACTTCCTTCTCAACAGATACCACTAACTCTCCCCTTGCCGTCCTCCAGAGCAAAACATATTTTTGCTAAAATCGCATCCATTGTTTGAAATGAATGCACTGTCGCACAACACGTGACGTGTTTTAACCTAGATAACGTGAGCAAAGACACGTGTCCACATCAGATTCAGAAAAAAGTCACTCGTCATTCTGAATGTAAACCGTTATGACCCGCGAATCCGACCTGAACAATGTTGCTTGTAATGTGAACGTCGCCGATTATCCCTATATAATTTTAAAAACGATTTTCAACAAGCATAACTGGGTACCTGTTTTCTGCCTTCTCTCCGCAGTTGACCAAAGCATGTTTGAGAACTCGAGCGCAGGTGAGCAGCTGAAGCAGGGGACGAAGCTGAGCTCCGGCTCCGGCCGCCGTGACTTCTCGTCTCCGGGAGGCCAAAAAAGCAGCCCGTACTTGAAGAACCTGGGGAAAGCCATGGGGGCTAAAGTCAATGACCTGCTGCGGCGTAAAGAGCCCGGGAGTCTGGGGGACATCGGGGTCACAGCGGTGAACAAGAATGTGGGAGCGGTGTGGGCCAGCCATAAAGTAACCGCTAACAGGTGAATAAGAACGCTTGCACAAACACGCACCAGAGATCTGAATAGTGTCAGGTTCCTCACCCATTCGATATAATTAATGGAAGAACGCCACAGTTTCCACCTAGCGAGCAGGGCTAATTTTGCTCTCCGGCTGTCACATTGTTGGGATTCAAACTCTCGGTAATTATTTCTTAGACCGTTGCACCATTCAGAAAACCTTAATGGGATTTTTTTAACACTGAAGTGTTTATGTTCAGCCGCAGAACACTGCCTTTTCATTAGCGAGTGCGGCTGGTGTATGCGTTATTCTGTTTATCGATGTACTCCGGAGAGTCATCTCCTCTGCTTGGAAACACAGAAGCATGAACGTCCTGATGCCGAGATCACAGAGAAGAATTCACTTTGCCTTTACAAGCACTTTGGTGCATCACATATGTTCATTTAGGGAGTGCGAGTGCAGAACGAGTGATCATGAGCAAGTCTGGAATCACTCTGGTCTTGATTGGCATCTCTTTGAGGGGAAGAAAGAAAGCCTCAAGCGGAGTAACGTGGGTGTTTGGAAGAGGTTTTTCAACTTTTCACGAGTGATTCTGACTTAATTGGGAGACAAATAAGTATAGAGCATATGTACGTACCATGTTTATGTGCCTTGTTTCAGCGCAGACTGATTTTTAATTACTCTTAGAAACCCTTTGAACGACTGAGAAGATCTTGTAAGCCTGAAGATCCGAGATTTCAGCGCTCTCTCGATGCTCAGTTGACTAGCAGTAGGATGTTTTCGGGCTGTTAATAGAATTTATTTAGTCCTCATTCTAGGACAAATACATCTAATGTTATAAACGTCTTAACGTTTATTGTACTATGTATGTTATTTACACTAATTTGAGTCTTCACAACCTCTTATAATGACTGATAAGATCGTGTATACGTACTTGTTATTTAAAAGGATCTTAAAATTTAATTGCATCAATTACGACTAAAGCTTTGGGCTGCAGTGTGATCTCAGCCAGTGCTTGTAATTTCAGCTTTTTATCCTTGATTATGAAACAAGACAGCCTCTTAAGCAGTGCTTTGAGTTTCACCAGAACTCTCACTGATTCCACACAAAAAAATGCAGAAATACACACTTAAAAAAAACAAGTCAAGGTCACCACGTTTACATTAATGGCATTTGGCAGACACCCTTATCCATTTTTATCTCATAATACATTTGAGGGTTGAAGGTCTTGCTCAATGGCTCAACAGGGGAAACTAGGTGGTAATGGGGTTTGAACCTAGAACCTTCCGAACCGTTGTCCAATGCTTTAACCACTGAGCTACCCCTGACTGACCGACTTTGTTCAAGTTTTCCTCAACCACAGTGTACCTTCTGTTTTTTCCTTAACAGCCACGTTTCATTGGACCCCTTCCCTCGCCTGGATCCTCCACCTCCCACCAACAAAAAGCGCCTCCCCCGTGCTTTGAAGACCACTCAGGAAATGATGATTTCCTCTGACCCGGTGGTGGCCTCTCCAGAGCTTTCAGACTCCTCGTTCCTGTCCTCCCCAGAGAAGATCCACCAAGTCAAAGCGCCCGAGCAACCCGAAAAGCCTGAAAAACCCTCAGGAACCATTAATGCTCTCGAGACCCAGAATAACGTGGAGATGAAAGGCCAGTGTGCTGACATGGATGGCGTCCAAACAGCAGGTGAACAGAAGGAACATGTCACCATGGAAGATGATCAGTCGCACGTGCTGCTCTCTGTTCCCGACCTCATCCACAAGGACGGCCTCGAGCTCAAGCAGAAACTGAGCAGCTCTGAGGCTAGGATGGCGTCCACACCACGTCCAGGGAAAGGAGACTGCCGCATCAACGTGAGCGAGGGAGAACTTCTTCAGAACGGCTCGGTGGAACATATGAGAAGCTCCAACGGGGAGAACGAGGAACCACACCCAGACCTGCTGTCATTTGAGTAGTAACATGCTGGAGAACTTTGTCATGATCAAGCCACTGATCAAGCCAGTCTTCATCAGCCTTCTTGAGAGAACTTTTCTCTGTGAAGAAAGCAGCCATCGATGACCGCAAGCCTTAAGGGAAAGACGCAAAGTGTGTTTATCATCATGACGTTTCTGAGAACCACTGTATTTTCTGTGTATGCACTATAACGTGTTTATTATTATCACTTTATTACGTATCACCACAGGCATATTCAGAATATATAAGACTTATTATTTTAATAACTCAAATCACTATTTTAGATTATTTGTTTCTGCACCTGTCAGTACTTTTCCAGAGATTATTATTCCTGTAGATGTTATACTGAAGGATTGAATGGAGCTCATCAGTAGAAGAATGCAAGGTATTTTTTTTTTATCACGTTTAATGCTTTAACTTTAGCTCCAGTTTTCAATCCAAGTGATCACCAAAACATTATTCTCTTTAACTTTAGCAGGCCAATTGTTAGTTGATGCATTTGCAAACGTTTCTTAATGCATTAAATTTTTTTCGCTTGCAGTATGCACAATAATGCATGATGTCAAAAACTAAGCTACTGTGTTGACAGACAAATGAAATGATATAAAGAATGATCTCTGTCCTCCTAAAGCTACTCAGGAGACATAAGCTGAGATTGCTCACCTTTTTCCATTTTCCTTTTTAAAAATTTTTTTATTTCATGAAATTTTCCCTCCTGACCATGACGCAAATCCTTAGAGGCCAATTTTACAGCGTGTCTGACTTGAGGGCACTTTAAACCACATCTTACCCCTGTAACACTAAGCCATGTTGCCTTTACATCTTTTTTTTTTTTTAAAGGTGCAGAACTTGTGCAGTTTTGCAGTAGGAACCAGTAACCATGTAGTTTTGTCTCCCTTTTTTTTTGGACAAACCTGGTTAGAATGTGGTTGAAGCAAAACGCAGGAAAAACTTCATAAGGACGAAGTAACGATGGCATTGACCAGCTAACGGCATACAGTAACTAACACCTCTTAGGGACTCCATTGATGTACAAGAAATATGTAATGGATTGGATGGCGTTCTGACTGAGTCGGGTCATTGGGATGTCACTGCGTTGTTGCTACGTCAGCGGAGTTCTCGCAAGGCTTGTGTTATGACCACGGTAGGTCCATGCCATGTTGTAGAAGACCGCATTAAGCACATTTTCTATTGCTTACCATGTTAATATAAACACTGGATATAATATCTCTCACCATTACTTTATGATTAAAAAAAAAAAAAACGTGGTATTTATTTCAACCCTTTGGTGCAATGACAACGTACAATACTATGCGTGTGATGAGCTTCCCGTAAGAGCGTGTTGGGACACAGTAACGACTCGGTTCGTTCTGGTGAGCGGAACAGAATGGTGTAAGTGATCAGAGGAAATTAGCGACAGCATCATAGACACATTTAGAAATTCACAAATAAGCTGTTTTTTTTTTATTTTAGGACGCTGTTGGAATTCGTCAGCGTGTGACGTGGCCCTTAGGCATTATTGCAATATTGAGCTTCATAGTACACATATTAGTTTCATTGGATCGCATGGACTCGGCCTCGCTTATCGATCTCAAATCACCGCTAATATGAGGAATCAGAAACCCGAGACATGTTGTTCATAGAGATCTGTGTCTCACAGAAGGTGCTGGAATGGTCAGATGGATGCATGAGTAATGTAGGGACGGAGTTACTGGTGAAATAGAATATATGATTAGCCTGCTAATGATTGTGATAGACAGTAGATATTAGGTTTAACTACAGCTACAGTATGTGTAAAAGCTGAAGGAACTAGAAAGTAAGACACGGGTGCATATAAAACCAAAGCAAGGTCCAGGGAGCAAGTCATTCCAGGGAGAGGAGATAAAGCAGGACAGAATGAGGCTCATGAGGCTGAGAGAGAATACAGAGTGCTGCTGATGGTCTGAGTGATGGCCAGCTCAGGGAATGGCACTAATGAGGATCAGTCTGTGCGGAAAGCCATGAGGACGGGCTTGGAGATAATAATACATGTCATAACTCGACGTACGCTCCAGCCCTGCCGAATTTTTATTTCTGATTTAAATAACAGCAGCAGTAATAACAGTTAATAGTGGTATATTAATGCGCTACAGTAGTTCTAATACGTTATTATTTCCACAGCAACAACGTGTACAAAGATCTGTATGGCAAACACTACAATTTTAGGTTAAAAAGACAAACATTGTTGAAGTTTTCTGTAAAAAGACTTTTATTTATCTTTTTCTTTTTTTTTTTTTTTGGTTGTTTTTTTTAAAGTGTCCCCAGTGTCAGTGCTTTGTAAGAGTCAGAGGTACAGCTGTGGCCTGGAGTGTTCTGACACAGGAACGTTTTCAGGATTTCTTAGAAACAAATACAGTTGAGGCTGTTTTTATTCATTTTAAGATAGAGAAGAAGAAGGAGCAACTGTAGCTGCTATAAGATGCAAAAAAAACATATTTTGCAAACATTATACAGTATGCATAATCAGAGAAAATGTACATCTTGTTCTTTAATATAAACTGATCAGCCATAATACCACTGCAAGGTGACTTGAATAACATTTATACGCCACTAAACTGGTGACAGGTTCATGGGCGCCTAAGTATCTTCTGTGCCTGTGAGTAGTTGGGAAAATTTTTTAATGCTGGCTATGATAGAAAGGTACACTATGTGGACAAAAGTATTTGGCCAAACCTGCAATGACATTGTATCCAAATACATAACCTTCCATCTGGCGTTGGGGGGGGGGGGGGGGGGGGGGGGGGGGGGGGGGGGGGGGGGGGGGGGGG
>JAQMYI010000037.1:6899477-6912452 GCA_030014275.1 Clariallabes melas
GAGGGGGGGGTGCCAATAGTTCTGGAAATGACCTTGCATAATAATACACTCCAATGCATATAAATGTTCCAGAGCTTTTTAAAACTTTTAGCTTTAGCTGCATGGTGCAAACGGATCAGAACTTGCTTAATTTATGAATTCACATCTGCAGTATCAAAATCAAAATATTGACATTTTTGTCAGTGTTAATATTTTTCCTATTATTATTATTATTATCTACGAGCTTAAATCCTCTACGGCTCTTTAAAATGACAGAAAACTGTGTTTTGCACAAAGACAATTATTCCCCAATGCATGGCTACGAATCAACATTTTGTGCATTATGTCACTGTGTGCCTCGGCTCGTCCATCAGCATTCAGCTCAGCCTCGGCCCCGTCACCTCGACCGTCTTCTTTAATCGATAGCACATCGTTCGATAGGAATACAAGGAGAAGGCCATCGTTAGTTTGTATGAGAGAGTGTGTGTGTCTGACCAAAGAGCGTCTATCCGCTCGGGTACCTACACGGTTCTGACCATCGAGCCGTTCTCTGACTTCAGCACAGCGATTTCTCCCATGTGCTCCTTCTTCCTCCTTCAGTCATCACAGTAAACAGCACCTCTTTTGATGGTTATTCAGTGACAGGCAGCCTGCAAACTGCAGAGAATACAAACAACAATCTCCTACAGAAAGCCTGCGTTCTGACTCATTGTATTTAACGACTAAAATGGAAATGACCAAAAATGTTAAAATTTTTTTACTCTTGCCTGCATCATTCTAAACATAAGTTAGGGGCGAGGGGGGGAGGGGGGGTACGAAGAAAAAAAAAAGCTGTTAAAAAATAATTTTTAAAAAATCTAAAAGAAAAAAAAAATCATACCCATCATTAGATTAAAATACATTATATTTATATTTCTCTCACATACAGTATGTATTTTGTTTTGTTATACCAAAGAGTTATGCCAAACACAGTTTTTAAATGCTAGTGCTGCCTCCAAGTGGCAGTTGCCCCAAAGTACACTTTGAATGCTTTTTTCTTTTTATTATAGTTTAGGCTTCTTCCACACTTACTGGGTCAACATCGTGCATGATGATAAGAGAACAAGACGAAAATAACAAAGAAAATGAAGAAGAACAAGAAGAAGAAGAAATAAAAACATTGTCCATCTTTTATATTCATCTTCTACATCACTTATCCTGTACAAGGTTGTGGGAGCCAGAAGACACAAGGTGGAATACACACTGGACAGTGTTCCAATCCATCTTAGGGTGCACACACACACATTACATGTCTTTGGACTGTGAGAGGAAACCGTGAGAGAACCCACCTCAGGCTTTTAGCAAAGCCTCAGTGCTAACTCATAAGCCATCGTGACGCCCTATGAAAACAATATGTTCAACAAAAATACTTTGTTTGTATTATGTCTTAGCATAAATTTCAATTTCTTCCTTACAAAAAAAAATGATGGACTAATCTGTTCCTGTGGGTGGGTCTTGATGTAAGTATTTATTTATTTATTTATTATTTATTTATTTATTTTACTGACAACCAACCAGAGGTGGAAAGTAACAAATTATATTTACTCGCGTTACTGTAATTGAGTAGCTTTTTTTGTGTACTTCTACTTTTTTAAAGTAGTTTTTAAAATCTGTAATTTTACTTTTACTTAAGTATGTTTTATTTGAAGTATTGTACTTCGCTACATTTTAAATCATATTCGCTACTTAGTAAAAAAAAAAAAATTTTTATGAAAAATAATTTTAAAATAACGCAACGAAGTAAGAAAAAGAATTGCAGCCCGCAGACGACTGCACTGACTGATTGATGGACGTGGAGAACAAACGCGCTAAATTCACAAGAACGATGGAGACGAACAAAACAGACTCCAGTGATGCAGACACAGCCGAAAGTCCATCAAATTCTTATGAAACAAACTCCCGGCCATATTTAAGAGACCACTTTGATTTCAAGCACAAGAAAGGCAACAGATTTATTATGCAAAAGTGTTTAATTAAAAACAACTAGTTTGAGATTTATATCCGCTTGTCTTCTTTGAACTACTCTAGAATACAAAAAAATATTTTAAAAAAAGTAACTCAGTAACCTCGAGTAAATTTTGAATAAGCTACTTTTTACTTGATTAGATATTCATAAGGGTAACTTTACTTGTACTTCAGTAAAACTTCTCCATGGTGTGTGTGTGTGTGTTAATGCTCTAGCTGAAATAATAGATAATGCTTTTTTTTCACACCTCAAACTTTGTTTCATTCTTCTTCTGAATATGAAATTTCACTATCCACACCCTTCCCGAGAACAGCAAAGCAAAATAACACGCCTCGTTCTTATATGAGGTCACATTAGGGGGAAATCTCATTTAGAATTGGCTTGTTTAAATCCTAAAATCTAATTCTAAATCTAATTTCCAATTGGCTTGTTTTTTGTGGCAGTACAAAAAAAATGTTAAAAGAGAGACAGACAGGAATTTTTCCGAGACTGGTTTCGGGTCCTCCAATGTACCGTATGAGACATAACGATATGATTGAAAGAGTGAGTTCTGACCAATGTACAGACGAAACCTCTTTTAGTTGTATAGATTATTAATATTATTATTATTCATTCATTGTATTCTATACCGTTCCTTCCTGCATACAGGGTCGCGGAGGCTGTGGGCATGAGGGCTGTGTACACCCTGGAAAGTGCCAATCCACCGCAGGGCACACACACTACGGGTAATTTTGGAATGCCAATTAGCCTAATTGTACTTTGTACTGGTGGAGAAAACTGTAGTACCCTAAAAAAAAAAAAAAAACACCAAGCGTGGGGAGAACAAGCAAATTCCATGCACACAGAATCGAACTCCTTAACGTTGAAGATGTAAGGCCACAGTGCTAACTACTACTACTACTACTGCTTATTATTATTATTTATTTTTTAAAAGTTGTATGGCTATAAAGAAATGGAGTGATGCTGTGTTTTTGAAATGTAGACTTGACATTTAGACAAAAGCAAAATGAATAATTTCTTAATCATATTAATTGGGTTTCATTTTGTTTTAAACACTTTTCAAAAAGAAGGGAATTTGATCAAGTACCCTGTTTCGGACAGTCTCTGTCCACCGTAGCCGCAGATTCCTGAGCCGTTCACTAGATATTTTGTGTTCTGAGGCACGTTTCTGCTCACCTTGATTGTGTAAAGAGTGGTTATTTGAGTCATCATAACCTTCTTGTCAACCCTCCTGAGTATTCTCCTACTTTCTTTATCGTTTTGGTCCATTCTCTGCAGAGTCTGGTGTGTGTAATCCGGAGTATCAGGAAATTAGCAGTTTCTAAAATATTCAAACCATCCAGTCTGGGAAGGACAAAGTCACTGAAATGGCATTTTTCCTCATACCTGGTGTTTGATTAATAAGAATATTAAAGCAAGAGCATTAATACAAACTTGTGGATTTGCATTGCAACTGGCAACAAGATTAAAACTGCTGCTATTCAACATTATATACTATTATATACTGTAGTAAAAAACTGCAATAAAATAAAATTGTCAGGTTTGTGTATTCAACATCGCTGAGGTATAAAAGGCTGACGTGAGCAAGAGCGCGAGTTAATCTCAACTGATTGCGCTTAATTTATTGAGGAAATGAAGAACCAGTTGATTACGATTAAACTGTGATTAGCAGTGCAGCTCTAAACTGAAATGAGCTTTTACTGTAGGGAATGATCACTCTTGAGGTTTAGGCTTGGACAGAATGAAAATTATTCTGTTGCATTCAGGGCCTCATAAATGCAAATTAATGACTCATCATGAACAATTCATTGGTTATTAACTCCAGTAAACACACGACGCCAAATGGGATAGTTTGTGACAATTTATTGTGAGAAACATGAGCATCACTTGTTCAATACAGAGTGAAATACCAGCTTATGGCCAAGTTTCTGCAGTACACTGTTTCAGCTTCAAGCTAGACATATAACAGTGGAGAAATACTCAGAGGAGCGTTTAAAATGAAATATCACATAAATGCTTCTCAAGCCGCAGTGCTTTCAGAAAACCCGAGTCCAGAACATATAAACCTCAACAAACACACCTTCACATTCACTCATGATCAACATATCTCACTGCTTTTATTATAATAATCATATAATAAAATGCATTGAACTGATATAAAGATCATGAGAGTCAAAACACAAATAAGCTTAAGGACTCACCAAAGAACTCTGATTTGCATGATTTTAATAAAAGTGAATGAATGGACATCAGAAAACTTGTGTGTGTGTGTGTTTTTTTTAATTTATTTTGAGTTTAACGTAACGCTCTATAGCTTTTGATTTCAGTAACTGCGATCTCAAAGAAAAACATATCCAGGGCATTTGTAGTTATTGAGTGCATGTATGTGTGTGATTTACAATAGATAAAAATGTACACACGTTTTTCCTGAGAAAACATCCCACTTCCTGAGAAAATCTCATAACAGATAGACCTTAACGTGAAAGTGATAAATTTTTACGTGAAACATAACATATAGTACGGTTTTAGAAAAGATGTACAAGTTGTACAAGTAAGGAAGTTGTAGATTTGTATAACCTGGACTTTCAGAGAACTATTCAAACTATTTAATTTTAAGAATTGAACTATTCAATGAAAATGCCAAAATAATAATTATTTGTACTGTAGTAAAAATTTTAGTCTGAATATCGAATCATCCGAGTTTGAGTCATTGGAATCATTAGAATTATTTGTGGTATGACTCATTAGAATCATGAGCTTGAACAATAAGGATCATTAGAATAATCATTTAAATCATTAGAATTATATAAGCATTTGAGTTTGAATCATTTTAGTTTAAATCATTAGAATCATTTGAGTTTGAATCATAAGAGTGAGATTCATCTGAATCATGACAATGAGATTCATTTGAATCTTGAGAATCATTTGAGTTTGAATCGTTAGAATAATTTGAGTTTGAGTCAACTGAATATGTAATTTTCAGAACGAATCTTCAGAATAGGAAGACTTTTCTTAGGAGTTTTTGTTAGAATTTTCCATCTTATTGTTATAATTCTCTGCTCGTGCACACACACACATGCGTCAAATGCTGGTCCAATAACGGAAGGTTTTACATTGTGATAAATGCTCATATTTTATAAACCCTTGGATTTCTTGGGATCTCAAAACAGATATTAGATTTTTTACCTGTGTCCACAAAATTGCAAAACCACTCAATATAATAAAAAACTCAAATCAAAAGTGAAATCAAAAAACCTCAAAAAAATTAAATACCTGGCGACACTTGTAAACAACATGGCTGTGACATGACAGTCAACTCTTACGAGGCAGAGAAATATTTACTCAGAACAGCTTCAACTCACAATCTTTGAATGGATTTGCACAAATTCTGATTGGTACTGTATAAACAGGACAACAAAGTTAAAAAAAACTGTTTGGCAGGAACCATTCGTCCTATTTAGCTGAAACTTTGTACATTGCATTTTTGTGCTAATCTGTAAATGGATGCCTGATAATGACCTGACTACTTTAAAAACATGGATGCCAACCACCAATCAGGTATCAGTGAGTAAATACTTTATATTAAAAAAAAAAAAAAAAGCAAGTATGTCCCTGGACAATTAATGCTAATAGAGTACCATCATTTATTTTTTCCTCCTAATCTTTTAGCTGAACACACACAGGTTTAACTTTTGGACCATTTAGTCAAACCCACTAAAATTTTGATTATTTGCATAATTTATGAAATATACTCTGTCCCAGGATTTTTGACCCATGTTCACAAGATTGGTAACAAATTATAAGTCTGACCCCTAAAAGTTATCATTAAAAAAGAATAACAACAACCGAAATTTGCAACCAACACAGCCCCAACGTGATTGATTTGATAAGGTTGAGGTTTGGTATAGCTCTAGTAATGTTTATACTTGGTTATAATAGTTAGTTTTAACCTTTCTAATGTGAATTTCTATAATCATTAGAGTCATAGAATAGAGTATAACTAATGTAGAATGTTTAGTCAAAATAACCAGTTCAAAAACTCATTAAATTAATAAGAATACCTAGATTCTAGATTTAGAATGATTATATAAAATTTAGGGTTATCGTACTTACTAGATTAGATAATTTTATTCAGGGTCATTAACTAGAATGTAATAAAATAGGTGGGCTAGTTTTAGAATTTACTGGATGTGGTTTTAAAGTCTGGGTTTGTAGGTTTTGTAGAGTTGAATCAGAGTCTTTGGTTTACATCTCAGTCACACACACACACTCACATGTTCTGAATCAGAACAGGTTATATTTATGAGAGTCTGAATTTTCACTATTCCTTTTATAATACTAAAGCTCTGTATATATCGTGACCTTCTGGTAAATAATGTATCCTTGAAACACATTTTCACACAAGGAAAAAACTAAATTGTAACTATTGTTATTATAATGTATTGACATTGTTTCTGAGCTGTGCTTCTGTATGTAATAAAATAAACAGACCATTTATATAGTATTGTGCATTTCTAAAAATCTAAGTGTATTGAATCAACACAAGAATCAGCTCGCTCGAGTTAAATAAAATCATAAACTGATGTCTGATTAAACATCAACAATGTTCAGACTCCTAAAGCTTCATTCTTCTACTTTATTCACACACACACACTCTTCATAGCGGGGTCCAAAAGTCTGAGACCGATAGTGCAAGTGTTTTTATTTTGTATTCTTTTTTTAACTGAACGCAACATCATTTGTAATTTGTAACATTTTGTACCCTTTTGTTGCAAATTATATCATCAGAAACAACCTGAATGAAATGTCACCTCTCAGAAATATTTAGACGAATTTCATAGAGCCGTCTGTCTAAAAGATAAAAGAAAAAAAATCTGATTTTCTGTTCAAACTTATTATCGTCAATGTCATACATTTTGCTTAAATTTAAATAGTGGCATTGAATTCTTACAGAATTCTGAATACTTATTGGTCTCAAACTTTGGATCCAAATGGATAGTGTCCTCAATTATTGGCACCCATTGTAAAGAATTAGTGGGGGAAAAAAATCCTTTTGGTGAAGTGGCGTGATCTCTCACTGAAAAAAATTAGACAAATCTGACCTTGTGCACCAAAAGTATTACAAGTATTGAATCCATGGAAATTAGAGTGAAATATAATATATCTGAAGCATGTTTCCCCTTTAAAATGTACGTACTTTTGCGAGTTGATTTGAGTTTGTAGGAACCTTTAAGCGGTTATCCATGACTTTCTGATTGACTCTGGTACAAATATGAGGTGAAGCGCGAGATCACTTGAAAAAATAATAAATAAATAAAAAGTGATACTTACCAAATGAAATCGTCTTGAATCTTGTGAAATGTAACTATATTTTTTTAATATAAGAAAACTTCCAAAAAATAAATGCTTACGATTTGGTTAGAGGCTAAACCCTCCGCCAACAAAGTAAGAATTTTACTCTTAAAAATAAAATTTGCTTAGCTTATTAATCATATCACTGGATTGCTTTAGTATTACACCAATTTACAAAGATATCACTTTTTTACCTCAATGACGCGACTTGATTTTTTTCTTAGCCCTTTTCACTAATCTTTACAAAGGGTGGAAATATTTGTTGAGGACATTTTATACTTGTTTCTAGAACAATGGCATTTTGGACAAAAGTGTTAAAGTGACCTGCTTCTCAACCTGCTTTACTACATCTACTGTATATAAATTCACACATATATTCCTACCTTATATAAATTTCCTACATTTCCTTAAATATTCCCTACCAATGCGCTCACTCAGCGGCTCAATCCATAAACACAGAAACATTTCTGCTGCACCCTTGCCATTGCGCTTAATGAAAGGGTCAGCGTTTGATGTAAAGACGAACTTTAATGGCTTGTATCGTAGGCTGTAGTTCTAACACCTCAAACTTTCTCACCTGGATCAATCCATGTCTAAAACCCCTTCTGCATGTTGATCTGACATGTTGTCTGTAACAACGTAAACCCTGCTAATCATCATACTGAACAGGGAATTTGTAATTAATGGCCAACACAATGGCCAAAATGAAGTAATGCCTGTGTGTAAATTGGTCAGATACACAGAAATCTCACGGCTGCTGACAAGCGTGAACTGCATTTGGTGCCACGAAATCTGAGAGCTTCATCTATAAAAGCTATTTCTACTCCCCTAGCTGGGCGTACATACTCGCGCTGTCCTGCTTCTGTCTCACAAAACTGTATTATCCGTTGTATTTGTTTATGAGATGATCAGTTTTTGACATTTTGTAACTAAAGCAGCTGTATCCATAAAACACAGACAGGTTTCTGAGCCCTGTGACATAAAATCATATGTTGTGGTGCAAAACTTCACAGCAACCTTGAGTCTTTTTTCTTTTTTTTGCATTTTTATTTAGTTTTTTGCCACTTTCTCACAGCTGAGAGCACAATTTTTTACAAATCGTGGACTTTACCCGAGTAGGCAGCGATGCATTTATTTGTGCTTTCTGATCCTGAAAGACTTTGGAGCTGTGATACACTCAAAAAAAAAAAAATCAATAAAAATAAAAATAAAAGCTAAAAGTGCTACCATGGCTAATTAGCTCTGCTATAATAATAAATGTATTACATAAAATCTCAATCACAACAACACGTCCACGGTGCGGATTTGAAGCTTGCTGTTGGGTGGGTTGAGGGGGGCAAATAATTCTGATGAACGAAAGGGTGTGTAGTAAGAAAGCTGCTTTCTTGATGTCACACTTACATACACCTACACTCTCGCACTACCTCTATTCCACATCTCTTTCTCATACACACACATATAGAGACTGGTTGCCATTTCCTCAATACTGTGTAATGCAATCAGAATATTATCTTAATTAAGGGCTGGTGTGTGGTTACTAAGAACTTAAAGCTGTTCCAGAGAACTGATGAGCTCATTTCCTTGTTCACTTCCTTGAAACTTAAAGAACGGGCACGGTAGATACCTTGATGAGGCACTCGGAGCATGTGATAAGTAAGCGGCACACAACATTAGGGTGTGCTATAATGGGAAAATCATCAGGGCATGGTGACGTGTTGTGTTCCTCTTGTATCACAGATAATTTGCCCAAATAAATATCACTTTTATTCAGTAGAGAACAACATGCCGTACTCTTCAATTAAGTTTAATATTGTGGAACATTTTCAAAAACGTGCTCCTGTTATCACTTGCATTACAACAGCTATACACTCGTCCGTTCTCTAGCTGCATTTGTCTCTCTTAAAGTTAAAACGACAAAACCAATCCAGAGCTGAACTGCCTATTTGACATCATTAAAAAAAAAAGAAAAGAAAAACTTGCTATAATAGCCCCCGCAAACTATAAACCCAAAAATAACAGTCAACATTAATTAATGCAAGATTACGAGAATAGTCAGGATCACGCATGTTTAATGTGGACGATCTTGACTAACATGCTCTAGTGCATCACATTCCACTCACTATTTTCAGCTAAAAACCATACTGACTCATTCATACTTGCTAAAAATGAAAATAAATAAATCAAAGAGCTCCGTCAGGGGACAGACGCTTAGGTAGGCACACCTTTTGGCGTCTCCTGTCATTTATGTAGCTATTTTTGGAAAGTGTTTGTCCAGCCCTAAACTGGTGTGACATAACCAAAAACCAAGACGCGCCTTCTTTTCTTTGTTTGTGTCCTTGTGGAAAACGAGATCGCTGCTCGGCAACCCTGAGCGCTGAGTCTGAGCATTTATGCAAGTATGCCTTCAGCTCTCAGGTTTGATTCAGATCAAAGGCGTTCACATTAATGCTGCGCGATTTTCAAGATTCATTCAGCTCAATCAAATTAATGCTCTAACATGATTTTCGAAACGTGTTTGTTTAATGTTTGTTTATATATTTGTGGATTTATTGTTTTAATTAAACCATCCATAAATGCTACAAGAGGCGTTCAAGTCAAACCGGGACTCGTGATGACATTTCTTGAGAGCGAGGGCGTAAAAACGATTAAAATTTACAGAAGACTTCAAGCACAGCACGGTGATCAAACTTTTAACCGGAGTAAAATATTTAAAGGGTGCAAACGTTTTAAAATTTCTGTCGCCAACTTGTGTAAGAGACGCATCTATCTGTGTTATTGCCACACCCCCTGTACAGACCTCACTCCAAGTCATTCCCACATGTTCGGGACATTAAAGGAGTACCTGGGAGGCCAGTGTTTGAGATGTCCAATTATGGCTCTGTCATACTGATAAAACTTTCTACCGTGATGGTATACAAGCACTAGTGAAACACTGCGATATGTGTATTAGTGTAACAGGGGGTTATATAGAGACATAAAGGGAGTTTTTATTCTCATAACTGTTCCCGGTTTGACTTGAACACCGCTGAATAAATTTCAAACAAATGTGTTGGAAAAACAGGTCTCAAGATGATAACCATGTTAAACTGTCTGCACTTAGACTTTCTTTTCGTAGCAAAGAAAGAGTTATATATCACTTCAAAGATATGAATTTGGTACAGATTCGAAAACCAGTAACTCTGCCTGCATCCTTAGCAATAATTCACTGGTTATAATTATATCTTCTTTATTTTTTACCTAAGCGTGTTCGACAGACAAATTATTATTATTATTACAACCCCAAATTTGCATTTTGTTAGTTCAAGCTAGGAAGAACTGTATAAAGTTTAATTAGTTTAAATTAGTTTAAACTAATCAAACTTCAAACTAATCTGAAGCTTTACAGTGAATATGAAAAAGTATCCTGATTTTTCTTTTGTTCATATTTGTCACACTTAAATGATTGAGATCATCAAACAATTATTACACAGTGATAACCCGAGTAAATACAAAATGCAGCTTTTAAAATGATGATTTCATTTATTAAAGGAAAAAACGCTGTTCAGACCTGCCTGGCTCTATGTGAAAAAGTCATTGGAGAGTAAATGAAACAGTTAAAAACTTGGAACAGTGGTGAACTTCCCAGGAGTGACCGGCCTACCGAAATTACTCCAGGAAGTCGTATACTACCCCAGAACAACTTGCCTCAAGTTCGTGATTCAACAATAAGAAAGAGACTGGGAGCAAAAAAAAGAAAGACAGGCGAAAGCCACTTCTGACCAAAAATAACACAAAGGCTCATCTCACATTAGCCAAATACTATCTAGTTCATTAACAAGACTTTTGGGAAAATATTCTGTGACTAGTGAGACAAAAGTTTAACTTTTTGGATGGTTTGTGCCCAGTTATATCTGGCATAAAACTAACACAGCGTTTCATAAGAAGAACATCGTACCAACAGTAGAACTTGGTGGTGGTGGTAATGGTAGTGTGATGGTCTGGGGTTGTTTGCAACTTCACAATCCTGGACGACTTGTTATAATTGATGGAAACATGAATTCTGCGCTCTACCAGAAAATCCTGAAGTAGAAAGTCCAGCCATCAGTTTGTGACCTTGAGCTTAAGCAAATTTGGGTCGAATGCAGTTGTTGCCGCCAAGGATGGCACAACCAGTTATTAGGTTCAGGGGCAATTACTTTTTCACGCAGGGCCAGGCAGGTTTGGACAGCTTTTTTCCCTTATAAATGAAATCATCATTTAAAAACTTCATTTTGAATTTACTAACTGCATTATATAAGAAAGGAGTGAACTAGAATCTTTTTTTTCCACAATATCGCCAGGACTAGTTCATAGGCAGCTCCTTTTGACAAAGTTTTACAAATCATACATTACAAAAGTTAATACATTATACATTAGATATAAAATTATCTCGTTTTTTTATTTGTGTCTGTAGAAATACATTTAATTAGCCAACTAGCACTTCAAACATTATTGCAATGCATTAACAATCACTTTACCCAGCGTTTATTAGTTCATTATAAGCTCGGGCAAAACGCAGAACTTCACAAACTCGCAAAAAATAAAATTTAATTAAATATTAAAACCCCATATGCTTCCATCAATACCCTGTCTATCTCATAATCCTCCCCAAAACAATGCATTATAACACACATCAATCAGTAGTAATGTGCAGCCTTTAGATTTCAACACACTAAAAAAAAAAAGGAAAAAAGTCTTTCACCTTTATCTCAAATTTTTCTGCCAATCAATCAGTTACTTAGATGTAAATAATAGAGATTAAATGAAAGCACAGGAATCTGATAATACCCCAAAATATATAGTTTCCAGCAAGCATGTACCATATAGTTGCTGAGGTGACAAGCTGAGGTGACATCATCAGAGCACTTCCTGATATAACAGCGCTCGTAAGCACCAAACCCAAAAAACAATCCCTTCTAAACAGGCAACATTCTTCATGAGTGCAGGATACTCAAATATTCTAATCTCTAAAATAGTTGAAATACCTAGCATAGGTAGGTCATGTTTTAATGAGGGCGAGCTTCACTAACATGCTCCGGTGCATCACATTCCTTTGATTAGTTTCAGCTAAAACCCGAAACTACACTGACTCGTCAATACTTCCTCAAGAGGAAAGCAGAGAGTGCAGTGATGTGACGCTCAGAGGCAGGAAACCGGGATGCTCAGACTCAGACTCGGGGAGGCACGCCTAACGCTGACGCCAACGCTATACAAAGCATAATTTATGCAGCTCTGTTTTTTCTATTGTTTGTTTGGTTTTTTTATCCAATCGGTGTGACCATCTCATGTAAAACAGAGTTTAAACCAAAACCCAAGACACACCTACTTTCCTTTGTCCATGTCTTTGTGATAAATGAGATTACTGCACGCTCACTGAACCAGTCTGAGAACTTTTTTCACGTTCACCTGTTCCACCTTACAGGCATCTCCTGGCAACAGTTACGTAATCACACTAAACAGACTGTCACCAAGAATTTATTACATTGCAGCAATGTAAAAATTAAAACATATTTGCGCTTAATATCAGAACATAATATTAATAATAATACAAACCGGATTCCAAAAAAGTTGGGACACTTAACAAATTGTGAATAAAAACTGAATGCAATGATGTGGAGATG
>JAQMYI010000037.1:6912552-6928718 GCA_030014275.1 Clariallabes melas
CTCCACATCATTGCATTCAGTTTTTATTCACAATTTGTTAAGTGTCCCAACTTTTTTGGAATCCGGTTTGTAATAATTCAATTATCTTCTTAATGGCATAGTTTTTCCAAAACAATGAAATAAATAATGGCCTCAAGTAATGTAAAGGAAATAAATATGGAGTCACCTTGTAATTTGCATTTCCTAAATAAATACTGGCATGAGTCAAAAAAAAAAATTATGCAAATGAGTCTGCAGTTAAAAGTGTATATACAGACCTCACCAAGCTGCTGGACCTGGTTAACTGGAAGAAAACACAGTTCCAGATTTCGAAAGAAGAGCGGCCTACACCGACTTCTTTTTTGTTTGTTTGTTTTTTTTGTGGTCTGAGTGTGTACCTGGTGCCGAAACAACTCGCATAAGAGCATAAACAGAAGCATTTGGATATCTTCAAACAAAATTTGGACGGATACTCTGAGGAAGGTGAACATTTCTTACAGAGAATCAATACTGGTGACGAGACACGGATTCATCACTACGAGTCTGGGAGTAAACGCCAGAGTGTGGAACGGAAATATCCTCAATCACCCAACCGAGAAAAAGTATAAAAGTCAACCATCAGCTGGAAAATTGATGCTTCTGGGATTCTCGGGAGCCAAAAGTATTGGAACACAAGGCAAAAAGGTTCACCAATCAACAGCGCTCGTTACAGTGAGATGCTTATTAAAGAGTTGGAGCCTAAACTTCTGCCCAAACTGTCGACACTCTGCAAAAACTTTTTGTAGTGTTAACCCAACCTCCGTCACCTGTTTAGTCCTTTGAAAGGAGCCCTACGAGGATGAAAATTCACTTCTTTTTTTTTTTTTTTTTTTTTAAAGATTAGATTAGATTTTCTCCCTAATTTAGTCGTGTCCAATTCCTCCCCGTTACTAGGGGGCGCTCCCACATTAAGCTACTACTACCACACAGTCGGGAGGGCCGGAGACTATCACATGTTTCCTCCGAACCACGCGACGCCAGCCGACCGCATCTTTTCGAACTGCTCGCTCATGCACCGTTGGGCGCGGCGTAACACACTCGGAGGACAGCGCTATCCGCTCCTTCCGCTTTCGTGAGCTCACAGATGCCCCTGATTGGCTGTAGAGCCGTGATTAATGTGGGAGCAATAAGATCGCTCCCGTCTGAGAGAGCTCGGCCAATCAGCTCTCTCTAGACCTCCGGCTGCGGGCGAGCACTTTACCACAGCGCCACTCGAGGCACGTAAATTCACTTCTGATGAAGAACTGAAGACAGCAGTGCATTCATTACTCGCAGCTCAGCCTTAAACATTATTTAATGAGAGAATACGGATTTAATTTTTCTTTAAATTGAAATTTTATCAAGATTGATTTGTTTTAAAAATTCTACAACCAGATTCTGGATAATAGTTTGATTCATAGTGTATTACTTTCACTGAAGCGTATCTAGTAATATTAGCATCACTTTTATTATTAACTAACGCAACGCTGATCATGAATGGCGTCCATGCCTCAAAACTTCAGACTGAGAAGCAGCATTACTAAATACATGGGTTTTTTCCCCCCTTGATGACTCCATCACTTTTTCCTAAATGTTAAATGGAATGTTGATTCCATTGACCTGGGAGAAAAATAATAAAATATGCCACGAGTTAGAATAATTGAATTCAATTCAAAGTACTTCAAGTATGTTTTATATTTATAACCTCACAAAATTGTTTTGGGTCATATCTGTGATTTGTTTATTTGCTAAGAATTAAAATAGAAGAAAACCTACGTGAACATCCTGAAAGTGCAATAATTCCAAAATCAGATGCAATAATCAGATCAAATGTATTCTCAGGCAGCTCCTGTTACAAAAGCCTTTTCAAATTTAAACCACAATTAACACATTACATGCCAAAGATATTGCCGATATAAGTGACACCCTGTTCTCTGAATCTTACTCGTCTTGTGCTTGTGTGAATCTCCTTATTGAACAGGGTGTACAGAACACAAACGTACATTCTAGAGTCAGTGTTTTTGTCACCGAGTGTCTTAATCAGCGAGGTCAGGGATTTCATTTTGTGCATTAGTAGAGCCAGGACTAAAGTGGATAGGACATGCAGATTGTGTATTTGTGTGCTTTCTTCCTTTTGTTCATTTATTTATTTTGAATTCATAGCTGCCTTTCACGATATGATCATCTGAATAAACAACAACCCAGAAACCTATTTTCCTTCGCTAATTACTTTTAAACCTTCCCTGCATGCTGAACTAATTAGTGTTTCTCAGAACAAAGCTGAACACAAAGCTGTCACATAACCCTCCTGTTACTCTACACCGTCGTCCCATCATTGTGATTAAAAGAAATCAGGTCAGGAGTCGGTGTCTTTTATGTGTGATGTGACAAGAGAGCACGATAAAATGTAGCCCGGTGACTTGCTGACGCTTACGTGTCACAGGAAGGTTCGATGATTAAAGCTCCAGGTTGCTGATCAGGAGATTTGAAACTCCAGCATCACCAAGCTGCCGTGGGTGTCGTGACCCTGAACTGCTCAAGTTGTTTCCTGGATCAAAGCATCAGCCAACATTAAAATGGCCTTATTTGTTTACCTCGGTTCATGTTAATGCACTTAATCAATCAGTTAACTAGCACTCCAAACATTAATAGACTCCGAAAGCTTCCACTTCCAGCAGCCAGCTCTATTTAGTATATTTGTTCGTTTCAAAAAATAATCATCCAGCTCACATACGCAGCACACCCCCTAGCCAAAACGACACATTCACACACTTCAGTAGTAAACTGCAAGCTTTTTACAGACCCTTAACACGAACGGCCGCGAGACTAAACAACTTTATCTTGAATCCGAAAGCGACGCCAAACACACGGGGTCAAAGGCAACCAAATGTGCTTACTGAGCCGTGCTTCGAATAGCACCAGTAAAACTTTTGCAATCTTTTATAGCTACTAGGCAGAAGAAGGAAATAAAAACCTCACAGTCAGGAATATTATTTTGTTTAAAACATTTCCTTAACACCTCAAAAGAAGGCAGTCATATAAACTAATGATTAATTTGTTCTTCTTTCCACTGGTACCTGATTATTATCTGTACACATGGGCAAAAAAAACAACAACTCTTCTTGTACTTCATTCTCAAAGCTATCCTTCTCCTACACTGAAAATCCCTTATTTGGGGTTTTGTTCATTCTGTACTCAAGTACCAATGAGTACAAGCGTTAATAATTATAATAATAATAATAAACAATTATAATGAACAGAAAAAGTAAAAAATTAGGCACAACCTCTGTTCAAAATGAGGATCCACCCATCCCCTAGAGTATTATTAAATTTCAAATCTTGACTTGAAAAAAGGAAAGTAAAATTTAAAAAAAAAAAGCAACAAAGCATGATTGTGACTATAGAGTAAAGCACCACAGTGAAGAGCTGCTACGAAGAGAGCAGAATAAATCCATGAGGTGAAGAAGCATTCACAGGTTCAGTGTCATAACTCATAGCGCCTGGTGAAGAAAAGCCTTCACATTAATCATTAATCGGTTAACGTGGGTTAAGAAATCTATTAACCGACAATGTTTGTTTTGCATAGCATTTCTCCATAACTCACATTTATTCCATTAACTTGTACACCACAAGTCGGGCAACAGACTGTACCTATCCCGTTCGTTTAAACTATCTGGGCTTAAAATATATAAATAAACCTTAAACTAAAAATATACCACTCATCATTAATTATTGTTATGATGAATCGATTATTGATTGTTAACATGTTCAACTATCGTTCAGAAAAATGTGCGAAGTCCGTAACCCTATTTCACACCGTGAAATCTGAGCATTTTGTATATTACTGTAGATAGTTGGAAAGCTGTAGAATTTCTTGAAATGAAAAAAGGCACATTCTGACAACACATATCTGTACATTGTATACGCGTATATTCATTCCCGTATGCATGTAGCTGTCCAACAGCATGGGACATTCAGTGTGTGAGGAAATCACACTTATTTATCTAATCGAACTTAGGTAGAATGACGCAGCGTTTTTTAAAAATGCTCTTCCACCAAAAAAAACAAAAAACAAAACAAAATTATAAGATTATAAACTAAATCAGATATTTGAAAAAAAAATCTTTTTTTTTTGGCGGGGGGATTATATTTATGAGGTCTGTTTCCTCTCGCAGCCGGAGGTCTAGAGAGGGCTGATTGGCCGAGCTGATTGGCCGAGCTCACTCCGAGCTCTCTCTTAGTGCTTCCACATTAATCACGGCTCTACAGCCAATCAGGGGCGTCTGTGAGCTCAAGCAAGTGGAAGGAAACAGGTGATAGTCCGTGGCTCTGCCAACTGAGTGGTTGTAGTAGCCTTAATGTGGGAGCCCCCTAGTGACTGGGAGGAATTGGATACGACTAAATTAGGGAGAAAATGCGGAAAAAATCCTAGAAATATATAAAATAAAAAATGAAGTCTGAGAAAATAAAATTATATATATTTTGGGTTTCGCTTTTCTTTGTTTATTTTTTTTTGATAGAATTCCCGATTGTAGATTTCCCAGATTGCTTCACATTTTTTCTTTTATGAAACATGCCGGAAAAGATTTTACATAAGAACTATTTAGTGAAACCTACACTAAAACGAGCGGCGCTGAAGTGTTTCATGCCGAATCATCATTTAAATTTGAATCACTCGGTAGAAATTCAAGTCCTACAGTAAATGTACTTCTTCGAAAACCCTAGTAAATAGAAATAACTTCTACAAATTCCAGATCTTTTTGTTTGTGCTGTCTGGCGAAGTTACAATTCTTGTTTCTTTTCACTTTAAGCCAAAAAAAAAAAACGTTTCAGACTTCTATACTGTGCAAGCAGTAGTTTGCTTTTCTTTTTTTTTTTCCCGTTTGTTTTGATTCTAAAATATGTGCAGTCTTATACAAGACTTATAGATTTCAGGTAATCGCCAAAAAAAAACAAAAAAACAAGAAAGACAGTTGGATAGAGATTATGTGCATAAAAATGAAAGATTCGCTCTTCAAACCATAACCAAGCAGTCCAACCTGGCCAGTGACTTTAGAGATACATTTGAGTGTTAATGAATATGATTTCAATCTGTAAGGACACAATCCAGATCCAGGATGTGTGTGAACAAAGCTTGCTTTTCAGAAACAGCATAAACTAAAGCAGAAAACTAACTTATGTACTGTATATTCCATCTTTTGATTTACATCTTCCATAAGATTTTTTTGGTGATCTTTCATCTCTCTCTAAAGCATCACAGTTCTTTATTGCATTCTATAAACAAGCATAGAAGAAGACACATTTGCGGGTAGGTGATGTATCCACACTGTACGCGTACGTAGCTCAGAGGCGTGTAACTTTTATATAGTAAAGATCACCTTCACAACTAAGCGCTGCTCATACGGGAACAGATTGTGTAGCCGTGTAAGTGGACGTGTCGCCCCCTTACTGCACGGTCTGATACAGATAACCTCTCTTATAGGCACTCAGTGGGTAGAACGTGGCCACCACGAATTTGCCGTCGAAAGTGCGGCCTGTCAGCAGCCTCTGGGCTTCTTTGGAGTCGCCGGCGTTTGCGTACTCGACGAAGACCTGCGAGCAGGAAATGACATCGCTTAAATCATGAACAAACGCCGAACACGTCATTGTTTTATATGATCTCACACTCCTCACCTGGCCTTTACCGGGATTTTCTTTCGGGATCAACAGCGATAAGACTGATCCATATTTCTGACATTCTTCTCTCATGTCCTCGATAATATCTGGAGCAATAAAAAAAATAATAAAGTAAGCAAACAGTTATAATATACAAATTATTTTCAGGCTAAATTCCCTCCTACAATAAAGATACCGAACATCTCTAAAAGTCGAAAAGAAGACTCTATAATAATCCTACTTGGAGAGATAATCCTTTCCTGCTTGAGACCAGAAATCAAGATCAGAATAATATTAATAATAATAATAATAATAATATAACGCTCGAGTCTTGAGTCCTTAAGTCGAGTCGAAAGAGTCTCCATAAAAGAGTATATGAGATAGTGGGTGATGCTGTAGCCTCTCGCAGTCGAGGGCCTGGAAAGAGCCGATTGGCCGAGCTCCCTCAGCGGGGTGTGATGGGAAGCACTGAGCATCTCTCACATTAATCAGTTTGTGAGCTCACGCAAGCGGAAGGAGCGGATAGCACTGTCCTCCGAGTGTGTCACGCCGCCTCCAACAGGGTGTGAGCGATCAGTTTGGAGGTTTGTGGTTCGGAGGAAACACATAATAGTCTTCGTCCCTCCCTGACTGAGTAGATGTGGGAGACCCCTGGCGACAGGTGGGAATTAGATACGACGTAATTAGGGAGAACAATCATAAAAAAAATTTTTTTTAAAGGATATCAGAACTTTGCCTGTATAATAACGATAAAAAACTGTATCAACAGCTCATCAGTCATGTCCAGGTTTTTAAACATATGCTTTATAACACTTAGAAGGAACACAAGAAATATTTTTGAAACATCACTTGAAATGTTAAAGTTTAGGAACTGTTTAGGAACTACATTTTTTTTTTTTTTTTTTTTACACATGGAATGCAATATTAAGGTGACAGTCTATATTTAAATTCTTCATCCCTCCACCCGAAAAAAAACAAAAACAAAATTAAAACAAAATTAAACTCAGGAGACCACATCAGGCTCGACTGCAGGTTAAAGAGCAGGAATCTGAGGCTACACTGGTCATAGGATCACCAAAACCTGACCGATAAATAATAGATAAAGAACAGGGGACGCTTTTTCCTGATCTTCGAATATTTCTAAACTGTCCTGTTTTCCTGAGTGTCAGATTTCCTGTTCTTCACTGATAGTGGAGGAGGAACAGAAGTAAAACCTCTTCTGCTGCTGTAGCCTGTCCACCTCAAGCTTAATATTTCGAGATGCTTTTTTGTTCATCACGGTGGTAAAGAGTGAATACTTAAATCCTGTTGGTTTTATGAACCAATCCGGTCATTTTTCTTTGATCTCTCTCACCAACAAGGCGTTTCCACACACACACACACACACACACGCTGTTTCTAACTGAATATTTTATGCACTTCTTCCACACGATTGGACTCGAGGACCGTGATGGTTCTACAGTCTAATACTTGATGGAATCCATTTCACAAGCGGTAAACTAGTGTCTAGGTGGGAGTCAGATAAAGTGAAGGCCGAAATATACAGTGGCTTGCAAAAGTTTTCGGCCCCCTTGAACTTTTCCACATTTTGTCACATTACTATGAGGATGGGTTCCCTGTTGAGTCTGGTTCCTCTCAAGGTTTCTTCCTATTACCATCTCAGGGAGTTTTTCCTTGCCACTGTCGCCCTCGGCTTGCTCATCAGGTACAATCTGACCATTTTGATTCACACACATTCACAATCCCTACAAACTTAAATAATTCTTTTAATTGTGTGAAGCTGCTTTGAGGCAATGACAATTGCTAAAAGCGCTATACAAATAAAACTGAATTGAATTGAATTAATGTGACAAAATGTGGAAAGGTTCAAAGGGGGCCGAATACTTTTGCAAGCCACTGTAAATTTAGGATATAAGATATATATAGATGTTTAGTCCTAATGTGAACAGATCAACTGCCTTCGATAATTAACATGGAAATACGCTGACGTAAGTAGGCGGATGTCACATCACTCTGACATTCTGACGTTAAGTAAATCAACCTGTCTGGGTGTGTTTTCAGGTTACAGATTAAGTCTTTAATTTCTTCACGCATTCTTTACACGTTGTAATCGTTCCGTTTCAGTATTGTGGGAGAGGCCGTAACAAGAGAAGTAAATTAAGCTATATGATCCGCACACCTGACTTGGCACGGGTTGTATGTTGTATGCTCTCCCAAACGCAACCCTCCTGGTTTTAAACACGGGCTTGCACTAAACACTAAACATGTCCTGCAACCTAAGGGCCTGGGTTTAGGGCGTTGGCTAGGAATCGAACCTGCACCGTCAGCATGGCAGATAAGAAGTGGAACACTGAGCTACATTTCCTTTTATAAATAAACTTTCCTTTCACACCATGTCTGGGTAATCACAGAAACACTTCCTAAATCTCATATCGCTCCTCGCTCACTCCATTAGGTTGGCAGCCTCCCTTTCTGCAGGTGTGTGAAGGGGCGGGGCTGAGGGAACAGGCACCGGCTTTGGAGCATTCTCATACTAATGATCCCTGAGAGAGGAGAGCTGGGTCCGGCCTTCCCATGAAGTCACGAGTGAGCAACGCAGGAGCTGCTGCCGACGTGGGGCCACACTTACACTCTGCCCACCGCAACCGCTCACCAGCCGGTGCCCACAAAAAAGCATGTGGACACCATTCCTTCCCTTTTTTTCCTTCCTCAACCCTTTAACCCTTTTTCCTTTCTAAAATAAAATGTTCTCTTTTTCTTAAGACCTCGCCTCTTGTCCGTGTTTGTGGTATGAAATAAAGCAAGTACAAACACACAAGTTAAAATCCCTTTTCTGTAACTTTCACCCCCACAAACACATGCTCACCATGTCTGGGAAGGATCACAGAATGACGTCCTGTTCACGAGAAATAAAGGTGAAGGTTCATAAAGTAAGAATGGAGTCATAAGCTCGAGGTGTCTCTCTGCTGGAAAAAGTTTTTCAACCACACGTTCTTTCTTCCTATTCTATGCAGAAACAAATTCCAAGTGTACTCTGGATGCATATGCACAGATAAAACGCTTAAGGCTGTGGGTTACCGATCGGGGGTTCGAGCCCCGGCACCGCCGAGATGCCACTGTTGAGGCCAAGGGTTCTGACTCCAGCTCTCTAACTGAGATATGCGAAAAAATCATTTCACTGTGCTGTAAAGTACACATGACAAATAATTTAATATTATTATTATTATTATTATTATTATTTGTTGAAAGCTCTAAGCGAAACACTCACCTTCATACTCGTCATCGTTGTGTAAATGGCTGTCGTCGATCACGTTGAGCAGCCTGAGCACGGGCGTGGGCAGCAGGACCAAGTCGTCAATATGAGGAGCTGAGAATGAAAATCATTTCGATTTCTTTGTCAGGCATGTTCGACTCATACTGTACAAGTCTTTATGTACTAATGCTTGGCTGCATTCTAAGGCTTACGTTAAACGTTCATACCGAAAGGGATACTGAAGAAGGGGCTGATCAGTGCAGCTTCGGCTGTGCTTCTGCAGTTTGGGTTGTGATGAAGCATGCTGATGAGGGGGAAAAAAAGAAGAGAAGAGAAGAAGACCTGTAGACGTCATATCACACGGCCATAAACAGCAGTTTGGACACACCATCTAATTTTTCAAGTGCAATATGTAACTTACTGTGTGCTATATTTAATTCTATTTATTGTTATTTTTCTTTCAATTTTTCTTTCTTTAATTTTATACTGTATAACCAAGACAAAGCAATTTCCCTCTGGGATTAATAACGTTCTTTGAATCTTGAATCTTTTCCGATTTTCATTTCTTTCTACGCCGTAAAACAAAGCGTCTAAAATATTTTAATAATCTCCTTTGAATGTCATTGCTACTCATGATCTGTAACACCTTCATAACTCCTCTAATCCGAGGTGATGTTTGTTAATTGGTGATTTCTGAGGCTGGTGACTCTAAATGAACTTCTCCTCTGCAGCAGAGGTCAGTTTTGGTCTTGCTTTCCTGTGAAAGTCTTCATTCATCATGGTGCTTGATGGGTTTTGCAAATACACTTGACACAATACTGTTCTTACAAGAATTGTTCAGAACAGCTGACCTCCATGTCTTAAAATAACAACTGACTGTTGCTGTTGTTACTTCATATGTAATATTTTATACTTTTGAAATCTGATGCGTGTGAATAAACCCTCTGATAAACTAAGTACAACTTGATGACATGCCATAATAAATCAATTCAAATGATTATTTACATTTGTGGCACTTTTGAAAACGGACATCGTCACAGAGCAGTTGAACAGAAATGCAGAAGGAGATTTAAAAGTATCCCTGATCTTATCTTTATCTTCTACTCTTCCAATCATTGCTGCCTTAACAGTATCATCTCCCATTGAGGGATTAATAAACATTTATCTCGTCTTATCTTAAACAGAGGCACTAATCTGAACATGTCTCTCTGTATTAGATAAACAAAAACTATACGGTTAGGAATCGTGATTCCTACAATCTTTCCTACCTTTTGATAAGATCTCTCAGGTGGTAGACAGGGATAGCAGGGTAGACCGCAGAATTGCTTGAAAAGATGTGATCCACTATTGCAGCACTGTTGTCCTGCAGAGAAACAGTATAAACAGCGGCCACACAAAGTTAAACTAATTTCAAAGCTGTTTCCTGTCCACTACATAACGCCCCCCCCCCCTAATAATACCAAGATGCTGAGGCGGAGCTACAATATCCTCCTGATATCCTCACCTTCCATTCCTGAGACTTGACGGTTTCCTTAAGTTTGATTCCTGAGAACATTTCCAGCAGAATGATGCCCAGACTCCACAGATCCACAGCAGTGGTACAGCCCGTGTCTCCCTCCAGTCCTTTCTGAGCCAGAGAGTTCTGCAGCTCAGCTTCAGGGGCTCGGTACCCGTCTGTCTGGATGTACTTCACATCCTGGAAGGAATAAAGTCAGAAAGAAGCTCGCAGCAAGATCGGGAAGCGCTGTAACCTTTTCCTTAGTACGGTCGGTCACTATTTATTTAGATTTATAAACCTAAGACCATCCAGTACATACTGAATCTATTTAATTCTAGCTTTACTGACACAAAGAGCATGAGAGGGAAAACTCAGCTCAGCTCAGCTCAGAGCCAACTCCCCACCTGGTGCCCCGCTTTAAAGCTCAGCCCGAAGTCGATCAGCTTGAAGCACTCGTCGTCGGGGCTCCAGAGGATGTTGCGAGGCTTGAGGTCAGCGTGCACGTATCCTTCGCGGTGCAGGAAACACAGCGCCTCCAGGACGTCGCGAGCGCAGTGCTGGATCAGCCACATGGAGTGGCCCTGGCTGCTGCTTCTCACCAGCAGCTCCGACACACTCACGTCCAGGAGCTCCAGCAACAAGCAGCGAGTCGCTACGCCGAGCACGTTGTGATTGGTGAACACGCCGTACAGCGTCACTGCGGATAAAAAAACACGAATGGATTCCTGGATTAACTATTCACCCCCCCATGCTGTTTTGCGTGTGGATAAACCCTCTGACTAAGTACAACTTGATGACATGCCATAATAAATACATTTAAAATTATTATTTACTCTTGCAACGCTTTCAAAAATGGACATCGTCACAGAGCAGCTTAACAGAAACGCTGAAGGAGATTTATAAGTATTCCTGATCTTGATCTTGTTCTCATTCTTTTGTTCTCTCTCTGTTACATGTCTGATGAGATGTGATAGCAGTGATCCTGATAACTTCTGCCCTCTGGAGTTTCCTTCACCTGAAAATGTACAGCATATTTATATTTATGTTTTACTTCTTCCAATCTTCCAATCATTGCTGCCTTAACAGCATCATCTCCCATTGAGGGATTAATAAACATTTATCTCGCCTTATCTTGAACAGAGGCACTAATCCAAACAAGTGTCTCTCTGTATTAGATACGATGGGGAACAAAAACAATTCGGTTAGGAATCGTGATTATTATCGCCACAATGACAGCAAAATTGACATTTTAAATGATTTATTACATTTACAACAGACATAACCGAGTCTGTGCCAAGTGGTGCAACAGAAACGCATTTTTATGGCGTTACGTTATCAAAACATACCAATCTCTGACTGGCTTTTTGTCTTGAAACCCACTCGTTACAAACACCAGTCTCAAAACACCATGTGCGCTAACTAGTCTCGAAGCACGCACACTAGAAGCTCACAAATGCTCAATAAGACTTTTGAGGCAGTAAAACGTCACCGTTTCCTTATAATCCTACACGTGGTTCACTCTAAACTTTAATCATACTAGCATTCAGTGTGGTAGGAGTGAATCATTTGCCAAGTGTGTTCAGAAATAATAACTATGGTGGAAGACATGTGCTGCTCAGTAACTATGTCGATTTTTTGCTTAACTTAATTTTAAGTTAAATTTTAAATGTATTTGAAGTTACTTTGTATTGTTTAAATGCTGCGCTTGGTTTTTATGTGAAACTAATATCATAAGGAACCGGCCACATTTAATTACTCATTAAACTTTTTTGTAAGGTTTTAAAATTGTAACGAAATCAGAGGAAATATTTATTAAAAAAAGGGATATTTATAAAATCATGACACTTATAGAATAAAAATTTTCATGGTACCGGTTCCTAGGTATCGTGATGATATGGTATCGGGTGGTGCCGTAAAAACAGATGAACAAATGATCCGTGTGACTGATGCATGTCGTGTGAACGAGGCGTACCGATATTCTTGTGGCCCTGGATGTCCTCCAGCACGACTCGTTCTTTCTGATAGCCGTAATCTCCACCCTGCGCGTCCAGTAGAAACTCTTTGACAGCAGCAGAGCTGGACCTGGCTGAGCTCACACGGTACACTGAGGCAGAACCTCCCTGCCCTAACCGAGCCTGGACCTTCCACATCTCGCCAAAGATTTCAAACAGAACCGGCTGCATGACCTGATCCACTGTCTCCACACTCCCAGCTGCTGCACTTAGTCCTTGTGGGTTCTGCTTTGGACTGGACATTTCTGCACTTTAACTGATCTGCAGTCAGCTAGCATTGAGAAACTGGAAAAGCATTAAAAACCTAAAAGCACTAGGATGTGACACGGATATGACTACCAGGGCGGGTTCATGGAAGGCATTATGCGCTCAGGGTTCTGGTTCTGGTTCGGTTAGCACCTCCTGTGGCTAGGCTAACGCTTCCAGGAGATTTAGCAAACTAACTTAGCGCTGTCGCACTTTATGAATAAATAAATAAACCAGGCTCATTATTAAACCCGGCATACTTCACACAAAAACAAAACAAAAAAACACCTCACAGCCTAAACAGTCGAGCTTTTTATTGTAACAAGTTAAGTTAAATTAGGCTCAGAGCATGTAAACACTCTGGGCTTTGTTTTGGCGGCCATTTTCCCGGAAATGACGTCACTCTAAGAGGAGGATCTACTTCCGCAGTGCGTTTGGTACAAAAAAAAATACAGTGACAATATTAAAAAATATAAAAGTACAAGATTCAGGTATAAAAGACCGAGTTAAAAATTTATCCACAGTTAAATAGATAAAAAAAGTTATACAATATAAGCAAATTTATCATATAAAAAATATACTAATAAATAATACAGAGTAAACCAACAAATAAACAAACAAACAAATAAAATAGCAGAAAGAAATGACAGTTCCACTGACTAAATCAGAATGTAGAGACAAGAGCAGAAAACATTTATGATTTTCTATTAGATTTTTAAAGGGTTCGAAAGGTTTCGTATTTCACAGAGAAGACGGTGATGATTTAGAAAAAGTTACATTTTATGAATGTACAACTTTGCCATTAAAAAACAGAAATTGACGATATATGTAAATGATTTGTTACTGTGACGGAAAATGATAATTATGTCCTTTTAATGTAAAATTCTAAGATCCATGATTATTTCCAAGTTGCCTCTTGAAATGCTTGCACGACTCCTCAAGTAAAAAAAAAAAAAAAAAAAAAAAGATGAGGGAATGAATTCTTATCGTTTGTTGCAGAATGTATTGTTCATATATTCACAATGTCCACATACTTAGCATTTATTAAATTAACAGAATAAATGCAATGTAATATTTTAAAGTGAAGTTCTTTACCCTTGTTATAAATAGTATGAAATTTATGTTATCAATTATTGAAGTCCAATAAAATTTACTTTTTTGGAACGTTCTTGTTTACATTATGAATGGTTTGACATATTTTATTGTTACATTTTCTATCAATGATGAGAACACCTTCAATGGTTAGTTACTATTTCACATGAACTAAGATGAGATTAGTAAAGTTGTAATAAGCCACTTGGAATGGCATTAATGACTGATTTATATTCTCTAAAGGGAATGGGAAATTCTAATTTGTTCATGAATTATTCATATGTAAAGTACAGAACTTGAACCATCAAATAACAAAGATATGTGATCAATACCTCTTAGACGAAAAAGAAAAAAAAAACAGTAATGGAGATGTCATCCACTAAATGTGCAGTCCAAAAGTTCTGGAACGAGCCTCATGTTATTACTTATAGAACACCCTTTCATAAAGCCGGTCTTCGGTTCTCCAATCACAGAATTTTTTAAGTCTATTGGCAAAAACCAAAGTTAAAATTTTAAAGTCAAAATTTAAGTGTGATTGGACGCCAATTTTCAATGAGTGAGAGATCCATGTCTTAGGGATTAAAAAAATGACACCCTGTTTCATTGATGCAATCATCTCTTTTTCATTGATACGCTCATTGAACATTAGAAACGCAGTGCATTGAGTAACAGCGCAAATATTTTCGGAAGTGACACATAGGAATGAATCCGATTAAAATTATTAACTGGTAAATGCTAATTAATTTATGACACACCTGATGCTTACGTATAAATACCAGCTGCTGGAACTGAGGTGTGACTCAGGTGTGGAGCAAAAGCAAAATAAAAGTAAATTAAGAATAAACAAAAGTAAAAAAAGGAAATGTTCACAGATGTGCTTCATGGGAATGAGTTCATTTTATTATCTTACATAAGTTGCATGTAGCCCCTTGGGGTCACAATTTACTAAGGCATGGGAACAAAATAGTATAATGCGTGGCCACGAGATACTATGTTATGGCCCTGACATACTAAGCCACGAGATACTATGTTATGGCCCTGACATACTAAGCTATAGGAATGAGATACTATGGTGTGGCCCTGACTTACATGGGAAGAAGATACTATGTTGTGGTCATGACCTACTAAGGAATCGGAATGAGATACTATGTCGTGGCAAAAACTTTATAAGGGATGGGAACAAATTAGTATAACGTATGGCCATGAGATATAATATTGTGACAACGACTTAATAACCTCATAGCATTTAACGTCTTGTAAACTATGGAGAATTTTGAAACGATTTTGCTTATCATTGTTAGTATAGATACATGATTATCTTTATTTACTCACCGACACACAGAATAACTCCAAAACAAAGTCATAGCCATGACACAGTATCTTGTGGCGATGTTTTATACTAATTTGTTCCTGTGCCTTATTACGTCATGAACACAAAATAGTATCTTGTTCCCATGTCTTAATAAATCATTGCCACATAATAGTATCTAATTCCCATGCTTTAGTAGGTCATGGTCACAACAAAGTTTCTCATGGTCATGCTTTATACTACTATATTACTGTAGTTTTCATCCCTTAGTAAGTTCTGGCCACAACCCATGATGTCACTCAATGTGATGTCACTGAATATGATGTCACTCAGATTATTATTAACCACATTTTGGCCCAGTTTGGTGGTAATTCTATAAATCGCCTAACCCTAACCCTATGACATCCCTGCGTATAAAGGGTTAGTGCCCAAGCACAATGACGTCACAGGGCTGTTGTCATAGTGCTTGGGCCCTAATATGTCTGAGTTTACAAGAGGCTGACATTGGGGGAAAATATTCTGTGGCCATGACTTACAAAGGTGTGGCATAAGCAGTATACTATTTTGTTCCCACACCTTAGTAAGTCATGGCCACAAAATATTTTTTCCCCCAACGTCTCCAGAGGGGCTCTGTACTGAAGCCAGGAAATTATGTACCATGTTGTGAACATGACTTACTAGGGTGTGGGTACAAAATAGTATAATGCACGGATATGAGGTACTATGTCGTGGCCATGAGGATCATTCATGTCCAATGTGAATATGAATGATTTGTGTTTTAAAGTTATACTGTGTGTCAGTAAGTAAATAAAACTAATCATACAAATATACTAATAGTTATAAATGAAATTTTAATAGTGGATTTATTTTTAATAGTGGACATTGCCATTATGTAGGTTTGGAGAACATTGGATGCATTTTAGTGTTTATCAGGCTTATCCTGAATGAATAATTGAAAGGCCACGGGGTTGCAAATGAAAAACCCCATGAAACGACATGAGTTTCTCTTGTGAGAAACCTGATACAATCAGGGAACCTGTACTCATCTCGGTGACGCTGGACAGGGTGATGAATCCATACTCTTTTACAGCTACATTTTATATA
>JAQMYI010000037.1:6935428-6945972 GCA_030014275.1 Clariallabes melas
CCCCTCGAGCCTCGAGCTCTCGGTTACTGTGGTTGTGCTGTTATTCAAGTGCTAGTAAAACCGGACATTTATACTCGGTGTTAAAAAATAAAATAAATAAATAGCACATATTTTACTCCTTACGTTTCCATTTCGAGCTTCCCTAATTAAGGTGATCTCACTGAGCCTTTTTTGGTGTGCGGATCATTACAGGATGACGTATGACCCAGAGCACCTTTTAATCACAGAACCGGGCTAAATTTAACGATCAGGAATAAAAAGAAAAATCATTACGGTTTATTTTGTCATTTGGCAAGAAAGTGAAAATGCAGAGACGGATATGAGAGATGATTCATGAGGAATGCACCTGGTTTATTACTACGGCTGGTCTTTACAGCGGTAAAAGGGTGTAGCGTAAATCGCTTGAGGTATCGTGTTAAAAAAAAAAAAAACATTTTTTTAAAAAAGTGTGTCTTTTATTAATATTTCCTAGGTTTCCAAGATTGCGTTATTTGTAGATGGATGATGTATTTGGAGTCGACATAAGACTGTATAGAGCATGCGATATAAAGCTGTACTGTACATATACATGCGGTTTGTGGGTCATTTGCAGCAAACAAGCTGGACAGGAAGCGAAGTATAAATTAGGGAATCGTTTTTGAGGTGCTTTCACAAGATGTGCTTGAGATTTAAATCGAACACCCACGCTCTTGTGGTTTCAGACGGCAACGGAGGACTGTACCGAGCGCTGGGCGTGTTTAAGATCGTGCAGGACATGGAGAGGAGAGGAATCGGCTACATCCACATCTACTGCGTCGACAACATCCTGGTGAAGGTGGCCGATCCTGCTTTCGTTGGGTTCTGCGTGCGTAAGGGAGCAGACTGCGGTGCCAAGGTGAGCGCCCTCACACAGGTCGTACAAGTTCTCCGGGTGTAATTAATCGCCTCGGTAATAAACGCTGTTAATACGGCCGCCATACATTCCTTTCTCATGTAGTCAGGATCTTTAACCTTCACACCCTGCCGAACAACCGGTGCACGGAGTCGTGGTGGTTTGTTTGCTGTTCACTCTGAAGCCTTTACGCTGTGTAGTTACTCATGAGGAGCGTTCAAGTCAAACCGGGACCTTAATTGCGATGACATTTCTGGTGAATGAAGGTGTTTATACAGTACAGTAAAGCATCTGAATGGTGCAAACGCTTTAAAGAAGGTTTAAAGAAGTTTCTGTGATTTCTAGGATGTTTTTCGAATGACGATCTGCCCACTGCACTGGTTACCGTGAACGATCAGCGAGTGGAACCCCTGATCGTTAAAAAACAACGGGTAACACGTAGAAACTGTTCACCAACATCACTTTCACGTTACAGGAACTCGGCTGAGCGGTATCAACAGATCTCCCATACCGTTCTGATCTTAAGCATTTCCATTAAAGGAGTTCCTGGGAGGCCAGTGTTTCAAACATGAAGCAGGCAGTCCCGAGAAAACTTTCTGTTAAGCACTAGTGAGACGCTGAAATAAGTGCATTAGCTTAGCAGGGGATTATATAGAGAAATGAAAGGAGTTTTTACTCTTTTAACTGTGTTCTGTTATTCTGCATAAAATCACAAAAGTCCCGGTTTGACTTGAACGCCTGCCGTCTAAGCTAGTAAAAAGTTTTTTTTTTTTTTTTTTTTGCATTTTTTTGCAAATCCATTAATGATTTGAACTGAATGTGGAACTGTAGTAACCCCATAAAGGATATTTGACGCTACTTCGCAGTGCCTTGGCACCGTGCCAGCTTTGTCATTTCGAGGAGAGGCGTGTTTGATATATTAGTCATCGTCATTGTACACCGGTGAAAGGCTCCCGAGTGAACCGACTGACCCAGTTCTAATGTGTGTTATAAAAACAGTCGTAGTTAATGATGGTATGGTTTGTAGTCGGTTCATTTGGTCCAATCTGGCAACCCTTATTTTATACCACCATCTCATTTACTCAATGTTCTGAGAACATGTACACACCTAAATCTGGGGATTTTACATAAAGAGTCATTAATGGTAAGATCATTATGATTATCGTATAATAATTATGGCAACCGTTTATCGTAAGTAATTGGATTTTACCCTCCTCCTCCTCATCCTCCTCCTCCAACTCCTCCCCCCTTTCTCAATCCAAAGCATGATTTGTGCAAGAATTAATTATCCACCAGTCGTCATGCATCCATTCCCCAAGCTTGCTAGTGAATGTAAAGCCTGGTCTTTAAAAAAAAAAAAAAAAAAAAAAACTACTCTGCACCCCTTCTAAGGATCACTAGATGGGGCAGTTTGCTACTAAAATAAGTATTTCTGTGATTTCTAGGATGTTTCCGTGATGGAGTCATTTCTAGGGCTCCTTTCTATCTTTGTCTCATCCGCTTCCTCTGCAAGATGGCTTTGCACTTGTCTGATGACGTTTAGCAGCGGATATAACTGGGAAAAGACATCACCTTAATCCCTTATCCTTCTACATTGATTAGAAAGAAATACTAGGTAACCAATACTAGATTTAAAAATAAAGCTGTTTACTGAATAGGATATGGAAAAAGTCTTACAGGAGAGGATTTCAACATAAAACACAGTAGGCTAGAACTGCCTGGATGTGGACCCTGAAAATATCTGACATGTACCCAACTCTCACCAAGTGATGAACATCTGTTGGCCAAGGCCTCGAGTTAATGACCAAACATCTGGAAAGAGATGAGCACCCGGGTCCGTGCCTCCATTCTGCATGCTGCAGATCTTCTGTAGAGGTTAAGACCTCGAGCTAATTGTTCAAATGAACAGGAAACGTTCCTCATAGCGATCCTGAATGTTTCCACATGCCTGCTCCGAGCACAGCTGTGACGAGATTGCTCTAATTAAACCTTCATTAGATTGTGCACCCCCGTCATTTTCACATTCCTTTTCACCACACCGTTCCTCGTTTGTCATTTCGCGGTATCGTGTGGAAGAGCAGCCGCCACGTCAGTGAGGAAGGTTGTTTAAAATACAATAAAATTTTAAAAACCTGGCTCGGTGAAAAGAGAAAACGACTCCGTTCGGTTGCTTTGTGGTTTGTACAGATGCGTCAAAGTCGTTCTTACTTGTCAACAAAAAGACAGAAGATCTTGTGAATTATTACAGCGTAACTGGGCGGGGTTTAGCATAACTGGGCGGGGTTTAGCAAACCTGGGCAGACCTGGGCGGAGTTTAGCAGACCTGGGCGGAGTTTAGCATAACTGGGCAGAGTTTAGCAGAGCTGGGCGGAGCTGAGCATTGAGCCAGGGAAGAGTCTGTTGGTGTACGATCAGGATTGTATTTTCTTCTCATTTTTTAAAATTGTTTTATTTTTGAGTGTGTGTGTTCATGCAGATTGGAGATCCATCTGAATGTCTAAAAATGACAAAAAAAACGTATTTCCCATAAAAGGTTCCTTTTAGGGTAGCAATAGAAAGAACATGACGTAGTAGTTCTCACTGTCGCCTTGCACATCCAGGGTCCGGGTTCGATTCTCGCCTCGGGTCTGTGTGCATGGAGTTTGTGTGTTCTCCCCGTGTTTGGTGTGTTTTTTTCTTTCTGTGTGCTCTGGTTTCCTCCCACAGTCCAAAGACACGCAGATTAGGCTAATTGGCGTTCCAAAATTGCCTGGAGTGTGTGAAATGAGCATAAGTCTCCTGGGATAGGCTCCAGGCCCCCCGCGATGAGTGAGTGCGTGAGTGAGGTCCCCTTTAAAAGCATTAAAATCCAGACATGTTATATATCAAAACGCTAAGGTTTTAAACCACTTGTCTTTTCATATGACCTCAGCCTTTTTTGTAAAGAATGACCTTAAATGACTTTAAATGTTCTTTGTATATTCTTGTGCTAATATTTTTCAAGTGTTTTTGAAATTCCCTTGAAAATCTGGGAAAATGAAAAAGCCCGCCGTGTTTTTCTCATGAGGAAGGAGCACGAAACAATACTGTTGACCATCATGTTAAGGTTTCTGGTGAAATAAAAACATGAACGGCTGTGAAACTGTGGGCAAATTCAAAAGTTTAGAGTTTAAAATCTTCCTGAGTCAGACTTGGACTGGTAATTAAACAGCGAGTTTATGACTCGAACCCACCCACCCTTTGTAATGTCGAAACCCTGCAGTTTGCGCGGCTTCAGCCTTCAGCTCGCGAACCCATCATCAACCAACAACTTGTAATTTGTGACTCCCAGAAGGATTATGTTTTTTTTTTTCTCTTTTTTTCTCTTTCTCTTCTTTTCTTCCATGTCTTTTAACCTTGTTTTAATTTAATGCAGGCTCCAGGCATGGACAGAACAAGATGGAATTTCTAATCAAAGAACACTGTAGCCTCAATAAAAGTGACCAGAGAGAGAGCGATGCTCGTTCTACCAGTTTAACCCACTCCGGCTCACCCCTGGTTGTTTCTCCTTCTGCAGGTGGTGGACAAAACCAACCCGACCGAGGCAGTGGGCGTGGTCTGTAAGGTCGACGGACAGTACCAAGTAGTGGAGTACAGCGAGATCACGATAGCGACGGCCCAGAAGCGCGCCGCGGACGGTCGGCTCATGTTCAACGCCGGCAACGTGGCGAATCATTTCTTCTCCCTTCCCTTCCTCAAAGCCGTCGTCAAGTGAGTTGTTTCGGCACCGCACTGTTCCTGTACGTCGCTCGGTTCCGCTCTTTCTTTTGTTAGCGTCACCTGAAATACTACATTGAGTGAGCGCGAGCTTAAAAATAAATCTGGAGTTTCCAGCCACCTTTTAAACACTACGCAGGACAGAACGGACTGAAAGTATGAGGTAAAGGCGAGAAAGGAACATCTGCACTTTCAGTCTGGTATTTTAAACCCGTGATGGTTTCTCCAGGCCCGCGCTCGCTCTCAGTGTAATTCATAGGATATTCTAATAGAACGAACATGTTTCTCTTTCCCCGTATTTATCTTTCTTTTTCGCCTTTTCGACACTCTGTCTTTCAGCACCCATGAGCCTCAGCTACAGCACCATGTGGCTCGGAAGAAAATCCCCTACGTGGACGCACGAGGCGAGCAGGTCAACCCCGACAAACCCAACGGAATCAAGATGGAAAAATTTGTGTTCGACATCTTCCAGTTTGCCAAGTTAGTGCCTGTTTTTTCTTCCATCAGGTTTTTTTTTTTTTCCTTCTTTCCTCTGCACCCTGTCTGAGTCTAAGAAAAGCCTGCTGGGAGAAATGCTTCAGAAACACTCTAGGAAAAACTAACATGCATGTCGACCTCTATACTGTTTCAATATAAATAGAAACTTCTGGAGCGGGCGCAGTACTGCATTGACGCCGCTCACATCTGTAACAGCATCTGTAACATTTCTATGAAGTGGTGTGTTTGAAGTGTACACTCCGTGCTCCGAGCATCACGTGTCCTGTACGCGTCTGGGTTTCAGGAGGTTCGTGGTGTACGAGGTTTTGAGAGAGGACGAGTTTTCTCCGCTGAAGAATGCAGACAGTCAGGACGGGAAGGACAATCCCACGACCGCACGCCAGTCCCTCATGTCCCTGCACCACCGCTGGATCCTCAACGCAGGCGGGCACTTTATCGATGAGAACGGAACACGCGTGCCTGCTATACCCAGGTGAGCAACGGGCTCTTATTTACACAGAGAGAGAGAGAGAGCAACAAACATTTTAGACAACAAATAAACAAATACAAATTGTGTCCAACAAATAAACAAATACAAACCTTTTGCACAACAAATGAGCAAAGACACGATCATTGTCTAGCTAATGAACAAGTATGCAAACATTTTAGACAGCAAATAAACAAATACAAACATTTTAGACAGCAAATAAACAAACATTTTAGACAGCAAATAAACAAACATTTTAGACAGCAAATAAACAAACATTTTGGATGATATGAACAAACTAATTTTGGACAACAAACAAGCAAATACAAACATTTTGGACAACAAATACAACAAATATAAACATTTTGGACAACAAACAAAGGCAAGGTTTTGCACAATAAATAAACAAATACAAACATACTTTACAACAAATAAACAAGTACAAACATTTTGGATAACAAACAAATGCATTTTGAACAACAAATAAAACGTCCAATTTATTTATACAAAATATAAACAAATACAAATTCATTGTACAACAAAAAAATTAATACAAGACGAATTCATTGTCTAGCAAATAAACAAATATACAAACATTTTAGACAACAAATTAAAAAATACAAACATATTGCACAACAAATAAGCAGGTACAAACATTTTGGATATCAAATAAACAAATACATTTTGAACAACAAATAAAACATAAAATGTATCCAAAAAATAAACAAATACAAATTCATTGTACAACAAATAAACACGTACAAACACACCATACAACAAATAAATACGAACATTTTGGACAACAAACAAAGAAATACATAACTATTGTTGCCACAACCAAACAAATACATGCCTGTTGTACAGCAAATAAACAAATAAAAACGAGTTGCGCAGTTGCTCCGTGTTCCTCAGGGTCGTGTGTTGGGCCCCGATGAGGGCACGACGGATCTGAATGCTGCATTTGCTCTGTGCTCACTGTATGTGCAGTGTTCCACAGCCCAGGCCACCCGTTTCACACTTTTATTTCCTTTGTAACATTTCTAGACATGGACCAGCAGGGGCACACACAGCTGATGGCCGCAAGAAGTAACTATTTCTATAGTAGTGCATGGTGATGGGGCTTTTTCGCTTCTCCCTTACTAGTTTAACAACCAGTAGGTGATAGAGAATCCAGCTCAGGAGGTGGGGAGAGTTCGGCTCTCCCGGTGCGCGGTGAAGGTTGGTATTCTCGGCCTACTGTCCCGCGACTTGTTCTCATGCAGACAGTAGACGCTAACGGGCAGAAAGCGAGGGCGCATGTTGGGGAGAGGGCGCCGGGCATGCTTCGCATACGGTGTTGGCACGGCTCATTCGCTACCATAACAAAATGGTGCAATCTGACTCTTAATCAAGTTCTCTTTCCTAAACTTTTTAACCACTTAATGACAGCAAGTGAAAAGAACTCTTGTTTTTAACCAACAATAGAGTTGGATGATGGGAATTACATACTTTGGATTATGTCAAATCAGTGTTCTTCTGGTAATCTCTTAAATATCCACGGGTGGACAGATCATTAGTTCGAGCTCATTATAAGCAAATTACATGTCTGGGCTTTTTTTTTTTTTTTTTTAAGTAGTAGTAGTAGAAGGTAAGCAGGTTTATTAGGATGCCTATGAAAAAAGAAAGCTACAGTACCCCCTAATGCCTGATATTAAACAAAACTCCTTTAAGACGTATGTTTATGTGTTTAACACTCCAACTGATTTAAATTCTTTGGAACAAACAACATCTCTAAAAAACTTTTTTTCCTTTTTCAAATGAGGAAGATAAGGAGATGTGGAAAGATATACAGTCTACAGTAAGTGCAGCAGAAAAAAAAAACTGTTGCGCAACTTGAGTTCTAGACCAACAAGCAAAAAAAAAAAAAACCTCATACAGTAGCTTGTTAGTTGTTAGTGCTTAGACTTTGCTAGTGCTTAATGTTTTGTCCACCCGTAATACTGATACACAACCATTCGCTCAGTCACGAGTGCAATGTGCTTTCTAATAACCAGCCCTTTTATAGACGGCCTGAACAGATCTCCGTGATTCCTTCATCTATTTACTTACTAAACTTTGTTTTTCTTTTTCTTTCCTTTAATTTGAATGATTTTAATGCTCTGTTTTTTTGCAGTCTGAAGGATGGAACTGACCTGCCAATCAAATGTGAGATCTCTCCACTCGTGTCCTATGGAGGAGAGGTAAAAAAATAATAATAAATCATTGTATATACTAATTATTTTAAACAGAATGATTAAAGTTCAGATTTTACACAGTGAAATGCTTGAAAGGTTTCCATCACCTCGAGCTGCCGAAACCCAGGATCGAACCAGGGACCTTTAGATCTTCAGTCTAACGCTCTGCCAACTGGGCTATCGTCTAAGAATTAGTTTTGTTAACCCCTTAAATGCCAGATATATTAGTTGGTGAATTAATACTGATATTAAATAAATGGTCATTTGTGGCCTGGATAAAAATGGAAGGGTTGCACCTGGATGGCCGTATGGCTGATTGGAAGAACCATCTCGAATTGAAATTCTTGATGGTTCTTGGTCGCCTGAGCAGTGGTGGCTCAGCGTGTTAAGGCTCTGAGTTACTGATTGGAAGGTCAAGCCGCAGCTCCACCAGGTTAACGCTCGAGCAAGGTTCTTAACCCTGTCTGCTCCAGGGCCGCCATATAATGACTGAACCTGCGCTCTGACCTCAGCCTATTAACAACTTAACTCTGTATACACGCTCATACACACACTACCTGGCCAAGGAACATCGCACACTCAAAGATTTCATTCAAGGTGCGTTCCAAACGGCCTGAAGTACCCTGCGAAGTACACTTCACAGGATGTTCAGCCATGTTAAGTGTGATTCCAAACCACAGGGAGCGAAAATGTTCAGTTCAAAGGGGAACTGCGAACGGCGTAGGGAACAAGTGAACAACAGGTCTTCACTTCACCGGAAAAGGTGTCCCATAAGTCATTGCATCTCGCTGGAGTGTGAAAAAAATGAAGCTCGAAAAATGATGTATATATTTATTATCGTTATTATCGAGAAGGACATTATATTAACAGGACACAAAAATGTACATTTTAATTGGATCAGGAAATCCTTAGTATTATATAGGCTAGTAGTCTCTGTACATTAATCAATTATTATTATTATAATTAATCAATAATTTATTTACAAGATAAACACGTTTCAATGGTATGTTTTATAATGGTATCAGCTTTTTTTTTCCCAATAAATATTCAATATTTAATGTCCGTAGTGTTACATTGTTACGGCAGCAGTGAGAGGTATCCGAGGGGCTTATGTTACCATGGTAACGCACACAGGGTGTCCCGAATGGTGGAGTTTAGTCGAGGGAAGTTTAGTCTAGGGAAGCACCCTATGAAGGACGTACAACATCAGTCCACAGTCACCTTCAGTCTCGGTGCATCATGGGAGTTTCAGGGCTTCAAATCTGTGCAAGTCACTAACAGTGAACTATCTTTTTGTTTTGTTTGTGCGCAGGGACTGGAGAAACTGGTGCAGGGTAAAGATTTCCACCCAGCGTTGATCATTGATGAGACTGGAATCCATGAACACGTGAAAAACGGAATTTAAGCTGCATGCAAACCAATAGAGAAGCCGTTTACCCCTCCTGCCTCCCTCTTCCTATCAGGCTGGGAGGAAATGTGACATTCTAGTGCAATAAAATGAAGGAACGAGGTCTTCACTGGCCTCCTGTAATCCAAAACAATCTATTTATTTTGCAAAACCTATTTTTATATGAACGCTTTTTTTTTTTTTTTTTTTCCTAGAATGTGAACATGCATGCTAGTCGTGGTTCATATGTAATTTATACGAATGTGTTTACTATGAATGAAAGAATGAATGTCATGTCGTATAATCGAAGCAAAATGGTACATGGGTTAATGTTGATGTTCGCCACCAGGGCCTTTTTTTTTTTTTAATCCAACAATCATTCATACTGTGTAACAGGTAGAAATTTCTCAGGACAACGAGACATTCAAATTCACTAGCGGATGCTCGCTATACAACATTCTACACCTTCTGTCTTTTTTTTTTTTTTTTAAACCACGATGCTCTGCCCTCTGGAGCTCTACACACGATCCATAGATTTAATGAAGATAAATGAAGATTTTAATGAACAATGGGGCGATTCAAGTTCTAAGAGAGATACTGTAATAACATGGTCAATATTTTCAACAATAATAATAATAATAAAAAAAAGAATAAAAACTCTCTGAACACTTTATGAAATGACTTCCTGTCTTCATTTGTGCAAATCATATACAATGGCCTGGAAATAACACTCAAGAGTGAGCGAGCAAGAGTGTGTGTGTGTGTGCATGCTGGTTTATTTCTATTAAGTGAATCTCTTCCTGTCCTTAGTCCGATGGGCTTTACGTTCGTTATTTGTCTCTCTCTCCATCAGACCGCTCTTTAACAAAAAGTCCACAGTACAATAAGGTGTATTCCTGGCTATAATAGCAGTGAACATACCAGCGTGTATGAACCTGGGGTCGGAGCACAGGGTTAGACATGATATGGCACCCGTAAAGTATACAGGGTTAAGGGCCTTGTGCAAGGGCCCAATTTAGCGGAGCTGGGGCTTGAACTGACGACCTTCTGATCAGCACCCAAAGATTTAACGGACTGAGCTACCACTGCCTGTAATGTAATATAATATATGATATGATTGATTTATACTTGATGTATAATAAAATATAACACACTCACTCGTCGCCTATACCGCTCCTGGAGCCTATCCCAGGAGACTTAGGGCACGAGGCGTGGCAGAAATGAGGAGTTACCTTTGAGTCTTTGGACCTGAGTCGTTCGTTCTTTAGTCACGTGACTCCCATAGACGCTATGCGGTGTGTGGAAAAATTTTATTGGTCTATAATTGTAGTCAAGTGTAAGGTACCAAATACCCAGAAGGCCTCTGTTCAAGAG
>JAQMYI010000037.1:7017114-7027146 GCA_030014275.1 Clariallabes melas
AGAGCTCGGCCAATCAGCTCTCTCTAGACCTCCGGCTGCGAGAGGTTACAGCATCACCCGGGAACCGAACTCGCGATCTCCGGATGATAGGGCGAGCACTTTACCACTGCGCCACTTGGAGGCCACTCGCATGAAAAAACTTGCACAATTTCATAAAAATTAAGGAGTTCTCACTCGTATTATTCTACGTCTAAGGACGCAAAGAGAAAACAATTCAGCTGACAAGATCAGGAATATGACTATACAGTGGGTGCAGATAAAATAAAAACAATTCAGCCTGTTCCCACTGAAGCTCAGATTCCTGTTCCTGCCTTAAAATGGCTTTTCCACTTTCGTAGCCCATCCACCACAGTGCATTACATACTGAGATGCTTTTCTGTTCAGCATGGTTATAAGGAGTGGTTACTGGGTCACAAGTATATTTCATATTCATATACTGTACTGTATTTGGAACATACACACATACTGTACTTTGGATGTAGGATATAATCTGGTCGTACCTATTGTCTGGAAAAGACGCTCATGTTCTAGCGGACTTTCTCCTGCTGTAGTCCAGGCTGAGACCCACAGTCTGTACTTCTGTCCCAGTATCAGGCCGCTGATGGTAAACTCTCTCACAGTGTGTGGGACATCTGCAACACACAGCAAACTCTAGTTATGCAAATATAGCCTGTGTCTGGATATCAGAGAACATGACATTTCTAAATGTAGTTTCAGAACGTGCAAACAATATAATATACAGATTTGGTCCAAAGCAAATAAAAACATTTAAAAGTGCCAAATGCTTCTTATCATACATCGATCAGCTACACCATTAAAATCACTGACAGGTGAAGTGAACGTTTGTCTGCTCCTGTCAAGGGGTTGCCACAACTGACTATCTGACCCACACACAAAGGTTTTACACCCAACGCCCTTCCATCTTATCCGGGCTTGGGAGCGGCTGGGGTTTTGGGCATTGCGCGGGAATCGAACCCAGGCCTTGCTTATGGGAGATGAGAAACCTAGCACTGAGCCTCCAATGCCCGCTGATCTAGGTGATGATTCGATCTGTATTGCGATTCTGTTAGTATTTTATATTATGTATGTATATATGTATGTATTTATATGTGAATTCTCAGTGTGATATACAGTATGTCTCCTTGATTATCTCCTTAGATTGACACGTGTCAAGGGGTGGTGATATATTAGGCAGCAAGTGAACAGTCAGATCTTCAAGTTGATGTTCTTGATGCAGGAAAAATGGGCAAGCATAAGGATCTGAGAACGGGTAGTAACAAGGGCCACGATGTGATGCTAAAAGGCTGGGTTAGAGCATCTCTAAAATGCCAGGTCTTCTAGGGTGTTCCTGGTATACAGTGATTAGTACCTATCAAAAGTAGGCCAAGAAAGGACAACTGGTGAACTGGTGAGAGAGTCATGGTGGTCCAAGGCTCATTAATCTGATCTCAACCCAATCTGGTTGGGTCAATTCCACAGAAGACATATTGTAGGACATTTGCTAAAGGAAGATGTTCAAACCCACAGTGGGTATGGAGCTGTGTAGTCATAGACTGGTCAGAATGGCCCCTGTCCATTGCCAAACGCGCCTACAGGAGACACAGGCAAGGGGCAAGTGTGCTTGAGAACTGGACCATGGAGCAAGTGATGGAAGCAATATTGGAAGAAGCATGCCAGCAAAGACGCTCTGGGCAAAGTACTGCTGAAAAACCCTGGGTTCTGGCATTCATGGTGATGTTACTTTGACACGAACCACCTAGGAATAGTTTGAGGAACATGACAAGGGGTTGACTTGGCCTCAGAATTCCCCAGATCGCAGTCTGATCGGTGGGATCTACTGGACTTCTACTGGACTTGGAGTCTGATCCATGGACTCACCACCTCACAACCTGTGCGTACCACAGCGCATCTTCAGAGGTCTTTGTGAATCTTTAGTTTTTTTCTCTTTCTAAAAATGACCCCTCAAAATGCTATTTCTTTTAGACTACTCTGCTCAGGATCCTGTGTGAATAATATACACATCCAATGTCTAACAAGCATTCTATGTAATACATGCTGAGATTCTTACTGTAAGTCTGAATTTTATCCTCGGAATCCGTCAGGTAGATGGTGTAGTGTTTCAGACAGCCTCCTCTCTTCTTCACATGGATGTCCTTCCATTTGACTTCCACGCTGTCACTCTTCACAACAATGCTAGACTCGGGACTCTGTAGTGGAGCTGCGGGATCAAACACACCATCAGTTTGAAGCCTGTCTACTCATCTGACTTCAAGATCACGTTCTTAAAGGAGAGACTCTCTCACCTGTCTGCCAGGTAGAGATCCCCGTGAAGAGGACTTTTTTTGTTCCGGATGAGTGCAGATAGACCACGGCACCTTCATAGCACTGTGAGGGCTGCAAACCTGAACACATGGCACATTGAGAGACAGTGAGAAAGAAAGTGAGAGAAAACTCATTAACTTGAACTTTTAGTCAAAATGTGACATTTGTTTGTTTTCTAATCAAATGCTATGTCTGACAGGAGATTTTAAGTTCCATGACTGAAGGTGTTTTCTAGGCGTTAAACATCTGGCCACCAGGCAAGAGATCTAGTCTCTGTTATTCCACTAGGGGGCAAAAGAGAGCAATAAAACAAGGGTCATGAACTCAGATTAGTCACTCACTCATTGTCTGTACCACTTTATCTTGTATACAGTGTCGCAGGGGCCTGGAACCTATCCCAGGAGACTTAAGGCATGAGGTGGGGTATACCCTGGACAGGGTGCCAATCTATCATGGGGCGCAGACACGCATATTCACACACTATGGGCAATTTGGGAACGCCAATTAGCTTTTTGCGTATGTATTTTGCCTGTGGGAGGAAACCGGAGGCGGGAATCGAACCCAGACCCTGGAGGTACACGGTGGCAGTGCTAACAATTAATCCAGGGTCTACCCTAATTGGTACATCGTCCAGGGTCTATCCTATCTAGTGCCCCGAGTTTCCTGGGCTTCCCACGACCCTGTACAGGATAAGCGGTACATTTATGAAGAATGAGTGAGGGTGAGAGTAAAGTAAATAATTTTGCAAACAGGGCAGCATGATGTCTTACTGTTTGACACCATTGCCTCGCACCTCCAGGATTGGGGTTTGAATCTCACCCCCAATCTGTGTGCATGGAGTTTGCATGTTCTCCGCATGCATGGGACTCTGGGTTCCTCACACAGTCCAAAGACATGCAAAGACTTTCCATCATTATCAGTCACAGAGCCTAACAGTAACAGGGGAAAATAGTTACACAATAAGTTTTTGCGTTTTTTTTTTTAAAATAACGGCGCATTGTGGCGTAGGTCTAGTCCCTGGCATGCAAAGAAACTTATTTGCATGCCATGTTCGATTCCCGCCTCTGTGTGCGTGGAGTTTGCTTGTTCTCCCCGTGTTTGGAGGGTTTCCGCCGGGTACTCCGGTTCCCTCCCACAGTCCAAAGACATGCAGATGAGGCTAACTGGCGTTCCCAAATTGGCTCCAACTCCCCCCACGACCCTGAACACAGGTTAAACCGGTATAGAGACAATGAGTGAATGAGTGTTTTCACATCCAGCGCCGATCCTCTTTCCCATTGCTGTGACGACCACAAGACTCTACACACCGTCTAATATCATTTATTATGCAGGTTCATTTTTGATCCTCATGGTGGAATTGATGATGCCAAATTCAAGAATAATATTTCTATATATGAACATATTCCTCTAAGATATAAAGGTCCTTTGAGGGAACCACTCTGATAACCACCTGCACATTAAAACAACCATTTACCGCCTTTTCCTCAAAAACATCCTTCTACACCTACTGTACTGACCGGTAATGATTATTGTGTTCAGGTCCCGTCCCACTCGGATCCACTGAAGTACAGGATTCCGACGCACAACAAACCACTCCACCAAGACCTCCGTCACCGGGTCCGCACCGTCATGGCTCGGCCAGGAGAGGGCGACACTGTGATTACTCACGACGGTGTGTGATACGTTGTATGGAGATTTGAGAATTTCTGTAAAACCATAAGATTACAGCAGCCTGGTTAGGTTTCTCTGAAATCTTGAAATGTGTAAGTGTTATCCAGTGTGTTGTTCGGTTAAAAAAGAATCAACACGTTTCTCAATAGTTAAACATATAAATCACAGACTGTGTTTAATTCGGTTATCAGCTTTCCTTTTTTCTTATATACTTGATGCATTCGCAGATGTATGCAGATGTGTGATTTTCAATCAGGAGGCGTGTTGTAGGTTCGACCTACCTATAGGCTGCAGCTGAATGAGCCGGGCAGGAGACTGGCCTTTTGAGTTCTTCGCAGAAATGGACACGTTGCTGGGAAAGCAGGACACGTTGATGGTGTTTCCGCGAACAGTGCTCGTGTTCCTGGTTCCCTTACACATCACGGTCACGATGTACTGATCGATCTTTCCTCTGGCTTCTGATTTCTTCAGCTCCTAATTAAAAAATGGAAGCGGTTCGTCGATTTCCTTTAAAGCTTTTTTTTTTTTTTTGTAAGCAGACACTTTAACAGAGTGATTGTGAGAATGCAGATGGCAGGATGTGCGTCACTTTTTTTTTATAACATGTGAAGTGATGGGGGGTCGTGTGGCGGTCTGGAGTATCTGCCGGTATGTGCTGTGTGTTGGACGTAAAGATGTTTAATATGTGCACAGACGGTGTGTAATACTTGCCCTCCAAAATATCTTGGTGACTTTTAGGGTGGAGTCTACAATATACCATGCATCAAGCATCGCTACAGGAGCTGAATGAAAAAAAAACAAATGTAGTTATGATTTTAGTCTGGATGATGTAAACACGTTTTTTTTTTTAAATAAGGTAGTTTTATGGACAGTTGCATGCTGGATACAGAGTCTATACTGGGAATACTGGGAATACTGGGAATGCAAAAAGTAGGACGTAGGAATGCTAGTCCTGGGTTAGCACGCACACACACACACACACATGCACTTTCAGACCTCGGGCCAATTTAAACTTAAAGTAGCCATTTTACTCACTTGCCTGCTTGTGTCAAATGTGATGAGACTGGAAAACCCAGAGGAAACCCAAATCAAACTTTACTGATAGCCAGTAACCCACAATAAGGGATCCTGAAGCTGTGAAGTAGCAATGCTACCTGCCACATCATTGAATTTTATTATTATTATTGTTATTATACTAGAAATAATAATAATAATAATAATAATAGTGACCACTTAATCTTAAATACATCTAGCGACATTCTTTCTCATGCAAACAATCTCAAAAGACAGAAGAAGCACCTCCTCCACCTCCAGCTCCACGTACGATTCTGACACGACACGCGTTTCACTTCTGACCCAAAAAGAAAAATCGAAAACCTACATCAGACGCTTTCTGCGCTTATCTATCACCATCAAGCATCTCTGTGTCTCTTTCCATTACACGCCCCGGTCCTGAATTCACCATCAACTAAAAGAGCTATGCTTTAAATGACTCAAGTCTTCGAGTTCTAATCGAACAAACAAGTCTAAAAGACTCGGTAGGTTTTTAATCACCACCTTCTTCATCGGTCTCGCCGTCGACGCGGGTCCACTCGCTCCACAGGCCTCTCGTCGCGCCGAATTTCCATCTGACCTCGAATGTGTAGGTGCTGTACGGGTTCAGCGATGGTATAGTCCAGCTCGTCTGCGAATTCGAGTTCTGGACAGGGATACAAGAAAAAAAAAAAAGATTTCCGTAACACTTAAGAATGATTCAGATTAATGATTACGCTCAACACACAGTGTATCATGTGATTACAACATGTCAGGGCAGACAAAATAATGTTCGCTACATGTTTTCTGCATGCAGAGATTTGTGGTTTAATGATACACACACACACACACACACGATTTCGAATGCAATCCGATTCAAAATAAATTAGCTTTCTCATCCAATCCAATGTTCAATTACAAACTAGCGGAACAGTGCAGTGTGTGTTATCATTAAACCAGAAATATATGCGTCCAGATTAACTTTAAAGGAATGGAAAAACATTATAAAAATGGACAAATCGAACGTGAGGCGGAAAAACCACTTTGGCCTGATGTTGGTTTATTCCCGAAAACATCATATTCTGAACTGTTTTGTGCGTCGCGCAGCCTGTGAAGTGACTTTAACACTAGCAAAATCTCTAAGATAAATACGCATAAATAAATTCGCCAACAGCTTGTGAATGATAAGAATTGAGAATTCAGTGGCGAGGTGGTAAACATGCCTATAAATATTGCACCACAGGCCTGCAACTAAGGTACATAAAACACACCTATTAAGTTTAGTTTCAGTTTAGTTTTGAAACAGTTTCTCAGTCACATTTCCTCTTTGCTGCAGTTCTGCAGTACTGTTCGAGCGTCACGGCTCGAGGATGTTACACCGCTATTATTGTCATGACACTTTCTTTTTTGTTTTTCCTGTTGGCAGTGTATAAATACTTCGCTGGATAATCTGTTTTCGACTTTTGTCTTTCGAAGTTGGCGCAGACATTAAGAAAAAAAATAAACAAAACAAAAATGAAATGATGAAACGACTCCCAATCGTTTCTTTCATACAGTGCAAAAGGTCTGGCAGTTGTGTCACACCAGGAGGATTGCGAAATCCCCTTGACATTTATCTGTCTAGTTCTGAATCAGCCCACAAAAGGTTTGTAATCTACAAACTCATCGGATCAGTAGTTTTGTGGGTTGCCAGTAAGTCAGCGGTTTAATGCACTCCTCTCAGGATTTGTTTGAAGCCGGTAAATGCGTTCATTCATGTGATGGAATAGAAAGAGTAAAGGTACATAAGCGTAAATACAACTGGTTACATTATCATACTGCTCAATATATGTATTAAGAAGAAATAAAGAAGAGTCCTGGTTTGACTCGAACGCCCTTTATACACAGTTTACTGTTCAGTATTCAGTACATTTTGGACAGTTCATGGTTTTTATTTTCAGGGTTAATATGAGAACTACAGTAAGGAAGCTTGAGCGCTCCAGCTAACCGCCCTCTAGTACCCCTTATGACCTCACTTAGACTTAGCGTTGTATATATACAGTACATACTGTTTACTTTCATTTTTCTTGTAAGAAAATGAAGACATATAGATTTTATCTGAGATCAAAAGATGATCATGCAACAATAGATCAGAATTTCAGGTTTCGTTTCCTTATCTTTATCCCCTAGAGCGGATAATGGCAGAGCGCCCACATTTAGGGCGAGCAAAAGTAATGGAACAGAAAGCCTAAAAGTAAGTAGCACATCATATTTGGTTGCACATCTTTTCCAATCAATATCTGCACCAAGTCAGTGATCCGCCGATATCACCAAAGTGTTGCACTCTTCTTATGTGATGCTTTTCCTGTTTTGTACCACAGATTTGTTTTCCGTTGTTTATTTTCAGTCTGCCTTTAGGTTCCTCTTTAAGAGCTGAAATGCTGCTCAAGTCAAATTCAAGACGCATTTTAGTGTCAAGGTCTGGTGATTGATATGGTCAGTCTAAAACCTTCCGCTTTTCTCGCCTCATACAGTCGTTTGCTGTGTTGATAGTGTGTTTTAGATCGTTGTCTTGCTGAAGTTGACTGCATGCAGTTCTCTGTAACTTGTTAGATAATGTTTCTGAAAACTTCTGCTACCATCATGAGTAATATTATCATTAAATATCAGTGAGTCTGTTCCAGAAGCAGTCATGCAAGCCCAAGCCATGAAGCTGCCTCTACCGCTGTGATGCTGCCCGCGTCCTCCACCATGTGATGTTGCTTAAATATTAAGCTGGTAAATATTCCTTATTGGGGGGAACATTTATCACAGACAGCATCACATCGTGCTTGGCCGTGAGTGATCACGACCATTTTATTCTCTACCTAATTCATCATCATCTTAGTTAATCTTGCAGAATTTTGTGGCTTAGTTCTTTATTCCTTTTTTTTTTTTTAATATTTTTTTGGGGGGTTTTCCAATTTTCTCCCCTAATTTAGTCGTGGCCAATTCCTCCCCGTCACTAGGGGGCTCCCACATTAAGGCTACCACTACCACTCAGCCGGGAGGGCCGAAGACCTTTATTCCTTTGTGAATGCCATTCTTTACATTAGATCGACTTCATGGCTTTTTTGTGATTTCTAGTCGTAGCCAATTCCCACGTGTCATTACGGCACTCTCAATTAAGACTACAAGTGCCAACCAGGGAGGACGAAGATTATCACGTGTTTCCTCCGAGTCATGTTCCACACTTGCCAACCACAGAGCTCTAGAACTGCTCACCTATGCACCATTGGGAGCGGCGTAACACCCTCGGAGGATAGCGGTATCCGCTTCATTCGTTTGCGTGAGATGTAAGAGCACTAGAGTTCGTTCCACCCTTCCGCTTTAAGAGAGCTCAGCCAATCGGTTCTCTCTAGGCTCCCGGCTGCGGGAGGCTACAACATCACCCGGGATTCAAATGTCCAGGTAATAGGGAAAGCTTTATGTGTTTCTTCATGGCTCTCACAATGTTTCTATTATTACCTCCCACTGCTGCTTTCATGGCCGGCCTGGTCGATGTCTGGTTCTTAAGATACTAAAGTGCATTAATTTTTTTAGGTAATTCCAATTTGTCAGATTTTTTCCGATTTTCTCAGGTTTAAAATGCCTTGTTTGTTCTCATAGATAGCTTTCTCGTCTGGCTCAAACAAAGCGTAGGCATTCAGTGATATACTGTGCATGTTTAAACAATTAAACTAACATGGCACACATGGGCATAAATGGAAAAATAAACTCCTGTCTTTCACACGTTCCAGTATTTTTGTCGACTTCTCTGGGTTCAAACAAAATGTGCCATGACCTAACCTGTTTAACATGAACAACTAAGACTTAACTTAACGCTGAAATTCTGATCTATCACCCTGAATTTATCTTTTGATTTATCTTTTGACACAAATGTCCTCAGTGCCCGGCAAAAACAGAAGAACTTTGCCGTTCGAATACATTCAAAGGGGATGTATAGCTTCTGAACTCACAAAAAAGACACTTTAATGAAATGAAAATTCAGCAACTAAAAGTGCTGGCACTGCTGCAGGAAGCTGCTCCTGTGATAGGTTTATTAAATGACTCACTCTTGACTTCTTATTCCCCAACACACAAAATGACATGCCTTCAATTGCTGTATAACTACAGTACGTTACTTGAGAATCAGATAAACAATGCGGTGGCTTAGAATTTAAATAGATATCACATGTTGATATGTACTTGGAAATGCGAAATAATTTTGACTATTATTATTATTTTTAACTCTTTAACCGGTTCTCTGAATCCGGGCCCACGACTTCTCAAAATGCTGCGGTTTTTGAATAAAGACAATTCACTTATGCATGCATGAAAGAAACCTCTTTACTCTTTAAATTTGTCCTGATTAAACCAAAATAGTGCTCTGGTGTGCTTCAAGTGCATGTAAATTGCAAAATATAAGTTAAAAACCATCACAAATCAGCCGTGTCAGCATTAGGTCCTGATTTGAACTGATGTGTTACATGTGCACATACATTGAGTGAGATGGTGCTCCAGCTGTCCTGGTTTTCTCTGTATCGGATCTCTACCAGCTGGACGTTTTGCGTGTTGTCCGGATAGAGCTGGCATTGTCTTGAGGAACATATCACCTGCGTGATTTTGGGGATCAGCGGCTTAACTGTACATAGAAAGAAATGGGATGAGTATGGGAACATACTGACTTATTCCTTCAACTTACAATTTTAGGACAGGGTTCTTGCCCTTTTCTATATCTTCTCAATATCTTATCACTACCCAGTGTTCTTACAGTATAATATTCGCTATAACCTGGAATTCAATTTGTCTTCTTTCTAACCTTATCAGTACCTGGAAAACCCTGCTTCCTTGGTTGCTAAATATCAACCAATGTATTATTTTGTGCATGCTCAAGAAGATTATACGTAGATATTAGAAATGTATGAGGGGCGTTCAAGTCAAACTGGGACTTTTGATTGTGCAGAATAACAGAACACAGTTATGAGAGTAAAAACTCCCTTTATTTCT
>JAQMYI010000037.1:7042267-7058557 GCA_030014275.1 Clariallabes melas
TATATTTTTTTTTTTAATAAAAAATTAAAATTAAACAAATTTATTAATAATACTTTTTTACTTTTTACTTTTTTTAAATACATTTTTATTATTATTTATTTAAGCTATTATTATAATAAAAATATACAGTTACAAACCTTAAGGAATAAAAGTATAACATACAAGATTCCGGTGTAGAAAGATTAATTACACAATTAAATATTCACTGTAACAGAACAAAAAATAAACAGGAGATATACAGTATAGCAAACTTAAAGAATATGTTAATAAATAGTAACAATAGACAGAATAAACCAACAAACAATTAAATAAATAAGATAGAATAATTAGAAAATCATCCTGTGGGAATATCATATGAGGGAATGAGCGAAAAAAGCATAGTGTTTTACTGACTAAATCTGAATGTCGAGACAATAACAGAGAGGATTTGTGATTTTCTATTAGATTTAACAAGGGCATAGATACAAACGTAGTAACGCACTGTATAGTGATTGTCACCTCAAACCTAAGTCAAGTCGGTTTTTATTGTTATTTCAACCATTTACAATCTGTTACACAGTAAAACAAAACAATGTTACTCCAGGACAAAGGTGCTACATACAACATAAATTAACAAAGCTAGCTAAGACAAAGCACAATTAGTGAACCAGCTAAGACAACAAATTAACACCATAAATTAACAAAACTAGCTAAGAACTATACAAGAACAATAAGACACAATGTAATACTCTGTGATAATGAAACAATCCTAAAGTTAACTTAGGATAACTTTGTCTTCAGTAGCAATTTGTTTTTCATCTGCTTTTGGATTAGGCATTTTTATATGACCTGTACTGTATATGTGTTTCAGTTCAACACATACTAGTCTTTCTTTAATTGTAAACAACAACTAATGAAGCTGGCGGATTTTCTATTTTTTGCACGCTGGTGTAGTGGTTAGCACTGTCGCCCTGCACCTCCAGGGTCCGGGCTCGATTCCCATCTCTGTGTGCATGGAGTTTGCATGTTCTCCATGTGCTTGGTGGGTTTCCTCTGAGTACTCCAGTTTCCTCCCACAGTCCAAAGACATGCTGATTAGGGTAATTGGCGTTCCCAAATTGCCCATAGTGTGTGAGTAAGTGTATGTTTGTTTGCCCTGCGATGGATTGGCACCCTATCCAGGGTGTACCCCGCCTTGTCCTCTAGGCCTCCTGGGATAGGCTCCAGGTCCCCGCGACCCTGAATACAGGATAAAGCGGTATAGATGATGAGTGAGTGAGAGTATGAAATGTGGGAAAATTTGTATAAATCAGAACGATCAGATTGTCCCTGATGAGGAAGCAGAGGGCAACGGTGACAAGGAAAAACTCCCTGAGATGGCAATAGAAAGAAACCTTGAGAGGAACCCATCCTCATTTGGGTGACAATGGATAGCAGGAATGGTTGTGCAGGCATATTGTGTGTTACGCAGCTGGAAGTTCAATAGAAAATTTGAAGTCGTTAAATGAATATGGATTCCAGTTTGTTATTGGAGGCTCAGGTAGAATGTAGAAAACTCTGCATGTGCATCAATAAGCCTTGGCCCCTCATGACTCTGTCACTAGTTCACCGGTTTTCCTCCCTTAGATCACTTTTGGTATGTCCTGACCACTGCAGCCTGGGAACATCCCACAAGAGCTGCAGTTCTGGAGTTGCTCTGACCCAGTCGCCTAGCCTTCCCAATTTGGCCCTGTCACTGTAGCTACAGATACAATATCTTGTGCCAATTGCACCTGGAACTGGGTGGGACATATTAGACAGCAAGTAAATATTGTGTCCCTGCAGTTGATGTGTTGGAAACAGAAAGAATGGGCAAATGTTTGAGTGACTTTGATAAGGAACAGATTGTGATTGCTAGACGACTGGGTCAGAGCAACTCCAAAACTGCAGCACATGTGGGATGTTCCCGGTCTGCAGTGGTGAGAACTGACTTAAAAGTGGTGCAAGGAATTAAAACTGGTGCAAGTGGCAAAAAGGTCAAGGGCAGCCAAGACTCACAGATGCACATGGGAGTGTAGGCTGGTATAATATAAGAACTTTTGTAGTGTACTGGAGTGTACTAGAAAGGAACTGGTGACACTAGTTTCAGTGTATATAGGCTGGTCGGTGTATATACACAGTGCCCTAGCCATTATTTGTCTTTTGTTCTGTTTTTATTTAACATAATGATATGCTATTCTTGTCTTTTATGGTTACCTTACATTTAATGTACTTTTGCTTTTCTTAAATCTTTCTCTATGTAAGGCAATTTGAATGAACTCTAACTATGAACTGCACTTTGTCTTACCTTTGTCGTGTACATTTCAAGTACATTAGGTTCACAATGATAATTAAGGGAACAGCGATTATTAGGCAAATCCCGACTACAAGTCCATCTGAAAACAAAAAATTGTATATGTAAAATAAAAAACTGCAGCAATTTAGGAACATACTGTATATGATGAAGAAAGGATTAAAAGCAAAAACATTATGGTGATGGAATAGTCGGTTGTATGAGTAGTTATTTAAAAAAAAACATTTTTTTAACACTACTTACAGTATGGTAGATTTCTTTAGACAGAACCTTGTTTAATTCTGACTGTACTTGCACTCTATTTGTCTTTCTAGAGCTATGTACATATACATAGAGGTTTATTTTATAACAAGGATAATTGCTACTCATGACCGATTTTATACATGACAAAATCATTTAATCTGTACGATATGGATAACTGTTGCTAAATCTTTCAAGGGCCTTCTTAAGCGACAAAAAAACAGACTTACTTTTTATTTTTTCTGCACGAGATGGCACTGGTGAGATCTGTGGACCAACATGAGGAGCAATGATATCTTCGGGTGATGTCCCAGTGTCTATAAGTAGAGCAATGTGACAATAGAATTACAGATTTTATATCTATTTATTTATTTATTTAATTTATTTGTATAGTGCTTTTAACAATGGAATTTGTCATAAAGCATAAATGGCAGTTGCAAATTTTATCATATGTTAAAAAAGTGCGATTGAAGCCCTATTTGGACTGGATTAGTTATACATGATAACTAATGGAGCTCTCAGATTTTCTTGTCCTGATCTTTAATGTCAGTCCTTTTTTTAAATTGAATTTCTAACATTTAAATGGGATGTACATCAATCAGCCATAACATTAACACCACTGCCAGGTCAATTGACCAACATTGCTTATCAATTATATATCACTAAACTGATGACATGATCATAGGCACCCAGGCGTAGATTGTCCATCTACTGTATGCCTAAAGGGGTACAAAGTGCCAGCCCATCTGGTCTGATCCCGCAGAATAGCCGATGCATCACAAATAGCAGAATAAGTCAATGCAAGCCATGATAGAAAGGCACCAGAACACCCAATGCACGAAAGCTTGCCACACAAGTCCAGCAGGCAAAGACGTCAGAACTGTTGACCCCGCCTCTAAACTGCCCAGATCCCAATCCGATCAAGAATCCATGAGATATTTTGGACAAACAAGCCTGATCCACAGTGGCCTCACCCCACATTCCACAGGACCCAAAATATCCCCTCCCTGCCAATGTCCTCATGCCAGACACCAGAGCACACCCCAAGGGCCTTGTGGAGTCATGCTCCGAGGGGCCAGAGCTGCCCTTTTGGCACAAGCTAAACCCAAAACCAAGGTTTTATGTCAATTTTAATGTTAATAGTTTTAAAGTTTTGGTTGGCCGTTGTATAGAGTATACTGCACTTTCCATTTAAATTCATATTGGTATGTCGGTAATAATTACACTATATTCTTTAAGTAAAAGAAGTACTGAGTTAAGAAGCAGAACAATAAATATAGATACTATTTAAAAGGCTGAGTCAAGGAAGTGATATTTCTGGTTGTTCCTATCACAGGTAGATCTCACAAACACGTTAAGTTGTTAATATAACCTGTTAATGAACACACACACAACATCAAGTGGCTATAATAAGGGTACAAGTCCGTAAGAGTTCAAAATATGAGGCATTCACAGTATAGTTAAGGCACTGAAACCTATATTTTAATTTGTATATAGATTGTTAATCCTGTGTGAATCCGTATTGAGTGCTACAAATGTCCTATTTAAGAGATTGTCTTCCACTACCTAACAGAAATCTGCAACCATCTGCAATTACAGTACATCTCTTTCATGAAACACCTGACGTATGTCATAAACGAGTGGTGTTCACATCAAACCGGGACTTTTGATGAAATTGTTTTGTGAAGTGTAAAAGTGATTGACATATACAGAAGACGTCAAGCACAGTATGCTGGTAGAGACACTTAGCCAAATTCAAATATTTTAAAGAAGACCGTAGATCCGTGAATGTGAGATCCACCTGAGGAGGCTCAGAGCCATTCAGAACATACAAATCCTTAAAAAAGGGACAGATGACTTGAGGAAGAGACACATCTGTCTGTTAGAGCTGTACACAAAATCATTTACCAACACCACTTACACATTACAGGAACTCGGCTGGGAATTATTACCACATCCCCCGTACAGTCCTCACATCAATCTAAGCCGTTTCCATATAATTAGGTCAGTAAAGGAGTTCCTAGGAGACCAGAGTTTCAGACGTGAAGCAGGCAGTCTGGTCACGGGAGAAAACTTTCTACCTTGATGTTATCCAAGCTCTAGTAAAATGTTAGGATAACTGCATTACTTATATAGAAAGATAAAGGGTGTTTTAACTCTCATAAAGGTGTTCTCTTACTCCGCACCGTCAGAAGTCCTGGTTCGACTTTGTATATGATATTATATAGTAGACATATATAATTATGCTGTATACGGTTACACATACAAATATAAGGTGGTTCATAAAGGGAGTGTGATACCTTTTACACTCCACTTCACACCACATGATTGCTTTGCCTATATATATATATATATATACAGAGTATCATGCTGCTTAGGAAGTGTATAGAGGAATTGAAAATACTGAGGTTTTTTTAAGGTGAGTTTAATGCACTAGTTGTTAGAACTCCACATACGACATACCTCAGGGAGACACAAAACTAACTGATACTTTCTAAATGTCCCCGAGCGTCTCTGTTGTATATTTCAACAGAACGTTGGAAGACACTAGTGAGCCGCTCAAATTTAACAAGTTGCTTGGAACATTTCTTTCGTACAGAGTGACACATCATCCGTTTAGTGCCTCTACTTCCTGTTACATGTTAAACCACATGTTAAAAAAAGCAGCTTATTGACACAGTCCACCGAAACGGCTCGACTGCAGTCAGGACACAGGTCGGCCAACCGGCTACGAGGTTACTATGTTCCATCGACTATGAAATTGTACTGCTAGGGAAAATAATTGTATTACACAGATTTAAAAAATATGAATGTTATATCTAATAAGATCTCGATATGTTTTCTGACTGTGACCAAGCAGATGATGAATTTCTACATATTTTCGCATTTCTAAAACCCAGACACATAAGATGGAATGTGTTTTTTTTTTCTCACACTCTCAAACTAAAGTGAGACACTCAGTAAAGCCATCAGGCGGGTGATTCACACATTCAGATTACTGGAAGAGGATGCAAACTTTTTCAGTATATGGTGGAAAAACCTGCTGTCACAATGTGGGTTTGAGTATCAAACCCCGAGACAGGTAAACTCTTTCCATTATCCATGTGTAATTCAATTGTAGATTATAGATTTAATGGGATTTTTAAGGGCAGTTCAAAACATTAATAAAAAAATAAAAAAAAAGCAGGTAGTTTTTTAATATGCGTGATAAACATGCATGTTTACATGAGTGTTTGTTAAAACCATACACCACATCAGACTTCCTCCCCCACAATCCTTTGCCCCCCTCCTCCACACACTGTGCATGTGTGCAAGCACACAGCAGCACACAGCCTCATGATGACATGTATAATGTGGTCTATATTTGGTAAGTCTTTCATGAAGTGTGCAGTCAGTTATCATGACATTTCACTACAGTCCGAAAGTGTTGATCACATTTTTCTGTACTGTACATACACTCATTAAGAGTGGCCTTACAGTGTTCGTTTAATTATTATTATTTTTTTATTTAATTCAGTTTGTGGAACTTAATAGAACCAAGTGTCTATAATAAGATTTGCTAATAAGCTACTACAGAAACTAAATTTTTCTGATATAAAATTGCTGGATATACCATGTTACATGACTCTTTATCACCCTCTCTGGTAGAAAATCGCTACTGCAGGCGGTGTGTGGGACGTGTCCTGTGCTACATCCTTGTCTACCGCATAAGTTAATCTGAGTAGCAAATCAGTGCATATAGAAGCCCTTGTCATAACTGTACCCCAAACCGCACCGTGTGCACTAAGAAGTAGGCCTTAACAGTAATGACAACGCTGGTGTCCTACTAACACGATGCGAGGAGAAACCCTTGATTCTGAACTAGATGAAAAGATAGAAACTTCTCTTCCACAAGATTCTTGACCTTGAGCTAAAGCTAACCATTAGCGAAAGCTTGCTTCTACAGTATAAGTGTTTCACACGGTTAGCATCATGGTTATCCATATTTTACACCAACAGATAGTTAGCTAATGACAGCTACCTGCCCAAAATACATACTATACCTTGTGTTAAGGGAAAAGCTGATCCAGTCTATAACTGTTGTTGACAAGCTAGCAGAGTCCATTTCACCATGAAGACAGTCCTGTTCTCGACTGATACAGACAGCTGTTCTCTGGGGACTTAATAGTTCAGGACTAGAATTTCCTTCAAATTTCGTACCTGAGCCTCCAATAACAAAGTGGACTCCAAATGAACACCTCTCCTGGTATATTGAACTTCCAGTCTCCTAATACACAGTATTACCCGTTATCACACGAATGAGGATGGATTCCCTGGTTCCTCTCAAGGTTTCTCAGGGAGTTTTTCCTTGCCAGCGTCGCCCAGGTTCTTGCTCATCAGGGAAATTCTGATTTTAATTCATCCATATTTTCTCACACATCATACTCATTTGCCTATTTTGTTTTTTGATTTTGCAAACTTGCTTAAGTTCAATTGAATTGAACTTAGTTAAAATATAGCATGGAATAAACAAGACTCCTGTGATGGATTGGCACCCTGTCCAGGGTGTACCCCTCATTGTGCCCTAAGCCTCCTGGCATAGGCTCCAGGCCCCTGCGACCCTGAATACAGGATGAAGCGTTATAGATGATGAGTGAGTGATAAACAAGACTCCTTGTTGTTGTGTATAGTGTACGTACGTTTGATGATTGAATCTACGTTTTTGTTTTGTCGACTGATCTCAGTTGTGTTGTTTGGCTTGACTGGGTTGACAGTGAGCACTGATAGAATTGTAGGAAGTCTTTAATACCGTACCCTGTTGGAGACATCATCAGGACCCATTAAAGCCCTAGGAAATGTTAATAACCAAGAGGTTTTTAGGACTAATGTAAGCTTCATACCAATGTCCTAATACAGAAGTCATTTTAGGTTGTCTTTATGGAGGTAGACTAATCTACATGCTCACTGGTTTCTTAACAACTGCTTCTTTGCTCATTGCCATCATTGGTTATGTTCAATAAGATGATTTATAGTATATCTAGGATTGTGTGATGTATCCATCAAAACATTATACCCAAATCCTCCGACTGTAAATTTGCTTTAACAAAATTTTAAGAGAAATTCTTTTCAAAAACACACACAGATCAGCCATAACATTAAAACCTTAAACATTATGCCCAGCTCTGACCCCTCAAGCCATTAACTCCACAAAGACCCCTGGGGTGTGCTGTGGCATCTGGCACCAGTACATCTTTGGGGCCTCCATGGTTAAGACCTGTTTGTCCAGCACATCTCATTAGATTGAGAGCTGGGAAATTTGGAGGCTGGATTACAAACCTTCACTCTTTGCCTGCTGAGCCCCATACACAGCAAGCTGTGATGCATTGAGGGTTCTGATACCTTTCTATCACCCCCCAACCTCTCTCTCTCTCTCATTATATAGGAACCTCTGTTCTCTGTTCAACTAGAGACAGTAGAGGCCAGTGGTGACCATTGTATTTATTCCCATTTTTTATGACTGTGATGGGATCTCTGATGATCATCACACATGCATGTTAGACAAACATGTATGAAATACTGACTAACCCTGATGGTTTCTATGCAAAGGCAAATAAAAACACTGCATGAACATACCTTTCTTAATCATAGGGATTTGTTTAAAAGAAGGACATGACACTCCGTCACTGGTCTCAACAAAAAGTGAAATGTTACACAGAGATGGTGGTGTAGCTGAAATGTAAAAAAAAAAACATATGGGAACACAGTTCTGAATGTCGTACATATGTATTAATATTATACTATATATATATATATATACTTTTAAGAAAGTGTGTTGGCTTTAGATGATATTCTCTTACCCTGAATGTATAATGAGTTGTAGTGTTTGTCATTCCTCTTCCACTGTACTTGTAGAGGGGCGCACTGCCACTGAACTACAAAACCCAGCATAACCTTTGAAGTTCTATTTGAGAAGTCATGTGAGTCCCACATAAGGTTTATGCCGCCCTCTGTTGCATGGTTTGAGTTTATATCTGGTGATTGTATGCCTGCTGAATTAACAGAATTTCATTTGGTTTTCATTTGATTCATGCATACAATACATGATAGCCTGTAATTTCATTTTGATTCAGTGCATGACCAGTTGAGCAACTCCAGAATCATATAACCATTAAATCATTTGGTGACAGATGTGATTGATCTCAATATAATAATTCATCAAAATGGGTTAATCACCAATTAATCACCAACATCAACAACATAGATGGAATGTTTTTAGACCTTTCAAGTTTTCCACACGTTGTTATGTTTCACACTTATCTTAAAATGGATTCAAATTGTTTCCTCTCATCATTCAACACACAATACTTAAAAACCGGTATTGAGAGTGTTTTAGTTTATGTAAAAGAAATATCCCATTTAAACAACCGTTCAGATCCTTTGTTATGACACTTGTAATTCTCTGGATATAATTATTAAAGGCACACACAAGTCTATATAAGGTGTCACAGTAAATGGTGTATGTCAGAATAAAAAAAATGCCATGAGGTCAAGAAAATGATCTGTAATCAGGGATGAAGTGCCTTGGCCAAACAGGTATACAAGAGCCTAAACATTACTATAAATGAGATCACAAGCTCCCTTTTTGCAAAAGCAAGAGGCTTACAGAAGGAAAACCATCACTTACTGTACCTATCAGGTCTCTGTGGCACAGTGGCCTAACAGAAGCCACTCCTCACGAAAAGGGGCATGACACCCTGCTGAGAGTTTTCTAAAAAGCCCCTGAAGGACTCTCAGACCATGAGAAACAAAATACTCCGGTTTGATGAGATAATTTCACATACTATGTGTGGGAAAAAAATGAGGCATTGTCACCACAGACACGGTGGTGGCAGCATCATAGTGTTGTAGGGATGTTTTTTTTGGGACTGGGACTGGGAGACTAGTCTCTATAGAGGGAAAAACACACCACCAAGAAAACACAGGAGTGGTTTCAGAACAACTTTGTGAAAGTCGTGGAGTCCAGCCAGAGTCTGGACCTGAACCTAATAGAACGTCTCTGGAGAGACCTTAAAATGGCTGTGTGCTGACAGTCCCCATAAATACTGATTGACCTTGAACGGTTCAGCCAAAAAGAAGGGAAGAAACATCCAAAGGAATAGTCTGCCCAGCTTGCAGCATCATTCACAAGCAGACTCGAGGCTGTCATTGCTGCCAAAGGGACTTTAACCAAACACTAAGCACTTTAAAAAAAAAAAAAAAAAAAAAAAATATAAATATATATATATATATATATATAAATTAACAGAACACTATTTAATAATTGTGTTTACTTTATTTATTATGAAATATATTTGAATCCATTTTACACAAAAGTGAATACACCCCATTAATTTCAGCAAAATTACGTATATCTTCTAAAGTATTAATCTTTTAAGCATCTATTGTAAAAAAGGACAATACTATAGAAATGAAAATTGGATATATTTTAAAGTAGTCAATGTGCAGCATGTATAACAGTACAGATTTACTATCCTCTGAAAATAACTCAATATACAGCCATTATTGTCAAAATAGCTAGCAACAAAAGAGAGTACACCCTAAGTGATAAGAACTGTACACCTTCAAAGTCACATGTCCTATTTATCAAGTTTATGTGTTTGTCAGTGGCGAAGTATGTCTCCAAACCTGAACCCTATTGAACACCTGTGGGGCGTCCTCAAGTGGAAGGTGATGAAGCGCCATGTGTCCAACATCCAGCAGCTCCGTGATATCATTATGGAGGAGTGGAAGAGGATCCCGGCAACAACATGTGCAGCTCTGGTGAATTCCATGTCCAGGAGGATTAAAGCTGTGCTAGATAACAATAGTGCTCACACAAAAGACTGACAATTTGGACACAGTTTTGACACGAGGGTGTACTCATTTTCGTTGCCAGTTATTTAGACAATAAAGTCTGTATGTCGAGTTATTGTTAGAGGATGGTAAATCTGTACTGCTATACAAGCTGCACATTGACTACTCTAAAGTATATCCAGTTTACAGTTCTATAGTATTGTCCCTTGAGAACATATAATAAAGTAGTTGCTGAAATGTGAGGGGTGTACTCACTTTTGTGAGGGGTGTACTCACTTTTGTGACATACTGTAAGTGTAAGTCATAAGACAATGTTGAAAACCTTAAAGGTTTTTAAACTTCACAAAGTACATATGTTGTGCATAATTATTTATACACAGTATGAACCCTTGAGCTTTTGCTCATTTTGTAGTGCTTACACATGGAACCGAAATAAACTTACTTTAACTTACTGTAGGCTTATGTGATGAATATACACAAAATACCTCATGCTAATAATATGGAGAAAATCATTATGGTTTATGTTAAAAACCCATAAAAAGTTGCATAAATGGATGCAGAAGTATTCACCCCCTTTGGTGGTTGCTTCTCTGGTTAATGCTTAACTTGATGATGGAAAAGTGTAACCCTAATTTCTGTACAATGCACCCCTGACCCTCCCCCCCAACCCCCACGGCCTTCCTCATTCCTCTTCAGGTTGGTCATCTGCCAGTTCCCACCTCTAGCCAGCTCTAAAACAGCTCCCAACTGGGGAAGGTGAAGCTAAACCAGGCTGAATCAATTTGAACTGTCGGAATCAGGAGCAGCAGAGGAAATGCTTTTTGCTCTTTTCACATGCACAGTGTTGCTTTAACATTATGGCCGATTTTGTGTAGATTCACAACTTAAAATCCTAACTGTGTCAATTTCAGTTCCAAGTTTTGCCAAAATGTGTAATAGTCCAAGTTGCACTTTAAGTGTGCTGCACCATCAGCCATGCTATGAAGTATATATATAAAAATGCCTCACCTGAACAGGTCAGTCTCACTAAAGCTGGTGGTGAGCTTCCTGCTGATGTGACCGCACTGACGTTCAGCTCCGTCACCGCCAGGGGCAGCTGAAGTGTGTACTGGCTCTCAGTTATGGAGCAATTCAGTACGTGGGTAGCTCCTTTCTGTCGATAGACTATTTCATAATGGTACAAGACTCCTTTATAATCCTCTGTTCCTAAAGCCTGGTGATGAGTCAAGTGTTAATAACACCAAGTCACACATGCTAAGACACGTTTTCTTATTACTAGACCTCATTTTAATTTGATGAACAGTTTCCAACCAAGCTTACAAATACCCACCGTGCTAATTGAATCGCTTGAGAAGTAACATACTAATTAAATGATGTAATGCACCCAACATTAGCTAGATTTTTGGTGACCATGCACAGCTATTAAAGATGAGTCAAGTAAAAAGCAAGCTGTTAAGTTCAAATTAATTAAACAAAGAATTATTGCTTGATGTATCTGCCATGCCTAGATAAGCTTATGCCTGAGAAAGTTTGCATATGCTCTACAAGCAAACAACAAGAGCATGTTAAAGCCTCCTGTGTCCCGTCTGTCCTATACGTTCACGTAAGTCAGTATGAAAACCAAGAGATAAACGTACAAAAGGAAGCACATGCGCATGTTACAGTTAGACAAAAGGGTTCAATCAAGCCACAGGAAGTTGCATGTCCGGACGCAGGGTACAGGCAGTATTACTATACAGTATTAAAAAAAAAATGAGGAAACGCAGCAAGGGGGTTGTTTTATGGCCAGTTAGAACAAAGAGAGATGTAAAAAATAAAGGCATGGGAAAATGAATGTAATGTCAGAAAACCCTATACAATCAGTTTAGCATTTAGCTAAAACGAACATGTAGTAAATTATATCTTAACGACATATTCAACTGACATGTGTTAATTAGCATTAGCAAACCTAATCAGCTCGCTAACAAATCACAGCAGTAGATTGGTCAGCTAGATACCACACTACATACTGGTATCTGATGTGCCTTATTAGCTAGGGTTAGACGGTAGCTAAAGTCATGTACCATGTGCAAGCAAACAGTTTATTTGATAAACCAATAGCTAAGTTTGATAGAAAGCTAACATTAGGCCACCAGTTTAAATCTCTGGCCTTGTTTAATCTCAGATTAGTTCGATCATGTAAGTGACAGAAGTAACCGGATTCTAGCATTTGCCTGTGCATAGTGTAAATTCAGTTCAATTCAATTACATTTTGTATAGCGCTTTTAACAATTGTCATTGTCGCAAAGCAGCTTTACACACTCAGAAGAATTATTTAAGTCTGTATGGAATGTGAATGTGTATGAATCAAATTGGTCAGATAGTCCCTGGTGAGCAAGCCGAGGGCGACAGTGGCAAGGAAAAACTCCCTGAGAAACCTTGAGAGGAACCAGACTCAACAGGGAACCCATCCTCATTTGGGTGATAACAAAAAGCAGGAATTGATCTGCATTCATACTGTGTGTTAGGTGGCAGGCCTTTCAGCATAACAGTTGATGTTAATTGATGTTAATATGGAGTCCAGGTAGTTATTGGAGGCTCAGGTAGACTTGTAGGAAATTTCAGAGGCCAGAACCGTCTTCATGGTAGAGTGAACCGTCCCCAGACACCGGACGCATCCCAAAGAGACACACGGGGGGGCATCCATGTGACAAGATCTCCAACCAGAAGCGGGGCACCAGGATGGGTCAGAAAGGTCCAGAGGGCAGAGGGAGTCTGGATCACTGGCAGCTCAGGAACTGCCTGCAGTGTGTGAATGTGCCCTGCAATGTTTTGGCACCCTATCCTGGCTGTACCCCTCCTCTTGCCCAAAGTCCTCTGATAGCACTGTGCGACCCTGTACAGGATAAGCGGAATAGAAGATGAATGAATGAATGAAAAAAGAGAGAGATGTTCTTGTAATAATGTCCCAAATTTGAATGGGATAAAAAAGTTTTCCCAGCCGTTTTCACTAGTATTGGCTAGTAATACCTGAAGTCTTATGCAAAAGAATTTCTCCTGCATTAGATAAAGAAAAAGATAAACGGTGTTGGTATTTCTCAGAAAATGTAACAGAATTTCAGTGTGAAATAATCTGGATTATTTCTGTTAGAGCTGTTGACTGTGTGGAGTAGTGGGAATGCATGGTATTTTTTTTATGGTAGATGTTTTCTACTCTTAGATGTTTTGAAATGTTCTTTTTACACCAGCATTAATCTGAGATACATGGTTTCACAGTCAGTAGAGATACTACGGTCTTGTTTGTAAAATACCGCCTCCTGGCCTTGACGGTTGACTGTAATCAGGCTTTAGTGGCGGTGTGAAATGTGCTGTCTGCAGGCTGCAGAGCCATAGACCAGGAAGCATGTGTAACTAATGCTGGCATATTCATTATGTTGCTGTCTGCAGAAATGGCCTAAAATCCAATCAAAGTGTGTGCCAGGGAAGAATGATGGGAAAAGAAGCCTGGGTGACATTTTGGTGATAGCTGACATGTCCTCTCACCAGGACGAATGCCTGTTCTCTTCAAGAGCCGGTCGCAAATTACAGCAATTTCTGTCAGACTGACACTCGTTTTTTGTCACCTGAGGAACAATTTATATCCAAATCCGAACAGCTTTGTCGGCCGCTTGCCCGGTGACTAACCACTTCAAGTGATGATTTACAAACAGATGATACACAAACAGGACCAGTTTGGTTTCAAAACCAGATTCAGCACTAAATGGGGAATCGAGACTGAACAGTAATGTTGTTCTGATGCTTGACTTAAGCTTTATGGTTGATTAAAGGCTCGTGGCTGTATTGTATTGGAGAACATCCCAAACAAAACTGAAAATAAACTAGGTGATAGAGAACATGGTGAGAGAGTGGGGGTTGAGCCAGTCCAATTATGTAAGTTTATGATTTATTTATTTAAGTAATTATCATGCTGAGGAGATAAAGTGTCATGTGTGACTGTCAGCAAATTCCAAAATCATTATGTCCCACATTATATACTACTTAAAGTAGCCATAGTACTACACACATGCTTACAGCAGGAAAAAAACAGACGAGAATGTACAGTAAGCAACTTTGACATGGGATGGGTAGACGAATGTGTTACAGAATGTACGAAGGGTTATCAAAAAGTTTCGAGAGTTACGCACCACATATCCGGTCGCTTTCGTCCCTCTCACAGATGCCTTTAAACCTGCCAGTAGAATTTATTATTGACAGCCTGGTCCATGGGTACGAATTCTCTATGCACAATACCGCAAATGTCAAAAAAGTCGATGAGCATGCACTCGGTCGAGCTGCAGACCTGCCTCGCCTTTTTCACTCGTGGAGATGTTGGGCTCTTCTATTGTGAAGACTGTTGCTTCATCTCAGGGTCGTAGCCATACACCCAAGTTTCGTCACCGGTAATAAGTTCTTGACAGACTTTAACATGATGTTCCTTCTACTCCTGGATCAGCAGCCTGGGGACGAATTTGGCAGCAACATGGCGCATGTTCAAATCACATGTGAGGATCATCTGGACTCTTTCATATGACACACCGACAACAGCAGCAGTGTTGTGGATTGTTCTCCGACGATCATCATGCACAAGTTGCCAAATGGTTTCAACATTTTCTGGGGTCGAGCTTGTTGAAGGTCTTCCTGATCTCTCTTTGTCTTCCAGTGATGTTCTTCCACTCTTTTCTTACAAACACCCCGAACGACTCACTGCAGCATCACAGTAAACTTGTCAGATCATGTCAAACATCTTTGTGGCAGATTTGCCCAATTTCACGCAGAATTTCATGTTTGCTCTTTGTTCTAACTTTCTATAGGGGTGCGTGTGAAAGTCGTCCTACAAGCCCCGCCCCCAATAACCTGCCCCCCTCTGTTATTCCTGCTGTTATACCCCTACAGTATCTCACCTATGCAATTTGACTATGCGAGGACCGCATAACTGGTTGTGCCACCCTTGGCAACCAAGTGTTTGCCATAACTGTGGAGGAATTTTGCCCACTCTTCTTTCCAGAATTGTTTAAATTCAGCCACATTGGAATGTTTTCAAGTATGAATAACCTATTTAATACCTATAATACCTATCTTGATTTAGAGGTGGACTTGCCATTCAGAGGTGGACTTGCCATTCAGAGGTGGACTTGCTTGTGTTTTTGAATCATTGTCGTGACATGGTCGGACATTCTCCTTCAGGATTTTCTGGCGGAGAGCAAAATTCATGGTTTCATCAATTATTACAAGTCGTCCAGGTCATAAAGCTGCAAAGCAGCCCCAGGCCAACATACTACCACCTAGTGGACAGATTCACCACTGTTTCAAGTTTTCTCCACTTGTTGATAATGGCTCTCACCATGGTTTGCTGGAGTTCCAAAGCCTTAAAAGTGGCTTGTTAACCCTTTCCAGATTAATATACGTCTATTACTTTTTTTCTCATCTGTTCTCAAATTTCTTTAGATCATGGAATGATGTGTTGCTTTGTGAGATTTTTTTTTTTAGCAGACAGGTTCTATTTAACTGATTTCTTGATTCAACAGGTCTGGCAGTAATAAGGCCTGGGTATGGCAAGTGATATTTAACTCAGCTTTCCAACAGAAATCATAGTTCATTTATGATTTAGCATCAGCATGATTTAGCATTTAGTGCTTTTTCACATACAGTAGAGCCAGATAGGTTTGGGCAGCTTTTTTCCTTCTTTATTGTAATCATAATTTTAAAAAATGCATTTTGTATTTACTCAGGTTATCTTTGTGTAATATTACAAATTGTTTGATGATCTCAATCATTAACAAATATACAAATATATAAAAAATAATCAGGAGGATTAGGGGTGGGCGATATACCGGTATACACGGTTAACCGGTAGAAATTTGTCAACCGGTAGAGATTTTGGTCTATCG
>JAQMYI010000037.1:7061657-7071735 GCA_030014275.1 Clariallabes melas
TAATTCCATATGTGTTATTTTATAGTTTTGAAATCCCCAGTATTGTTGTAGAATGTAGAAAATAAATCACTAAACAATTGTTGTTTACTCATTTGTTAAATATGTTAATGCAAAATAATTAAGTAAATTATCTCAATGAAGGGAATCTTAATAGGCAATGTTAAAAACAGAAATTATTCGGCATCTGTAGAACCTATATTGTAAATTTGATACCAGTTTTACTCAGTTGGAGAAAATGACTTGGCTGTTCAAATACAATATATTACATTACACCAGATACTAGTCATATTCTCAAAGAGCCGGTGTGGCTGCAGGTTTCACTTTCAGCACTTGCTCAGTCTGTTGATCATTATCACTATTATGTCAGTCTGATAGGACAGATTTATTGCTTTTTAGATCAAGCATCAGATCTTCTCATTCATTATAAGAAGTCAATTAATCCAAGCAAAAGTATTCTTTTGTCAGATTTGTAAAGCCCACCAAACCATTAGATCATCTAAGCAAGACAAGCACATGGTTAGACAAACTCAGTATAACGGCTGTTAATGTAATTCCAAGTTTTTTCTTCTAGATTTACTGCTATTTATTTATAAGCAAACATCTATGATGGAGAAAAAGCGATTGAAAAAAAGGACAAACATACGATTAGCTATGATGTCCCGTCCGCAAATAATGTGATGCTTCCCTTGTCTTTCCAATAAGCAGTAGAGCGAGAATTTTGGCTCGTTCACAAGCACTTGTGCAGTCACATTGGAACAGCTGGTCTTCCTTATAAATTCCTTCTGATTAAACTTCATGATGAAGACCCTGCCACATCTCACAGTGTTGGATCGGCAGTGTACCGTCAGGTTGGAGCCCATGGGAATAATGTCCTGATCTATGATCAGCTGTCCAGTACAATCCACTTTATAACAGCCTAAGAGATGAGAGACAGAGGCTCTAATATCAACATGTACCATAACTTAACAAGGCTACACAGATAATCAGGACAAGCTCAGTCACCTCTTAGTTCGCAGTTGAGTAATAAAAGAAGGACAAGTCGAAAGGCTCCTGTGAAGATATCCATGTCACGTTTTTCTTTCGCCGACTCTCTTGAACACAAATCATAAGGAACAATAAAATCTCCCATCTCTATGCTTTTTGCTATACAGGTCACAGTGACTTACCATATCTCTGCTTTTCTTCCTTGTCTGATGAAGAGATTATCTCAGACTCTACTCTGTTCGGATGACCCATATGTGCTCTCACGTACCGTTCAGGTCTCAGACTGTTATCGCTGACGAAAAAGAGGAAAAAGTAGACTTTGAGCAAGATCGTGAGGTTTCTCAACCATCGTGTGCCGTCCTCTGATGTCATTTCGCCCCGTTGCAAAAATGTTTAGCTCTTTCTCACCGACTGTGTTCTCGTTTAAGGGGAGATGACCTAGTTGTGTGGTTTTTTCTACTTTATGTTTGAACTTCAAGAGCCTGTCTTTGCATGCGGATGTTCCACTTCATCAACTTTACAGTCAACACAGAGTTTTCAGGTTGAGAACCGAAAATTAGAGTTACTGGAGGACTATAAAGCTTTTAACATTTTAACTCCCACATCATTTTCTGATGTTTTGCTAACTATGTGACCTAAAAATAATGTGTCAGAGGGCACAGATCAACACAGGGTGAAAGAATCAATATTTGTCCCTAATCACGCTGAGGAGTCATAGGAAGGGTCGAATTATAAGAAATACATTGAACTGGATCACAACCAGAAGCGAAAACAATATTTGCGAATATTATTAATGTCGTAACCATAATGCATATCAAGAAAAACAAAACATATTATTAAAAAACATACAGTATCAATGTAGTCTAATCGGTATTTATGAACAAAATCCATTAGTCCTGAATAGTGAAGGCACTTAGACGAGAGGGGAAATGAGGTTGCTGTCGAGGTTTTTACTATAACAACACATTTTTAAATTGTATCTTTAATTTCATCTATATTAATCTGAAGACCTTTGCACAGTACTATATACTTTTTTTGGTATTAATTTATACAATACTCTGGATGTTGATTAAATATTAGGAATTTTACAAATTATGCAGGCTGTTATTGAAAAAACTGCTAAACTTTGCATCTTTATCTGCAGCGTTTTTTAGTTTGATATAATCCACAATTATACATTTTCTATGTTAAAACACAGCAGCATTAGTTATTATTAATATTAACTACTGAAACTTTATAAACCACGGCATCATGCATTTAGACTGTCAAAAAATTATCAAAATTAATTGATAAATGCTTATTAAATTTTTTTGTTATTGGATAATTCTGTAATATAAAATGTTTTTATTTTATCAAACTATAATTATACAAATTAATCAAATCTTTTTTTTATCACTCAAGCATCAGATAATAAGCCTTCAATTACTTTCCTATTCATTTTCACACCCTAAAAATATGACATCCGTAAGCAATGATAAAAGTAACAGCTGTGACTGTAAAGAAGAGATTTACAGTACCGTGCCTTCACGTGTTCGTCATCGTCAGTGTGCTCATGTGGGACCGTGTGAAGAAGTATTAGAAGGACATAGTTAACATATGACTTTTTTTATCTCGTTGTAATCATGATCATCATTATCATCATAAAAAGAACCTTTTGGAAAAACCCCTTTCGCTGAGTAGTGCAATATAGAACTACAACAGATGTATGACATCATCTTGCTTATGCAAGCAAAGCTACATCAAAAAAGAGCTTTTCTGAATCTCGGGAAAGTGATAACCACAATTCTAAAAAGAATATGAGAAAGTGGAAAAGTGAAGCAGCCAGAAGTTATTTAATGATGTAAGCAGTCTCGACTGTAGACTACTGATTTGGCAAAATGAACCAAAATCTTTTAAATCTAATAACAGTGAAGCCCTAGTTTGTCCAAGACATTGTTAAAAGTTTGCATTTTTGTCTTTTTATATCTTCTAAACTCACATTTTGATTCCTCAAAATATTTCCTCAACAAAACACCTTCTCTTAAATCAGAAATGTATAATTTATTTTATCTGAAACTGTTATGAGCTTTATTATTATCTGACCTGACATATTAAAATTATATTAAACTAGAGGTATTTCATCCCCTAAGGTGAGTGTGTGTGTGAGGTTTGGGGTAATTCCCCGGGGGGGAAATGGCTTCTTTTATCGCTCATAAAAATATATTTAAAAACATTATGCCTAGTAATTACTCATTGCGTTTTTTCAAAGGAAGTAAGTATAATCTTGTTTTTATCAGTATTTGACTAATCATTCTTATCTACTGGTTTGACGTTCTTATTACTTCCTTCCTTGACCAACTTTACAAGCTGATAACTTGACTATAATTCACATTCCGGTTCAAATATTTCATAAGGTTTTTAATTAAGTACTATTAATTATAATAATGAATTCATGCTCTTTGAGTATACAGACTTGGAATGATTTGTTGGAATGATATCACCCTAGACGCACTTCATTAACCCAACTAATAATAGAAACAATCACAACAATTGATCTTTAAAGGCCACTTTTTATAGAGCCAAATACATTTACACTATAAATCACAGTAAAGAGTGAGTTTATACCAATGAGGAACCCTGGAAACACTAGCTACATACTGTATGACAGCAGTGGCAGACGGAGCAGATAGCGCTTTCCTCTGAGTGTGTAACGGCGTCCCAAATGTTGTGTGAGCAGCAGTTCAAAGAAATGTGGTTAGCTGGTCACGTATCTTGGAGGAGGCATGTGGTAGACTTTGACAAAGAGATAAGTGGGAACTGGCTATGACTAAATAAATGAGAAAATGAAGAGAAAATTCAGCCTAGATTTAAACATTGATACTGGGTGTGATGGACTGAATGTGTCTGAGCCCCAGGCACTAACTAACTAAGGCTGTTCTATAACTCTGGTGCATTGTAAGACAAAGCTCTGCAACTGTTGAAGCTTTAATTAGTCTAGGTATTAATAAAGAGCCTGCACCTCTTGATCAAAAATCATAAAAGAACAAACGTTCATTTGGGTGCTGTTGTGTAACCTCATTCAGAGCTTTATCATATTCATATCATTAGTAGTATTTACAGAAAGAAATATTAAATGTGCATAAGATATGATTTAATCTCCTAGTTCTGGATTATTTTCTGTTTATGCACCTACTGGATCATCCAGACAGCAATTTGTTTCTGCATAGTAGTAACAATATGTACTGCCAGTATGTTCCTTATCTTAGCAATGTTTCTAACATGAAAATTGCTATCTTAGTAGATGTTAATTATATAAGCTTTAAATGATGGACTGGAGTGAATAATCACACCAAGATCTTCCACTGTTGCACATAGTGAAATAAAAAAATAGCTGAAAGCATATTAAAGCTAAATAGGAGCTGCAGGTTGTTCTAATGACTGTCGCCTTGCACCTCCAGTGTCCGGGTTCGATTCCCGGCCAGGCTCGATTCCCGTTCTGTGTGCATGGAGTTTGGAAGTTCTCCTCGTGCTTGGTGGGTTTTCTCCGGGTACTCCGGTTTCCTCCCACAGTCCAAAGACATTGTTACGACCCAAGGTCGCGCGCCACCACCAGCCGCCACGCATGCGCGCATACGTGCAATATACACGTGCACGTAACAACATGTAGGTTAGGTTGACTGGCGTTCCCAAATTGCCCATAGTGAGAGTGTGGGTGTGTGTGTGTGCCCTGCGATGGATTGGCACCCTGTCCAGGGTGTACCCCGCCTCGTGCCCTAAGCGTCCTGGGATAGGCTCCAGGTCCCCGCGACACTGAATACAGGATAAAGCGGTATAGAAGATGAGTGAGTGAGTGAGTTGTTCTAATGGAAGTATTTGTTTTTTGTCTTAATAGAAGGAAGTTACAAAACATCCATGGATTTAAACATAGCCCAACATGGACACACCCAAGATCTTCTGGGAACTGGTTCCCGTTGTGATAAGCATAAAGGTTTAATGCTGCTTCATCATTGCTAAGAATGATCTTTTCAAAAAAATGTTTTTTTCAACAAATGAAGAAATAAATATTTCCGTCTATCTGAAAATAAGATGCCTCTATGTACTGTAGTAGTTGCAAAAAAAAAAGCACTTTAACCTACATAGAGTGGGTTATGTGGTCTATTGACCCCAATTCTCTAACGGAAAAACTGAATCAGTAATCACTTTGAGGTCAAGCTAGTCTACAGTTTTTAAAAACAAAAGATCCAGATAAACAAATTTTAAGGTTGTGTTGATCAGGCAGAATCTGTTAATCACACCTAAACTCTTTAATGGTTTAATACACACATGATCAAGGGCAAGACGTTCAAGAAAGTTTCATTTAAGAAGTTCAAAGGTTCTTGGATAGCTTGCTAATGGATGGTTGAGATGATGTCCATATAAATCACGAGTCAGTGAATTTAAATAATCAAAAGAGCAGGAATCAATAATTCAAATAACATTAGTTAATGTGCCGAGTTTCCATCTAACTAACCAGATTATCAAATAGGTCTGTGCTAAAAAAAAAAAAGAAGGATTATTTATGCTATGATTTTTTTTTTCTCTCATAGCTAGTCTGGTACACAATGTACATCCTCTTATAGGACAAGAGCATACCTTAGAATCTTCTCTCACGCTTTGCACCTCCTTCTTCTTCTCCTCCCTCCATCCTGGTGCTCTTCTTCTGCTTAGAGCTTCTTTTACCTAAGAATCATGCACTGGTACTAATGATGGCTAAAGCAAGGGTGTCAATCCGGATCCAGAAAGTACCGGTGTGAGTTCCGGCTTTCATTCCAACCAAGCAGAAGCAACACCTGATTCCAGCTATTTAACTGGTTGTTCTAATCAGGTGCGGCTTCTACTTAGTTGGAATAAAAACTTACACCCACAGTGGCCATTTCTAGTTAATATTTGACACCATTGGCCTCTAATGGTTGCACTTTTGAATATAGTTTATGCCCAAGCCTAACTTCTTATCCAATGGGTAACATCACTTGAGGTTACAGATTTAAAGCTATGATGTCTAATATATATACTTTTTTTAAAAAGTGTGTGTTTGTTGTTTGTTTGTTTGTTTGTTTGTATGGAAGCTGCTGTCCACACAGTAGTAAAGTCTGAACTAACAGCATATAGTTGTGGATGAAAACTGACTCATAACTTTATCCGGTGTCAGTTAGAAAAGGATTGGTTTCATTTTGAGTCTGATTTATCTCAAGGTTTCCTCTACTCATCTCAGGAAATGATTTCTTGCCACCATTCCTTCTGGCTTGCTCAATCAGAATTTAAATCCATATTTCTTTAAAGATGTTTTGTGACAATGTCTTCTGGTTAAATCATTACAAGGTGGTATAAAAAATTTCAAGACTAGTTTTGTAACACGTCAACACATGGCAGTACAAGGCTGCACACACAGTTCATAAGTCAGTGTGCCAAAAGACACCGTCCTGTGCAACTGGTGCTATTCTGACCACGTGCGTTACCACATCTGCAATTTCATCATGGACAGCAAGTTAGAACAAGCAGCGAACATGAAATTCTGCGTGAAACTGGGCAAATCAGGCACAGAGACATTTGACGTTTTGTGTGGCTCATGCGCTTCAAGAGTAGAAGATCATCATTGGAAGATGACAAGAGATCAGGAAGACCTTGAACAAGCTCAAATGTTGAAACCATTCAATTCAATTCACTTAATTTTATTTGTATAGCGCTTTTAACAATTGACATTGTCGCAAAGCAGTTTTACACAATTAGAAGAATTGTTTAGGTTTGTATGAAATGTGAATGTGTATGAATCAAAATGATAAGATAGGATTCAGCAACTTGTGCATGATGATTGTCAGAGAACAATCCACAACATTGCTACGATTGTTTGTCATACAGAACAGTACAGGCAATCCTCACGGCAATCTTCACGTGTGATTTGTCTGTCCTTCATGTCAAGGATTTTAAGTGGTGATAAAATGACCCTGAGACAACCCTGAGATTAAGCAACAGTGGAAGAGGCCATCAGCTTCACATCCGGACAAATTGCAAGGCAGGTCGGCAGCTCGACTAAGTGCATACTCTTCGAAAGCGACTGGATCTATGGCATGCGAATCTTGAAACTTTTTGATACCCCCTCGTAGATAAATACAAATTAAATTGAACTCAATCAGCAATTTACAATTTTAAAAGGAATCTAAGATTGAATAATTTTGGACAATCATCTGTAAAGTCAAAATGTTCTACATGAGATTGAAAATAATGTTCTCTTCACTAGAGCATGGGAGCTGGAACTGAGCTTGGGATGGGATCTCTGGGATGTGAGCTAGAGATTAGCTTGGCATGTGTATTGGGATGGAATTTGGCATGCATGTGTGCTATGACAGAACTTGGCATCGTGACAGGATCGGGACTGGGAAAAGGAAATGGAGCTGTGTTTGAAACAGTGACGGAGCCAGTGCTGTGATTTAGCTTGACCGATTTGCTGGGCAAGCAATTGAGATGATAACTGGGTTACAACTGAGCAAGGGAGCTGGGCTTGCACTTGGTATGCTGGAACTTGGGATGGGTGCCAGACAGAATTTTGCATGAGTATCGGGTTGATGCTTGGCCCGCTGAAACTTGGTGTGGGTGTCAGGCTGAAGCTGGGCCTGGCTCATGAGGGAATGATTCTGATAGAGTATGGAATAATTTGTGGCATGATTCAGGGATAAAAGGTCATAATGTGTCTCTGGCATATAAACTTTGACCTTTGCAGAAATAGGGAATGGTTTATGAGATGAGGCTTTGAGCCCACAACCTTGCTGGTCTGGTGAGCACTGAGAACGTGAACCCGGATTCTCTCTTTCACCCCATTTTGTAGAACTGGTTCTGGAGAAGAAATCCATCGGGTCCATCAAGCCATTATAAAGGGCTAGAATGTTCACACGCTTCCATTCTTGAGCTTAGGAGAAACTTATCATGCTGACAGCCTGTATAGTAGTCGCAAATTCACACTCCTTGTGTTTGTCTGCTGCATCCTTGTGTTCTGTCACAGATTGGTGAGGAGCAAAATGTACTAGCAGGCAAATGTACAGGCAGGCTTATGATGATAATGTAGAAACATTCAGTTATATTAACTTCAGTGTAGCTCAGGGAGACACCGGAAGTGTCCACAGTTTGGATTGCTGGAAAAATTCCAACATGGATGGAGCCCAAACCTAAAACATGAATTCAGAAAATAAAGTGAGAAGCTGAGTGAGCTAACCGACTAGTGTCTTCATATAGAGGTTATGAAAGGTTCTACTGTATGTAACTTGTACTTATAGTATGCTGGTATAAATGTGTATTATATGTCTGTTTAGATGCTTGCATACAGGTTTTTATGCATGTACTGTATATATCTATGCATGTAAATATGTTTATACTGTATCTGTGCATGTACAGTATATTTGAAATAAGGGTCGAAACATGACAACGAGAGTACTCCAGGCATGTGACATCTTGGACAATGGCTCCAAAAGCACACTGGATAGATTTGCAAAGGTAATATATCTCTGAGAATAATCCACTGTAGGTTTTTACAGTTTTATTGTGATGCATTGTGGTGTGACTGACCCCTAACATACAGTACTCTATCTGTTATCAAACTCTCTCAGGTTGCATGATAATGCAGAAGCACTTCATTTTATTGTAGTATCTCATGGGAATTGTGTCTGCCACAAACTTTGCACTGATATTTACTGCTAATGTTCGCAATCATAAAATATGGTGTTATGAAATAATCTAAGTTTGGGGAAAAGAGTCAAGACCACACCAAACTGCTATCTACTTTTATATTAACTTCCTATGTTGCACTTTCCTGTCTCATCATCAAGTCGTGCAAAGCAGAAGAGTTTTTTCCCCCTTCTTTTTTACTTTTTACAGTTCCAGAATCATAGTTCCAGAATTTACAGTTCCTCCAGGTGTTGATGGGGTTATTGGTTTTGTCTGCAGTCATAAACTAACAGTTCTATCATAATATCCTTGGGATGCAAATATTTTGCCAAAATGCATTATTTTTCAGTGCTTATAGTATAATCTGCTTATGAAAAAGGTAAATAGTGTAAACACCTAAAACTAATTCTAAGGACAGTGGTGGATCAGTGGGAGGTTTCTCGCCCGCCATGCAGAAGAATGGGGTTTTGATTCCCAACCAATGCTCAAACCCCAGCCACTGGATGCAGTGCTGGTCCCAAGCCCAGCCCCGGTGTAAAACCTGTGCCTAGTTGTTGAGCGACACCTCTACGGAAGCAACAACCTAAAAAAAAATCTCATCCTTATTTTCTGAAAAATTACCAGCTGACACAAACGTCAACACATTGCTGTGCCTTCTATAAGCCTGCTGCAGGACTGGGTCTGCATTATGAATTCTGTGCCAGAAAAAAGCCCAAAGCAAACAAAGACATTATTAAAGAAGAACAACGTTAATGCGTTATCAAAACTAATTATTGTGATCAGACTTTTGCTCCCAATTTTACTCTCAGCCTACTAGTCAAATCCTTATTATTCCACCAGTGTGAAATGAACAGGAAGTGCCAGGAATCACTTGATGTGTCCCGTTTAGGAAGTCTTTATCTGTGGCAGCCAGCATGCGAAGCAGTTCCCGCAGCAAATCTGTCGAAACTGGCAGTAGCAGAGTGGTGATGCATCCTGAAACATATGCAAAAAAAGTCATCACCAAGACATTTCATGTCCAGAGGTAAGGTGTGCACTTAGATAAGGTATAATCTCAACCTAAAAGTGTTACATTTATGGAAATACTGATAAAAAGTTATTTTTTTTTTTTCCTTAAAAAAATTATAACATAGTCTGGTTTATACTCTATACTGAGATGTTATATGTTTTTAAACAAAATGCATGGCCATTATTTGAATTCACAGTTTAGTATTTTAGAAAGCTGAAAAACTTTAGGAAAACTTAATAACATAAACCGAGAGAGAGCGATCAGCCATAACGCCACTGCAAAGTCTCTGAGGACTTGGCTGCAGTTGTTCGATAGTTCAGGACTGGAATTTCCTACAAGTCTACCCGAGTCTCCAATAACTACCTGGACTCCATATTAACATCAATTAACATCAACTGTTATAGCTGAACTGCC
>JAQMYI010000037.1:7087474-7105255 GCA_030014275.1 Clariallabes melas
TGGAGCAGTCAGTGGGGAAAAAATATTTTTTATCCATGTAGTCTGTGCTTTTATTGAGCTGTACCTGAAGGCAGAAGGTTGAACAGGTGACGAGCGGAGTATGAGTGATCCCTGATAATACTGAGCAAACAGTGAATGCAGCTGGATGCGTAGATGGTGCAGATGTCAGCTAGCATTCTTTATCACCTTCTGGAGGGCATGTGGCTCTGCCTTTGTGCAGCTATTGAACCACACTGACAGACAGTATGTCAGCAGACTCTTAATGACGCAATAGCCAATTACTGATTTTACTGAATTACCTTTTTTTTGTATTTTTACAACTAATCAATGTGAGCTGTTCCATTCGTAAATATTTCCATTGTGTCTCTTTCAAAAAGTTATCAAAGCAGCTAAATAGAGTCAAGAGTTCATCACACTTGAGTTAGACTTCAGGGCACATATTCACAAAGTTTCTTAAGCCTAAAAGTTGTTCCTAGTGACGAAATTCTAATACAATTCATAAAAGACATTTTCTTAGAATTTCCCCTCAAATTTAGGACTAAATCTCAGTAAAGATAAAAATGATTCACGGAACATCTTAGCACTAAAAACAGCTCCTAAGCCCTAAAAACAGAAGAAAAAAAAAATTTAAGAGTAGAGAGGAGGACTTTTAAGAGGCTTAAGTGTTTCTATAGCAGAGGACAAAATGGCGGAAAGAAGAATTTTTCTCCAAACACTGAACGTAAAGCTAAAAGTAAACACTGCTCTTCTGTCCAATTTCGTTTTCCTATTCTTTTACTTTCTTACATCTCTCTTGGATTGTTGGCTACATACCATCCAAAAGTGCAACTTAAATAGACTGTCCTACAATCATGTAAATTGGTAAAAGGTGAGGCATTTTGCTCCCATCAGTCTGAAATGGATCACAAGTAATAAAATCAGTTTGGTAAATAAATGTAAGAACTTAAATATAGTAACTACTTTATAGAAATTGGTTGCTGCAAAAGGAGACACATTTTCAACATTTGGCTGTTTTAATTAACTTTAATATATTTAGCCTAGAAACTTTGCATGAAGTAGCCTGTAGTCATGATTATACAATTTCTTTATATACAAACATTATGATTTTACTGTCTATTCTATTATCATATATTATATTTTCACAAAGAGCGCATTTCAAGACCTTTACAGAGGTCAGAGGTTACTTTTATCAACCAATCACAGTCCCTGAATTGCTGCATCATCCCTAGCAACGGGGTCAACCACACCTCCTCACTAAGATAAAGGTTTTTGTACTTTCCTTACTCAGAGTTACTCTGAAAAGTTTTCTATATCACTTTTAGTCTAAGACTCCCAGGTAGGACTTTTTAGGCTAAGATAGGAGCTCTCTGAGAGAATTCTAAGAGGCTTTGTGAATACGGGCCCTGGTTTATTAGTTTAGTCCACATGTTTGAATTTACCTTTGGATTTTATGTCTAGTAGCACATTTTATTAGTAGTTTGAATTTTGATATTTTATCCATACATTTATACATTGGTTTAGTATCTAGTAAAGCATACTATTTAGTAATTTTAGCAGATTTCCACCCACTGTCAATATCAACAATAAATAAGGAATTCTACATCTGTTTGACTCCATGATTTATTACAAAGAGGCACAAACCACATAGAAAACACTACCATCCACCTTCAAATACCTGAAGAAAAGCCACAATTCTCTTTATTCAATGATTACGTTTTTAAAACGTAAACCATAGACATTTTTTTTTGACTGAATAAGACTGATCAACAATTGCGACTTCCTGATGCTCTGCTAATGCTTTTCTACAATCTCAAGAAAGCACAAACTCTCTTAAAACCCTCTTACTTGCATATCTGTTAATATTTGCATGACAAAGTTGCATAAAACATGACATGAAAGGTTTAAAGTTAGGAACAAGTTTTGCTACAGTATGTATAAAATGAAATAAAATCCAAGCACATCTACCTTGCTTAAAGTTTGTGAACATTTTATTTGGTTGCTTTAACACTCCAGTGAGGAATTCGGAGCTCCTTGAAGTGATATTGATTTTCAAAAAAAAAAAAAAAAACAAGGTTTACTTTGCAAAGATTCTGAGGCCTGTAGGTAGAAAAGTGCACAAAAAAATCAAATCTTGCGTCAGAGACTTGAGGCTATAGTCAACAAGATACACAAAATTCAAGTCAGTAGCTTCGTCTTGCTACAATCCACAAAAAAAGGTAGAAAGTTTAAAGCCGGTGTCAGGAACAGGGTTAGCATTTATAAGCCTTTATATAATCAAATCAAATCCAAATTTATTGGCCTTGTTTTGCTGATTTTGTTCCTATTTCTCTTGGTTGGTTCACAAGCTAATACAGTATTTGCGGGGTTTATTTTTAAGAGATTTGGGGATGTTGAAAGGAATTCTCATCTCCTTGAAATGATATTGCTTCCCTCCATAGTAAAGCTTTAATTTGAAGATTCTGGAGCTTTTTGGTAGAAAAGTGTCCAGAGATCAGAAATAAGAATACACTGAACCTGATAAAGAAGGTTAAAGGCAATAATGGGAAAATACCCTGATTAGCTCTGAGCCATTGAGGCCTGGGCTCCACTAGACCTCTGAAGGTGTCTGGCACTAAAATATTAGCAACAAATCCAAGTCCTGTAAGGTACGAGGTAGCATACCCACAGATCAGGATTGCTTGTCCAGCACATTCTACAAACACACAAACAATTTTAGATCTGGGGAAATTTGGAGCCAGAGTCAACACCTTGATCTCCTTGTCATGTTCCTCAAACATGTTCCTGAACAATGTTTGCAGAGTGTCAGTGCGCATTATCCTGCGAAAGGAGGCCACTGCCATCAGGGAACATTGTTGCCATGAAGGGGTATATCTCGGTCAACAATGTTTAAGTAGATCGAAGGTTGAAATCTTGCGCTCCTTTACCTTTCACACCACCAACAATGGTCCAGAGAAGCCTGGAAGTCTCTCTGAAACTAAGCTAGTTTGCATATCAATCCTTAACCCTTAAAAGGTAATTGTGAACACTGCTGGAGAAACAATTGTCCTCTTGAAGACAGAACTTGTGAAATCTGATCTAAGACACAGCAGACTTTTTTCGGTAACATGCTGGCAGTCTTGACAAGCAGATTAGATCTGAGCATGTACTGTATGCTCATGAAGAATAAAAACAAACTTGAAGAAAATCAAATACACAACTGATAGTCACATAAAAGGTTTGAAATTCATTGTAGGGGGGACAAAAAAGTATACTGACTTCCTGTGAGTGTACGGTGGTGGTGGTGGTGGTGGAGTGCGGCGAGGGCGGGGGTTGTTGTGGACGGCAAGGACGTCAGTTGTCACTAATGTGGAGGTAGCACGTCCACGCTTCAATGGCGGCTTTGACAAGGTTTTGTGCTGTAGCGTTATCAAAGGCGAGCAGAGTGTAGTCAGGACTCTGCAGGGTGAACATCAAGGACGTTTGACAGCACAGAGGGGAAGTACAGACAGAGAGAATGAGAGAGAGATGATTTAGGGATGGTGGAATGTGTTGCTGCATTGCAAAGTAAACTAAGACCTTCACTCTTAATAGTGCTGTATAGCAAGAAAATCTAATGGTCACTTTGCATTCCTGCCGTAATTGTTTATTCCAAGTGGAATGAGGTTTGTCCGCTGCATTGCTATGTATGAGCAAGACCTATTTTTGCAGTTCAAAGTGGGAAGCTAATTTACTGCCGAACTAGAGCGTTGCATTAGCATTTGATTTTAATAACAAACAAAAACATTTGAATGGAAGTCTGTTTTTCATGCTGCTCCACAAATCTATAGCAGGGGTCAGGAAGCACATTTAGTTTGCACATCCAGGTAGTACAAATTACAGCTCAACAACATCACAGGCAGGTTTCTTGCTAATTGGGAAGTTGCTTTGGATCACCACCATTGGCTGTTCCTACTGGAATATTCCACTTTCTAAAGCCTTAAAGACATGAAACATTGATTTCATTACTGTTCTTGTTCTTTGTCACGTTAATCTGTTTATTGTTGAATGAATGATTTAAAAACGAGCCAGTGTCTGTTCTGACTTACATTAGAGCAGCGATGAACAGCTCGATGTTCACGAGCTTCTCCTTCGGTTTTATCTTGAAGTTATTGTGACAAAAGAAAACAGAATAAAACAGCTTGTCATGCTCCTGAGAAACTGCAAAGCAGAAAATTCATCCGGAAAAAGGCTTGGCTTTTCACTAGTACATTGGAGACTCCTTCCATGAACGCTAAATTTAACTTCTTTATTTCATCAATCAGCTTTTGACGCAGCATTGTCATGTACTGTAATTCTACAAGCAGCATTCAAGACAAAGTGGGACTAAACTGGAACAGTTATTAAAAAATATATATACAGTGAAACCTGGGATTACAAGTAACGCGGTTTGCGAGTGTTCCGCAAGACGAGCAATATTTTTTATAAATTTTGACTTGGGAAACGAGCATTGTCTTGGTTTACGAGCACCGAGTATCATGTATCACGCATGCGCTTCTTGATTTGACGCTGAGCGTCGCGTGATCAGAACTGAGCCAACGTTTTTTCTCTCTCTTGCGCTGCGGAATTGTAGGTAATCGTCTCTCCTGCTGGGTCTTAGTGCTCGTCTCTTACTGGTATAATCAACATCCGTGCACGCGTGTACTGTTTACAATAACACTGACCACGTGTGTGTGTGTAAAACATATTTTGTTTTGTGTTTGAAAGCGCGTGTACAGCGTGCGTGTACTGTTTATTATAACACGTGTGTGCGCGCGTGTAAAGCAAAAGAAAGTCTCATTAGAGAGGTTAAAGATCAATTTTCTCCCTCTCTGTATCAGCCTGCTGTTATGCGTGTGCGCCCACGTAATTTGGCACCGTGCCCCTTCTCACACACACACACACACACACACACACACACACACACACACACACACACACACACACACACTCTCGCCTTTACATTGTGACATTACAGTCTGACACATGAGAGATGAAAAACCAGTAAATTAAGAAACTTCCAGGGGATTAAAAAAAAAAAACTAATAGTTGGAAATGCAGTTTAATCATCTTCCTTCCCTTTTTTTTTTTTTTTTTTTTAAATTTAAATATATCACTAGTCGGGTAAGCGTCTTATCACACACCATGACACGTGAACAAGGCCGCTGGCATGGCACGTATTATTTCAGACATTTTGAGATTAATAATTTTCCTTTTAGTCTTTAGTAGATCCTTCTTATTAAAAAAAAAAAAAAAATCTAAACTTTTTTTTCTCTCTCTCTTTCAGACCTTTCCCCTTCCTCTTCTGTACGTAGGCAATCAAGTAACCGGACTATTTGGAACGAAGAGGCTGAAGTATGATTTTTTTTCACCACAAACACACATTATTTTGGAGACACATTCTAGTACAGTATGTGTGTGTTATTAGATTAGATCCTCATTATCTCTGTGATGAAAGTTTGTGTCCCTTCTTTGTGTATTTTATCACTGCTGCTTTTTATTAATTTATTTATTTTATTAATATTTTTTTAAGATTGTGATAAGTTATTATTTTGTTGTTCATGATGCACAAGAATTGTGCATGTTGAGTTTTTAGGGTAGAGGCCTGTTCACACCAGGTCACTTTTTTCCCCTCTTTTATTTATTTATTTACAGTATTTATTTAAGACTTACCTGGCCATCTGAGTTTTGTCCAGTTCCTATTTTATTTATTTTTCAAGAACAATAACAGCAAAGATAAATTTGTAATTTTTCTCTAATTTCTCCAGATTTCTGGTACAAATAAAATTCAACTGAAAATGAAAATCCATAGAAATGTCTCGCCGGCACGTCTCTCATGTGACTGCTGCACGTGCACTGTTGGTTACACTGGCCGAGAAGCGCAAGGTTTCGTTATTTTGATTTCGGTTTTGTTATTTTGTTTTCGGATTTTTCATTTTAAAAATAATTATAGTAATTGGGGCAAAATAAAGTGCACTCAGTCATGATTGTGTAGTCGTGCTATGATTGATGTGAGCGTGCGCTGCTCACCACTGAGATGTTCATAGATGTTCATGCGCGATCGCCACAGAATCGGTTATAGTCGTGGCCAATCAAGTTAAAAACTTGTCGTTGAGACAGTAAGATCAGATCTAGACAAGAACTGAATGAACAATAGTGTTTTGTAATGTAGAGGTTACTGTGTGACTCTAGACTCTGTTAAAAAGCGTGTGTTTTGTTTAGCAGCATCCTGGATTTCATTAATGATTCCATTGTATTTCTCCGTCTCCAGTTTGCCGATGTTTACAGTGTTAAGAAGGTTCTCCATTCTCTTCACGATGCTCGCCGAGGGCTTCTTGTTAAAGTGAGTGAATAATAAACAACGAAGAGTTGTACTAATACCGTCTCAGTAAAGATAACAGATGTGTTCTTTCTCTGTTAAAAACATAGTCGTGTTCTTCTAATGTTCTTCCAGGAAGAAATTCTCATGGCCAGTTCAGCTCACTGTGTTCACAATGATCTTTGGGGCTTTTGTGGCTGCAAGGTAAACCTCTCAGCTGAGATAATTACACTATACATGTTCACTATATAAACTAAATAAGCAGCCCATGTCTGTTTTGTTAGAGGCAGCTTTAGGTCATATTTCAGTTATAACAGGAACTAACACTTCTGTTAGTTTATCTTTTTCATGCTGTACCACATTACAGGTAAATAAATAAATTACAGTCCAGCACGAAATTATTCATACCCCTGGAAAATTCTGACTTAAAGTTACTTTTATTCAACCAGCAAGTTTTTTGAATGACACAGGCATCACCCAGAAGATAATAAGATGATGTACAGAAGGAATAATTGTGGGGGAAAAAAATATTACTCATCTTTTATTTACATTTAAACAAAAAGTGGCATGTCCAAAATTATTCATATCCTTTTCAATAATCAATAGAAAAGCCCTTTTTGGCTATTACAGCAATCAAACACGTCCTATAGCTTCCTCCACAGATCCTCAATTGGCTTTAAGTCAGGACTCGGGCTGGGATGACTTCAGTCTATCATGTTATTTCTTTATAAAACTCAAACTTAACCAAGATGAACAAAGGTGTGTAGAAATTAAACACTTTAAGCAAGGTTTATTCCTTTAAAAGTAACTGTATAGCCATGTAATCCTGTATATATTTAACTTTTGTTATAACTGTTATAAATGTGTGGCTTGTTTAATGACTTTCTTGGGAGCCACGGATTATTTTCTACAGTCTGTACAACACAAAACAACAACAATAAAATGTCCTGTGTATAATCAACTTAACACCTGGCACCCTTAATGAACCTTGGGGTTTTGTTTTTGTCGTGGCCAAACCTCACATGGAAAACTACACCAAGTAAACTAAAGACGAAATAAAACCTAACTAAGTTAACTAAGTTAATTTAGTTCAAATTATTATAAAAGAAATTGCGGATAAAAATCTGATAAAATTGCACTAAAATAATATTGAAGATTATTTTTTCATGCTATACTCTATAGTGCAATTCCAGTGTATTTGGGAGTGTGTATGAAAACGCTGAGGTTGTTTTTTATTAGCTTGTTAACTTAGAATTCTGTTCTCACACTCTCGCACTCTCGCACACACACTCTCAATGTCCGGAGCACTTTCGGATTTTCGAACCCTCGACTGATAGCGCGCCTCAGACGCTTTCTCCGTTTTTAGTGCCGCATGTCGTTGACATTTTGATGTTCTGTAAATACTTCACTCCGTCTCTGAGCTTTAATTAACTGCGTGTCTCACTTCTGTTTTGTCCAGTGCCGACTTGTCGTTCGACCTACAGGGTTATGTGTTCATCTTAATGAATGACGTCTTAACTGCTGCTAACGGAGCCTTTGTGAAACAGAAGCTGGACTCTAAGGTAAGATGGGGTCAACGCCCTGGAGAAATGGAGCTCAGGCTTTTTCAGGAAAACTAAACTTTACAAAGTCATGTATGTTTTGGTTCAGGTTTAATATGAGAAAGAGATCGTGAGAAGATTATTTTAAATAGACTATAATGTGCTTGGAAAAAAGTTTGAAAATGAATAATATAAATATTAATATGTTGATACTAATCTGGACTGTTTATGTTGTGTAGGACATTTTCGAAAGTTAGCTGCTTTATTTTATTTTATTTTAAAATATTTCTCAGGGTAACCGAGTAGTTTGTATAATGTACTTAATTAAGTCTAGAACAGCACATGAGTGTATGATTTTGCACAATTATATGCATGAAATATATACATATATATACATATACATATTTACATGATAAATGTTCATTTAAAGATAAAGTAGTTGTGCACTGTAGTAGTAGTAGCAGAAATAAAAGCATACTAAAACTGTAACGTGGCCTTTTACATGCTCAGACTGAATTTGTACAGTCGTGCTAGTTACATTATGTTTTTAATAGAGTTAATTAAATAACATGCAGTGCTAGATTTAAACATGGTCAGAAAACTGTGCATAATAACCTCCAGTATCCATAATTTGGTATTTATAGCACATAAATGCACATCCGTACCTAAAGGATGTTACTAAATTCTTGCGCAGGCCATGTTCATTTACATTAAACAAAAAAAAAATCCCCAATAACTTCCCTTTAAAAAGATCCTTTTTTTTAATTAAACTAACAATAAGTTATAGTTCCTGTTGAATAAAATACCATATGTTTATAACGTCTGTTGTCCAATTCTATTGTTATATTGTAGAAGTTACATGTGTGAATTCTGCAGAGGCAGATTATTAATGTAGTCTTTTTTCTTTTTTCTTTTTCTTTTTTGTCTGTTACAGTATATTCTGAAATGTGATGCATTTCAGCATTGGCATTATGCCTGAATATAAGAGTGATTACTTGGCTCAGAGTTCTTTGGGTAGTGCCTGACCAGTCTCTAGTTCAATCTCGTTGTAATACGTCTGTGTGTAAAATCCCTAGAATAGAGACAAGCTAACGTGTTCCTGTCTGCGCAAAGCTGCCCGTCTCAAAGCCGTAACAAGGCATAACCTCTTCAGAAATTATTTTGCTGTGCAGTTCATTTGTTTTACATGCATTTAATCTAGTAATTCCACTGTCATGATACAGATGAATGACAATAAATGCGATGACAACCATTCAAATAAAAAAAAGTAGAGGTTTCTGCAAATCATATGCCTGGACAGGAGTATGCATAGATATGTGCAAATGAAGAATTTGATAAATGTAATTTTGAAAATGCTATTCAAACTATACACATGGCTCATAAAGGAGTCCTGATCTGTATCTGTGTATCTATTTATGTTGGTTATGAACTTACAGGTAAAGCACAGACTGTACAGAGCATAATGATGGCCGCTTAAGGAAGATGATTGTGATTATTATTTTTTTTAATAGACTAAATTGACGGGGGAAAAAACACCATTTATGAAACAGAACAGTAATGACTGCAATATTAATACTATATACAACAATACTGTAGTATATTAATACTATATACAACAATACTGTAGTATATTAATACTATATACAACAATACTTTAGTATATTAATACTACATACAACAATACTTTAGTATATTAATACTGTATACAACAATACTTTAGTATATTAATACTACATACAACAATACTTTACTATATTAATACTATATACAACAATACTTTACTATATTAATACTATAGTTAATATTGCCGTCATTACAGTTCTGTTTCATAAATGTTTTTTTTTGTCAATTTAGTCTATTAAAAAAATAATTTTCTTACACTTTACAAAATGTAAATCATCTTCCTTAAGCGGTCATCATTATGCCCTTTTTTTCTTTCTTTTTTTTAGGCAATGTTTTTTAGTCAAAAAACTCCAAGTCTTTTTGTCATTTTCTGTATCTGCAATATACTCTGTATCAGGACTTGTCTAGATTAAGCAGCTACAAAAACGAACAAAAAATCTGTTTTATCTGAAGGGTGGAGTGTTTTTTGCAGTGAAGGACATTTTCCGACCTTTCATTTTACATTCACGGCGCTTTTCAGACGCCCTCATCCAGAGCGACTTAGATTTAATCTCATTACGCATATGACCAGTTGAGGGTTAAGGGCCTTGCTCAAGGGCCCAACATTGCCACCTTGGTGGTGCTGGGGTTTGAACCTGAGTACTTCTCATTAGTGGTCCAACACCTAAACCACCGAGCTGCTGTTGCCTGTTTGAATGATTGGACAAAGATTACAGCTTCGAGAATAAGAACCAGAGCTGGACAGATGGACTTATGTTTAATTATAGGTAGTCAGATGTCCCGTACTGAATATTTTTAGTTTGGGAGTGTCAGAAACAGAGAGGGAGCTTTTTTGAGGAACGCATTCATGACATCTGCATGCTGGAATGTACCATAAATAACAGCGTCTGTTTCCCTGTCTCCCCCCCCCCTCTGCTCAGGAGCTGGGAAAGTATGGTCTACTCTATTACAACGCTTTATTTATGATCCTGCCTACACTCCTTTTGGCACATGTCACCGGAGACATGGAGAAGGTAAGCAGGCTGCAATACAGAGGAAACATTGAGACATGTAGGACAGTGGATTCAAGGGTAAAATGTGGAAAGGTTTCTCTTGATGGACTTTACTGTTAACATGAAATGACTGCTTGATGGACGTCCATCGACAGTCCCTCATCATCCAGACCATCTGCTCCTCTGCTTAGAGGTCTGACATTTTTAATAAAAGGGTTTTATTTTTTTCCCCCAGACCTGCTTTAAATAGTTTTGCTTTTACTAAGAGTTAGAAATTCCTAAACATTTTTTTTAGGGGGAAAAAATTTATTTCTGGGAAATTTTTACTTCATGACTAGCTGTTCCCTTTCAGGGCTCAAATCCTGATAACTTCCCCATGAATGGCTCATTTTATGCAGCGCTACGTGTTCACAGCAAAGCTACAGTTTATTCAGCACGCTTTCCCCTCAGAGGAGCAGGAGCTGCTCACACACAAAGACACCATTATACACACTCGGTTAAACAGGCTGAATATAGTGGCCCATGGAGATGTGCATGAAATTAAAACAAGCCGTTTTGCAGTATATATTAAACGTATAGGGATACTTTATTGAGATTAAGATTTACTTAATTATCATTAGTTTAATATGAAGAACCCATGAATAGAGTATCAATCGACCGTTACCTACTCGTTATTAGCGAAGGAATAAAAAATACTGACACAAAGAACATTTGTTAAAATGATAATTAAATACATCCTCATTGACTGTTTCTTTGATCTGTGTAAAGCAGCAAACCCTACAGTGCTGTGAAAAAGTATACCCACTTCATTATTATTTTAAAATGTTTATTTATTTATTTTTACATATTTGTCACACACAAATGATTCACATCATCAAACAAAGTTTAATATTACACAATAATAACCTCTGTAAGTACAAAGTGCACTCTTTAAATGATGATGTCATTTATTAAGAGGGAAAAAAATCTGTCCAAACCTGCCTGGCCCTAAGTGAAAAAGTAATTACCCCTAAACCCAATAACTGGTTGTGCCGCCTTTTGTGGAAACAACTGCAATCAAGCTTTTCACATCGCTTTTGAGGAATGTTGGCCCAATTGTCTTTGCAGAATTGTTTAAATTCAGCCACATTAGAAGGTTTTCTAGCATGAAAAACTTTTTCTTTACAGCACTGTACATTACAGCATGTTTATTTAAAAAAATCTAAATAAAATAAAATACTTTTGGAGTGTAGGAACATGATTTAAACCTGGAAAAGCAAAAATTGGCATCAAGTAAAATGTGACTTTAATGTAGCCATATTTATGTAGTATTTTCTAAGAGGAGGCTCAGAAGTATTCCAAAAGTATTTTATTTTATTTAGATTTTTTTTTCAATAAACATGCTGTAATGTACAGTGCTGTAAAGAAAAATTTTTCATGCTAGAAAACCTTTAATCCTGAACTATCGAAGTCACAAGTACTCAGAACAGCTGTCTGCATCAGCCGAGGATACAATGATCAAGCAGCACTGAGAGCTTTTTTATAGTTCAGGATGCTCTCCTTCCATGATATTTGGAATACTAGCAATTAAATTTGACGCCATTTACGTTATAATTTTCGAGTGCGTGTGGTCATTATACCAGGGAGCGAGTTTCTTATCTCTAATCATTTTCATTTTAACTGGAGCTACATTATCTAAGGTTTAACGAAATGTTGACTCTAAATATTCAGTCGCCTGATCGAGTTCTGTGGAGTCAGGTGGAGATCCAGTCAAAGTTGGTAACTCTGGGAGATTACTGGTAAAGCTCTATCGGGTAGTTGATGTGAATGACACTTTAATTGAGACAAGACAGTGATCTGAGATCGCTTCAGACTGTGGAATTATGATTATATTTCTTATACTTAATCCAAAGTATAATATTAAATCTCAAGTGTTACCTGCTTTATGAGTGGGTCCTACTACACACTGATTTACTCGTATTAATCGTAGTGCAGTTTAAGGGGGTGGGTTCATGACTGAATGAGCTCAGTAAAAGTTACTTGGAACCAGGAACAAGTCTGAACGGAATGTAGGAGCCAACCAATCACAACAGCCTAGGAAATGAGTATATGTTGCCAGATTGGGCAGGTTACCCGCCTCCTCCCCTCTGGGCTACTTTTTAAATGTTGGAAAATGTGTTGAGCAGATAATAAAAAAATATAAATAACATAATACAGTGCTTAGAGTAAAAACCCCCTTTATTACTCTATATAATCCCCTGCTACACCAATGCACTTATCCCAGCGTTTCACCAGTTCCTGGGAGGCCGGCGTTTCAGACATGAAGCAGGCAGTCTGATCATGGCTCCATCATACTTGGAAAACTTTCTGGTATCCAAGCAAGAGTGAAACGTTGGGATAAGTGCATTAGTGTAGCAGGGGATTATATAGAGAAATAAACTTCGTTTTTTTTTTTTTTTTATCTCATATTCTGCACAATCAAAAACTCTGTTCATGTGAATACTGTTGAAATTAGAGCTCATCTGTATGGCCTTAAAGAGCTTCCTTGATGACAAAACACAAGGCACGGCGTGTACCCAGTGTTAAAGACTTAAAACGGTGCCATAGTCACAAAAAGCAAAGCTGGAAAAAAAAATTTCATAGCTGTGTCTGTAGCGTACCAAATATAAGTGAATACTGTGAGTGACCTGTCAGACATTTGCATTTTGTTGGATTATTGAATTTACTTGGCACAATACATGTCATTGTCACTCCAGCCAAGCAGGAACAAGTTCATGGTGTCAGATTTTGTTTTCAAAGCAGTGGCCTCTTTTTGCAGACGGGAATCTTTATCTATGCATTACATCAGTGTTTTGTTTTGTTTTCTTTTGCTGTTCCCAAACACAGAATTTGTATATTGATACTAAGTCTTTTTTTGGCTCTAGACTTTGTTCTTATTAATAGCTGTTTTATAATGTTTATAATCTTCAATTCTAATGTAATGAAGTTTACTCAAGAAGGCTTTAGTGTACATCGATTATTATTATTATTTTTATTTATTTATTTATTTATTTTTTATATCAAGTTCAAGGTATCAGTGAGTTAAAAACGTGTGTATTATTTAACAATTTAAGTATTACATTTGTCTCAGATTTTCAGGTTTGAACTTTTGGTGTGAAATTTAAATGTTTTAGTGGTATTGAGTCGATATCACATACACTGGCTGTGTGCATTAAACTGAAGCTAATGCTTCATCTGCTGCTGCACTAGTATACAACTTAATGCTGACATGGGAAATACACAGTACCAGTCAAAAGTTTGTACACCCCTTCCAACTCAGTGTTTTCTGTTCAGAGATTTATTTCCTACATTCTAGAACAATACTGGATTTTTTTTTAAACTATAGTATGAAACAACACATATGGCATTTAGGGAATTAAGTAACAGCAACAGTCAGTTGTTATTTTAAGACTTGAAGGTCAGCTGTTCACGAACAGTTCTTGCAAGAACAGTATTGTGTCAAGTGCATTTTCAAAACCCATCAAGCACCATGATGAACCTGTCTCTCATGAAGACCTTCCCAGGAAAACAAGACCAAAACTCACCTCTGCTGCAGAGGAGAAGTTCATTTAGAGTCACCAGCCTCAGAAATCACCAGTTGACCTCAAACAGAGCAAAATTTTAATATCAACTGTTCAAAGGAGATTATTGCATATTTTGGACACCTTCAGCATTGTTTTATAGTGTGTAAAGAAATAAAAATCAGACCATGGAGTTAGAAGATGTGTCCAAACTTTTGACTGGTAGTGTACTGTATATAGTATAATATACTACAGTACAGTTTTACATTTAGTTTTTTTGCTGTTTAATACACATTTTCAATTTCTCCTATAAATGAGCAGTTTAGATATTTTGATATTTGGTGTTTCACTGTAAATGTATGTAACCTCTGTCTCTGTCTAGGCACTGGATTACGACGGCTGGTCAGATACACTCTTCGTCGGACAGTTCATCATGTCGTGCATAATGGGGTAAATTAATCTAAAAACAAATAATAACTGTGAAGAGTGCTGCTTTATAAACATGAAGATTAACTCTTGTGCGATTCTGGTTTTTAGGTTTATCCTGATGTACTCCACCGTGCTCTGCACTCAGTACAACTCGGCCTTAACCACTACCATAGTGGGCTGTCTGAAAGTAAGCTCCATTCAGTTTACTCTGGTGGCCTGATAGATTTTGTATTTTGCTGTTCATTTTTTTTTCTCTTTTCTTGTGTTTCTAGAATATATTAGTGACGTATATTGGAATGGTGTTTGGAGGCGATTATATTTTCTCCTGGACTAACTTTATAGGTCTGAATATCAGGTATGTTATTAAATGTATCTGAAATATTTGTAAAAAAAAAATAATAATAATTTATATATATATATATATATATAAAATCAGCTGTACCAGTGTGCTAATTGTGTGTGCGGCGTGCATGTTTCCCCAGTATCGCGGGTAGTCTGGTATACTCGTACATAACGTTCACAGAGGAACAGAGCAGCAAACAGGCCGAGAGCATCAGCAAGCTGGAGGTGAAGGGGAAAGTCGCTGTGTGAGCAGCGCCTCAGCTCAAGACCTTCGAGGAAACTGTATCATTTAGTGTTTTAACTTCAAGTGACCCATAATGTGAAGCGCAAAACACATCAGGATGGATGTACGAACATCGCTTTTTTTTTAAACTCAGCAAGAAAAGAAACATCAAGCTACCCGGTTTGGTATGATGTCGAAAAGAAAGACAATTATTTATCCTCCTGCTTTAACTCTCAAGAGTAAGCATTTTTTAATGGTTTTTGGGAGAGCTGTATGGGAGACTGTATTTTCAAAGTATTCATGGCTGTTTTTTTTTTTTTTTTTTTGGGGTGGTACGCTCAACTTGAATTTCTATATTTCTTTGTGTTGTTTTGTTTCTTATGAAACTAGAGAATATGGATTGTCATTTATGGCAGTATTATGCTGGTTTTGTTTCCACGAATGTGCCGTATTCTTTGCTATTTTATGCTAGTCCAAGGCTTACGATGTTACATTTTTTGTTGTTGTTTTTTTTTCTCCCCTCCCCTTCTTCTTTAGTATTTGAACCACCTTCTAGGATCATACAGTATTTCTTGTGTACTCTGCTGTGCTGTTTTCTTCTAAAGTGAACAATGTGATACTTGCACTTTAAACAGGTCACAGGTACTTTTTTTTTTTTCACGTAATGAACAATGAGGGAACGTTTTCGTTAGTGAAATCTTTCTGTTATTCAAACTGCATTTGGGTAGTGAGAGGGGGGAAAAAAAGATGTATGTCCTACATACATACATCAGCGTTAATATCATTGGTACTTTTTGACCGAGTCAAAATGTGAAGTTCGGTCAGTGCTATCTAGATGTTATACATCTGGAATCCTCTGTAATTTGGCTGTATCCAGTCTGTATATTTTTACCTGCATGCGAGACACATAGACTGTAAAACGTTTATCACACAGTTAAAGTATTTTTTTCTCTCAACTGAACGCTCAGCTATAATGCTTAAAAGTGTTCTATCTATAGTGATATTTGTTCATTTTTTTTTTTAAATGGTTATTTTTAAAGATCCTCACAGAGCGCTAAAAGCATTATGACATGAACATGGCTTATATTTACCATTTAGATTTTTGCTTTAGTTTATACCATTTTTTTTTTTACTGCTTTTTTTTTTATTATTCATTTATATCAACAAGAGCTCAGTGATTGTAGCAGTGCAAAACCGAGCTTGCATGGATGTTATTAAAATACCTCAGCTTTCCATTGGTTGGATTTAGTCATTTTGTTTCCAGACACCTGTATTCTTGTACTGTTCGATTTATTGCAGAGTTTCCTGAAATTATCAGCGTCATGAAAAAAAAATACAAGGCAGTACTTTAGTCATATGGAGTATTTTTCTTTGTTCATTTTTCCTGCCGTTTTGTATAAACACAGTAAAGAATTCGCAAAATGAAAAGTGTATCATCTCGTATTCCTGATACAGTGATGTCTACTAAATTATGTTCCAATAATTTCAAATCTATTTATAATTTCAAATGTACATGTATTAACTTTTAGTCTGAGATCTGATCATTTTAAGATTATTATTTTTTTTTTGCATCAAATCCATTTTTGTTGTTGTTTTTTCTCTTCAGTGCACTTTTGGTAACCTTAACACAACGGGTGTACTTTTGACCTTTAGCGCACATTCTATGAGGATGAGTCAAACATTATTGTTTAGTGTCTACCACACTGTCTTATTTGCACTTTCCGTTCAAGGCTACTATCTCCCCAGTCACCGCTGTGCATGCACGAATTTGTTACATCAGTTCATTTGCAATGAAAGCAAAAAATAGATGCCCCACTTGTACTTGTGGTCTGAGGGTGTACCTGGTGTCGAAACAACTCATGGAAGAGCATAAACGGAAGCGTTTGGATCTCTGCAAACTAAATTTGGACCGATACTCTAAGGAAGGTGAAAATTTCTTAAAGAGAATCATTACTGGTGACGAGACACAGATTCATCACTACAAGCCTGAGAGTAAACAGCAGAGTGTGGAACAGAAACATCCTCAATCGCCAACCAAGAAAAAAGTTAAAAAGTCAACCATCAGCTGGAAAATTGATACGTACAGATTTCTGGGTATATTCAAGCGCCAGTATTGGAACATTATCAGCAAAAAAAAAAAAAGCTTCAACAATGCTACATTACAGTGCTCGTTACAGTGAGATGCTTATTGATGAGGTGAGGCCTAATCTTCGGACAGAGGAACTGTTTGGTCCCCTGAAAGCTGCCCTACAAGGACGAAGACTCATTCATGGCTCGCAGCTCAGCCTAAGTCATTTTTTTAAATAAGGGACTACAAATGCATGTTGACAGACATGGAAAAAGTGTACTGGGACACAAGAGATCATCGAAAAATTATGTATTCGTTTGATCTAAAAGTTTAAGCAAATTCTAAAGCCAGAATATGGATCCCCCCCCCCCCCCCTTGTTGTTAGCCGCTAATTATGTCTACCTTCACTACAATCATACAAATATAATAAAAAAAAAAAAACAGAACTTAAAACACTGTTTAAAAGTAAAATTAGTTTTCGAATAAATTATTTATTCAGAAGTTTAAATAAGTCTAATGTTAATCTGATCTAACTCCGAAAGCTAAATCCATGCTAACAACCAAGATCAGACCATTTCCCTAAGCTCGGGAAAATAATACACAATAATATACACACGCAGTCTATGTACTGATATTCAGAGGTGGAAAGAGTAATAAAATTTTGTACTCAAGTAAAAGTACTGTTACTTTAGTGAACTTTTACTGAAGTAC
>JAQMYI010000037.1:7122311-7132378 GCA_030014275.1 Clariallabes melas
GCATAGTGTCCACTGTACAAGCCTCTGGAGGCAGTGTTATGATCTGGGGTTGCTTCAGTTGGTCAGGTCTAGACTCAGCAACATTATGTGGCAATAAAATGAAGTCAGCGGACAACCTGAATGTATTGAATGACCAGAATATCACATCTATGGAGTTTTTCATCCCTGATAGCACAGGTATATTCCGGGTCTCAGATTGTGAAAGAGTGGAAGCGTGAGGAATCTTTGAGTAAAGTTCAAATGAAACAAAATGAAATGTAATCCAAATAACCATTATCCTTTATTGTCAAGTCTCTCACTTTTCTTTTTTCACCATCTTACTATTCTAGACTCTAGTTTTCGTGCTGCTCTGTGATTTCTTCAGTCACCCCTAGCACAACTTGGCACTACATTGTACACACATCATATTACTCAAGTTATTTCAAATGATCTTAACAATCTATGCAGGACCTTTTTCCTTGCATCTTTTGTTCACCTGTCTGTATGTGTCTGTCCTTGTCTTGTATGCTGTTTGTCATGTTAGCTGTAGGAGAATTACTCTTAGAGCAAAAGAATTTCTTTGCCTTTGTATGCTCTGTACTCTGAAAGGAAAACAATAATAAATCTGACTTGACGTGCCTGTTTTGTATTAATTGTAGCAGTAGTATTTTTAGCATTATTAGTATTATGCTAAGTGGCACTGTTGAAATTGCATTGTGTCAGTAGAGTGGTGTTATTAGTTTCCTTTTTTAACAATAGCAGGCGATATCAGCTAACATGAACACATGACCCTGTCTCATCATGCTCACTGTAATGAGAAGGAGAGGCGAGGGGCTTGACAACAAAGGAGACTCACCGCCTCATAAATGCCATGGCAACCCTATGAATATCACACACGAGACTGAACGTCTCGGCTGCTGACACAAAGAGAAAGAGAGAGAGAGAGAGAGGGGTTTTACTCCTTCAGCACACACACACACACACCGAACAGAAACATTAGGCAAATTAGAGTGGTGTGCGGCAGGAGATTTTCCTGTCAGTGACAGACAAAGAACCACCGTCATCCAGACACAACACACACACGGGGGGCTCACAGCCAGTCACACACACACTTACACACACACTCAACCAATCAGCTGTCTTTCTAACTGATAATTTACTTTCTATTCAAATGAATTATTGTAAATTCCTCAATCAGAATTATTCATTAGATCAGACAAGCTGAACTGATGACCTTGATCAGTTCTCACCGGTTTAACGCTGAATGACGACAAGACAGACGAAATTAGATTGTTTTTTTTCTTTTTTAAAAACAATTTAATATATCAATATATAGAGATATGTATCAACAGCTCGATTTTCATAGAAATGTGAGTGAGACCATTTTGGCATACGGTACAGATATCCCATGTAAGTACAGCGTTGCTAGGTTAAACCCCCGAGTACCCTACACCCCCACAAAACCCTACACGCGGGAAGAAGGAATAAAAACATTAAAGAAAATAACATTGTTGAAAAATATACACAAAACAAGGCACCAATAAATTAAACTCATAATCCTCGCTTTCAACACGTAATCTATTACACAGAATTAAATACACCATCAATGCCTACTTCTGCAATGATTTACTGTTAAGAGACTTATTAAATTATAATAATAATAATTAAAAAAAAAAGAAAATACAAAGGAAAAAAAAAACACTTTGGCTGATTAATTTTTAGTTACAATCAAGTAGTAAAGAAATCCAGTGCGTTTAAACTGTACAAATAAAATTTCCGGTCCGGTCTACACTCTTCCGTCTGCTTACAGGTGACTAATATAGACATCTTTTTACAGAAATGTTTCAAACATTATCAAAATTTCCGCCATATGAAAAGGTATTTACAAATCTTGATTCCAGCCCAGTGGACATCCCGCCCGCCCGCCCCCTTGTCCCTCCCCCTATGTAATCATTTACACAGTGCAGAAGGCTTCTCAAAAGTTTGTGCAACAAACAGTGTAGAAAAGGTTTTTTCTTTCCGTAGGAACACGTTAAAGAAACGGTTCGCTGAGAGAAAATATCTGCTTCCTGATACTGTACAAAAACAAAAACAAAAAAACAGGAAAAAAGAGAGATGTGTCTGGACATTTGTTCAAGTAGCACATGATCGGTTGAGGGAAAATCAAAACAGAGGTCGTTATATTCACAGATGACAAAAGACCCAGGGTGAGAGGGATCCAGCGTACAGGCAAGTCAGCAGTACTGTTGTGTTGTGCAGGATGGATCAGTAGGGGGCGCTCTGCTCTCGGAGTGTACAGCCGTGACGAAGCAGCGGCGCGAGGTTCCACGATAGCTTCCCGGCTCGTTCTTCTGCTTTGCCCAGTGTGTTTTTTTTTTCCGGCACGAGGGAAAAGTATAGCCCTTTCAAAAACATCCGTTCTGGGATATGAGTGAAAAGTGGACGGGTTAAAAAAATGCCGTTAGTGGTGAGTGATGTCATGTGATGTGATGATATGACATGGGAGAGGGGAAGGAAGGAAAAAATGAACGAAGGAAGGAAGGAGCAGCACGGTGCAACCCTGCATTGCACTGCACTGCAGGAAGGCAGGGATTACCTTCAGATATGCATAGAGTAAGAGAATATAGAAAGCACTGACATCTACTGAAAGGTCGGGGATTAGTCGACGTCTAAACGCTTGGTGTAGACTTTAACAGGAACCGTGCAATAAATTATCATCCGACTAACACGTGAAACCAAACTCAAAGCCTCCGAGTATCCCTTTAAAAGAAGACAAGCAAGCTCGAACGCAGCACCTGGTAAACCTGGGACAAAATGCGCAGAGCTCTCATCTTTAAACGGTAAAAACCACTACGAATCGTTATGTACACTTAGAAAAAACACCAGACCTACTCTGGAGAAAGACGAGTCATAAAATTACCCTGTATTGCTTGTGTAAGATTTGTAAAAAACAAAACAAAACAAAACAAAAAAATGGTTGAAGTACGCCGTTGTAATCACTAGACATATTGTTAAATAATGTTTTGGAAGTATGAATCAGGAAGAGTGAAGAGAAGTCCATAAAGATTATGTGTTAAAAAAAATCCAAACACCAGGACTTCATTGCTTTCAGTGTTAAAACCTTGGCAGTGCAAACAAAAACTGTTAATGTGAAGCGCAGCAGGGCGACTACAGGAACGTATCTCGTTCTCTATCAAGTACAGAAGATTGACCAGTGCAGCATGTTCCTCTACTGTAATTCATGCTCTTTTGTAACAATGGCGTCAACAAGCCACGAATTGTCTGAAACGAGTCTCTAGATTCCTCTAAGCCACTTGTTTCTCACACTTTGTTTCCATGTCATAAAATAAAATGCATATGCTAACGGAATGCACTAAGATCACTTCAGATTTAACACCCAGTGGTTTATTTTCCCTTCAGCATCTCATAGCATCCTCGCTTGCTGATTAGCAGGTGTGCTCCCTCTTATATCAAAGCTCCTTTCTGTTCAGGTTATGTTTAGGAAAAAAAAATTAAGGAAAAAAAAGGAATAAAGACTAAAATTCCACACTGAGACCATAAACATTTTACACAGCAGCACGAAGTAGCTAAGCACAACAGCAGCAGCACAATAGCCTACTAGCTACAGTAACTAGCTAGGCTTAGCTGTTCCAGTTACAACCCTGCTAGCCAGCTAGCTTCTTTTAGTTGATTTTTTTTTTTTTACTTCAGTAACCTCATTTTGCAATTCGTTTTTTTTTTTTTTAATCTGCTGGTTAGCTTTAGAAAATCATCCTTCACTTCGTTCTATTTATTTTTTTCAACAAAAAAAACAATCAACTGATTTCCAAAGAAAGGAAGTAACATATCTGAATAACGCTGTGTAATATTTAGAGCTGTGAATCACACATAGACTGACTGATGACTCGATTGCATTTGCTTTCTGGGCTTTTTTACTGAATCGGTTCAATATAACGAACATTTGCTGTCTGATTTGTCTCAAACAGTTATATTTCTTAAAGATTTTAAAGTAGTAAAAACTACTAAAAGTATCGAATATGCTTAATTATATATATATCTTGTGTTGTCGTGTTTTAAAATGTCATACAAAGCGATTATCTTTTTTTTCCCTGCCAAACATCTCCACTACACTCCAGTCTAGTAGGTGGCGATATTGCAACAACTGTCCATATAGTAAGAGAAGCAGAGTCACAAACATAAGTTTACCTTATTAGTTCAAAAAGCACGCCTTTATTCTAAATTGAAAACCGATCCATTGATTAAATTAACCGTATGTATCAACAAAAAATCGTTCAAACTGCATAATCGATTAAATCGCACATCTCTTAGTGATATTCACGTAAGCACTAGTTTTTTGAGAACAAAGCCGTATCTATCTTTTGCATGTGAAAGAGTCTGTCATGGTCACTAGGTTACAGCATTTCCATTTTTACAATCCTTCTAGTGCGGAATTGTCTAAGGAAAAATGGAGTTAAAGTGATTCCTTCTCCATTTTCGACAGCTGTCATAAGTCAGTTGCTTGCTTAGTAAAAATTCCTCTAGTAATGAAACCACGATTATCTCCTGACCTGATCTCATGCTGTTATTTTTATTCCAGTTCATGCTCTTCTGGTCTTAAATATCTGACATAAAAGGTGTTATACAAAAAATAAACTAAATTAAATGTATAGAGCTATTTCTGTATGTTCGACTGTAGGACGCCTCGGATATCTTGACTTTGAGACTTCATTACATTTGTGCGTGGGTCATGCGGGGATGTGAGTTACAGAAATAAACCAGTGCGTATTAATATTGTAGTCTGGACAAAGAAAGGTGCAGGAACATTTCAACATGTCTTACTTTCTCATCAAACTACAAATTTGTGAGTAATTCAGTATGAGCTCGGATGTACAGTTAATCTCTCGGACATTAACAGTGATCGTGGTTAACTCTGCCGTCTTCAGTAGGTCTATGTGAGACAGATACTGTGATTATCAGCGGTCTCAAATCTTATTACAGCAGGAAAGATTTCCAAAGTGTTCATTTCGAATTTGTTCATTGGTAGTCAGATATCTTATGTTAGATATTTAAGATATTTTTGATTAATAAATATATTTAAAAACCCAGAAAAATAATGTAGAAAAACTGTTCAGGTCTAATAAATATTACAATCAAATTAAATAAATAACGTAAAATTCCTAAATAAAATCAGCAGGATTTTCCATGTGCTGCAATATAGGAAAATTATAATTAACCAATATTTATACCTGCATATGTTCAACCAATATTAATATATTGACTACGTTCATGTTGAAACGTCCTTAAGTATGTCTGGATTCCTGAATATTTGATTTCTAGACAAGTGTGATCAAAATTGTAGAAAATATAATGTTTACTGAGAAAAAAATATTTTAGTTTTAGTGGGTACAAAGATTACACAAAAGCTCTGACTGTTTTCCAATTAAAAACATGCATGGTAATGATTTACTCCAAAAACTAATTTTCATTCAGAAAAAAAAAAATCATGCTCTTCTTACTGGCCTATGAGTCAGTTTGACCGGTCAGATCAGATTTTATTTCTTTTCTTTTTTTTATTCTAGATTTAAGACAAGCACAGCATGAATGCAAATCCAGCATGAATTCAGGTCAGGACATGACCTTTTTCTATCATGGCATAACTCGGACCAACATCCTGTTCGGTTGTTTCCTATGAGCTGCTCTGAAAACTTTTACACGATGCATATATTTATATAAAACCTAATCCACGACAGACTCTCTGTTTACATCTGCCTGACCAGCTAGCTTTCCTCTGACCTGCACCACTCAGTGAATCGTGACTATAACAAGTCTTGCAGAACTAAAAAATAAAATTCATGCTGTATGAACAAAAACGCTGCAAATGGTTATGCTGCTAAAAATTGTACACTCTGAGAAAAAATCCTTTCCTTGTGAATGGAGTTAGGCTCAGTGTTTAGTTTGTAAGCCCGTCTTTTACCTAAAAACATGATTTACTCCAAAAACTAATTACGCTCCATTTATGCAGTTTAAAAGACTAAAATGTTTCCTAGTCAAAGACACATACTAAAGGTAGAAAAGATGTCTCATTGAGCGGGGATGTGGGAATGGTCGTCTGAGAGTGCTGTAACATGTGAAATATTATTTACTACAAATGCAACTGTTGAGGATAATAATACTAATACTAATAAAGAAACAAATAAAAGTTGATTAAACAAGCTTTAAAATTTGGACGATTTTTTAAAAATTAGTATGTTGTAAATAGACTTGAGCAATATTGCACAAGCAAGAGTGATTTATACTGAATAATAGCATGGATGTCATTCTGCTGCAGCTGGTCTCAGCTACGCTGATATGTAATATACAAGGGCGAGTCAAAAATTCTCAGCTCGTACACTGGTTATATTAGAACTTTGGTCGGCCGCACTGTCTTATCAGTGCTTTCCGTTCAAGGCCACTGTCTTCTCTATCACTGCTGTGCAGGTATAAAAGTGTTACATCAGTTTATTTGAGCAAAAATAGGTGCTCCAGTTGTAATTTGTGCAAAAGAAGAGCAGCGTGGTCTGAGAGTGCATCTGGTGCCGAAATGACTAGAAGTGTTTGGATACCTGCAAACCGAATTTGGACCGATACTTTAAGGACGGTGAAAGTTTCTTAAAGAGAATAAATACTGGTGACGAGATACAGATTCATCAATACGAGCCTGAGAGCAAACGCCAGAGTATGGAATCTCAATCTCCGACCGAGAAAAGGTTACAAAGTCAACCATCAGCTGGAAAATTCATCAATGCTTACAGTTTTCTGTGATTGTCAAGGGCCAGTATTGGAACATTATCAGGAAAAAAGGTTCAACAATCAACAGTTGCTCGCTACAGTGAGACATTTATCGAAGAGCTGAAGCCTAAACTTTGGACTGATATCTGAGGGTGTTGTGATCTCGCATGATGATGCACGTAGGCACACTTTTGCTCACACTGTCAACACTCTGCAAAAACTTTGAGGTGTTAAAGCATCCTCATTATAGTCCTATAGTCCTGATCTCACTCCATCGGACTTTCACCTGTTGTGGTCCCATGAAAGCAGCCCTACGAGGACGAAGATTCATTTCTGATGAAGAAGTGACGACAGCGGTGCATTTGTGAATTGCAGCTCAGCGTAAAATATATTTTTTTAACGGGGGAATACAAAAGCTTGTTGACGGATGGACGTTGAAAATCGAGAAGATTATGCTGATAAACGATGTATTTGTCTCTTCTACAAGTTAATTCAAATAAATTCTACAGCCACGTATAGTGCGGATCATTTTTGACTCACCCTCGTACTGTAATTACACTGCTGTCAATATGTAATCAAAGTGACATTTCAGCCATGACATGACCAAATGTTCTGTTTATTTTCGCTCGTAATATCGCACGTCAGCTACCTGATTATTTATTAATGAACCACCTATTGCCCTTTTAATTACATTTAATTAATGTTTAATGTTATGATACGTCATGATGTTATGATACAGTACAAATGTACTGTACAGTATGTATGCAGAAATGGTTTGCTTTTCAGATCAACAACATGTCTTCAGCTTAAAACAGTCCAGAGCTAACAAAACAGATTAGGCAGACACACACACATACACACACACACTCACTGCAAGTTTACACCAGTGCTAAAATAACTCCGTGTCTACTGAATGAAGCAGCGTTGTATAAAGTTAGTCCTGATGAAAGAGGAGTCATTATTAACACACCTGCAGGAGACGCAGTGATGAAGAGGTTAGTGTTAGTCTCTAATCACTGAGCGGCGCTACACAGCATCTAAAGGACAGGAGTCTGTGTGAGTGTGTGAGTGTGAGTGAGTGAGTGTATGTGTGTGAGTGTTCCACGATCTCTGTGGCTTGCTGTGCAGTGCTGCAGTCTCCCCACCAGACTCAGGGCCCCGAATAAGTGGATGGATGGACACATGGATGGAGGGATGGAGGGGAGGAGAAAACAACCTCAGGGTAATCCGTCATCCTCCACACTGAGCGCCACGCGCTGCACACAGCACATGAAAAACAAACAGAAAACACAGTTACATACACTGCTGGAGGGAGAGGAGGAGGAAAGATGGAAGGAAAGGAAAGGAAGAAGCATGAGAGAGAAGAGACGCAAATGAGTGAAATAAATGAATAATTACACAAACGATTACCTAACTAAATAATAATTAGGTAGCAAGAAAGGGTGGAAGAAAAACAAGAAATAAAGCAACTAAATAAGAGAAATCACAAGAATACAGACAGATAAGTAAATAGATAGAAAAGATGAAAGAAAACAAAGGAAAGAAAAGTAACTGAGTAAACAACACAACAACACAAAACAACGCAAAAAAAAGACCGGAAAAATAAACTTGAAAATAAATAAAGGAAGAAAGGATGGAAAATTACGGTGGCCGAGAAGTGCAAAACAAAATAACAAAACCAAAAACAATAACAACACAGAAAACAAAATAACAAAACCAAACACAAAATAACAAAACTGAAAACAATATAATAAATCAGAAAACACGACAACATATCCAGATACAAAATACCAAATGAGAAAACACAACGACAATTCAGTCAAACCGGAAAAGGTAGGTATAGTTCGCGAATGAAATTTCTATCGCTGATTGGATGAGACATCTGTCACTCAAGACATACAAGAAGTACTATCAAGTGAAGTCAGAATCATTTTTAAAGACAATTTTAGTCATTTAACACAACTTAGTTGACCAAAGTGCTGTATAATCCTAAAATACTAAAATTAAACCTTAAATCAAAATACATCTAAAATGTCTTTGTGGCTGCAGTACTTCCTGTATATTTTGAGTGACAGATGTCTTGTCCCATCAGCGGTAAGAATCAACAAGCCAAAAAAGGTAGGTGTGGTTTGCGAATTACATCCTTACCGTTGATTGGACAAGACATCCGTCACTCAAAATATACAGGAAGTACTGCAGCCACACATAGGAATGTTGATTCTTACCGCTGATTGGACAATTGAGTGACCGATGTTTCATCCAATCAGCGATAAGAATTTAATTTGCAAACTATACTTACCTTTTCTGGTTTGACTGAATTGTGGTCGTGTTTTTTCATTTGTTATATTGTTTTTGGTTTTGCTGGGTTTTTTTTGGTGTTGTTATTTAGTTTTTGAATTTGTTATTTTGTTTTCAAATTTATTTTGTTTTCGAATTTATTATTTTGTTTTCATTTTGTTCTTTAGTTTTTTTCATTTGTTATTGATTTCGGTTTTGTTATTTTGTTTTGCACTTCTCGGTCACCGTAAATATGAGATACGTTCTGTGAATTATACAGTATCGGTGCGGTCTCCGAACACGCAACAGCTTGAAGATGCGGTGCAGACGACTCACTTGCAGAGGTCTTGCAGACGGTGCGGCTGAGGCTCGTGGTGCAGTCCGCTGTGCTCCACGTTCCGTTCACAGACACCAGGACGGCACAGTCATGGGGGGGCCTGAAGCGGCCCCAGTTGGAGAAGTCCAGCTTGCTACCATCCATCCACTCTAAAGTTTTATCTGTGAAGGAAACAATTAAGTAGTGTTTATTCTGAAACATTGATTGAAAGCAACCATTTGTAAAAGATGCCATATAAGTATAGTCAGTTCTAATTTGGTACTTTTTCTCCTATTTTCGCTGTACCTTTTTCGATTGGAGTTAATCCCAGCCAAACACGGGACGTGGCGATTGGATTTTCGGCAACATGCCGTGTGACAAAGTCATTCTCGTCCATGCTTTTAATGGTCAAGAGCTCAGAGGAGGGTTCTAGACAGCATAAGAGAGCACAGTGTTAAAAGTATTATGGACGCAATTTCAAATGTGAGACAGAATCCATTTAAAAATAGGTAGAATTTCCACAATTACATAGAGTGGAACCTCACATTACAAGCACAATTCATTCAGGAAGCGGGCTCGTATTTCAAAACGTAAATCAAAGCAAATTTCCCCATAAGAAATAATTCAATCTCTAATAATTCATTCCACAGCCCAAAAAATAAATACCTAAAAATAATTAACACAAAATATAAAGTAAAAATAAAACAAATTAACCTGCACTTTACCT
>JAQMYI010000037.1:7132478-7143182 GCA_030014275.1 Clariallabes melas
ACCCCCCCCCCCCCCCCCCCCACAAAAAAAAAAAAACATTTAAATAATATAAATAAATAAATAAATAAATTTAATAAGGATGGAAAAAAAGGAAGAAATAAATAAATAATGACAGAAAATGTGATAGGAAGGTAGCAAGAAAGAAAGTAATTATCAAATTAAATAATCACAAAAAACAAATTAATACACAAAGAAAGAAAGAAAAGAAACAGGAAATAAATAAGATGACCACAGAAAGAAATCAAACAATAACGTGTGTGCATGTTTGAGAGAGAGAGAGAGACAGTCAGACTGAACCTTGCTCTCTGTACAGAGCATTAGACATCGCCAAAGACATCTGTCTATTGTCACTGTTCTTCAGAATGCAGATGCGAGAGATTTTACGCTGCTTAAATAAACACACGCACACACACATACCTGCACATGCGCACACACATAAAGTCATGTACGCAAAGACACTGAAGAATGTAACTTCTGAAAAAGATTGTCGAATCATTTAAAGTGCTCGTTACTCATCCCGATCTCAGCTGTAGTGAACACGAAGTACAGCTCAGGGGCACGGCACAGTCACTACTTCATACTCATCAAACACTGTGTGTGCTTCCACAGCAGGAACCTTCTCAGGAACTCTCTAAACTTTCTTTAGTAAAGGCAGAAATTTTGCCTGCACTGCCGTACGATCCTTACTGAGCTTCTCTCATCATTTACACATTGAAAGCTCAGGCATCTTACTGAGATACATTTTTGACAAACTGGATTTTTATTCACTGGGAATAAAAGAGCAGGGGAGTAAAAACGAGGCAATAACTGGTAATCCAGTGACGTTAGAGGGAATGCTGATAATACAGTAGCTAGGTAATATCTTTTTTAGTCTAGTGTGATCAATACTTCAGTATTAATCGAAGATCGGACAAGAAACAGATCTGTTTTATTTTCTAGAAGCTTGTAATGTTTTGTGGTTTCACCAGACTGAACTTGCGCAGTGAAAGTCACTGGAGGGCAATTTCTTTATTATTATGTTTTTTGCACCCCCCTGTTTTTTTAACATTTAAATGAATCAGCACATTGGTTTGTAGCGCAGCTGGAGGCTTACTGTATCACAAAGTACGACTGGTAATGTGGAGCACTAAAAGAAAAAGTAAAATAAAATAAAAGTAAATGAGTGGTGAATGAAAAATGCAGCTGAATTTTGTGCTTTTTTTTTTCTTTTTTTAAAGGCATCTGTCTCATGTGTTTAAAAGCAAGTGGATAGAATCACGTTTGCACTAAACCAAAGCATAAATTGACAAACCACATTTTCTTTTCTCATTCAGGAGAAAAATGTGGTTCCTCAGAAGGTTCCCAGAACCTCTGCCTGATAACCAGCTGAAGCTGAATGCGATGCCTGTATGAATACAGATAAAAACTTCCTCTTACAAACATTATGTGGATTAAAATGTACGTACGTAGGTGTGCAGTGACGTGAGAAAACAGAAAACATCATGACTGCGTTGTGGTAGATGTGGAGGTATGGAATGAGCTTGTGTGAAACATGAGAGCGACGGCGTGTACATTCAGTACTGCAGCATCGTCTCCTCTAACATCAGGGCATACCTCGCGCAGCCCTAATAATCTCATTTAACCTGCAGTGAAGAGCTTCTCGGTCCTCATTTTGTGCTGGTCAGCATGGGCACCCCTGAGTACCAGTGAGCGGCCGGGTCAGGGATGCCGCCTGCTAGAGGGAGGGCTAAGAACGGCTGCCTGACGCTTCCACTCACGGCTGGGTAGATGTGTCCGATCTGCTCGCTGTGGCCGATGTGGATCTCGTCGTCGTCTTCCTCTGTGGTCTTGCGGTACACTGGGTTGTCGAAGTTCATGCTCTTGGTGTTGCGCCGCCTCCAGTTGCGCCAGACCAGGTAGCCTCCGGTGCACGCCAGGGTGAGGACCACTGTGGCAAGGATAGGAACTGCATGCGTTTAACACACAGCCGACACACGGCGAGGGCGTTAACACAGCCAGAGGACACAGGCCAGCGCTTCATGACACACACACATACACAATCAAGAGCATGAGCAGCTGGGCACATCTGGGGCAAACTTTTGGGCACAAAATGCTGTATGGGTTCAAATACTCAGCCACTTCAGATGACTGAATTACTGGGTTTGCTAAAACGAGACATTTTAAAGTAGAGTATGCACCAAAATATACAGTACTGAAACTTGTGCATCTTGGACACGCATTTGCGTTTGTCAACAAGGCAAATCTTTAGACACACGTGTCTCCAGTAGTGAAAGGGAAGTCGTGTTGTTCAGGTGTTGTTGGAAATGAGTCTCTCGATGGAGGAAAAAGTATTCATAGTTGAGTATGGTTGTGAATAGGGACCGTGTTAAAAAAAAGTGGCAGAACAATTCCATCCCATACCCGTCCCATTCCCCTGATCTTACGCCACCTGATGCCTACTTGTGGGGAATGTTAAAGGAGAGCGTGTTCAGTAGTGAAAATCGTCTCTTTTTGCAGGAGTCTGCAACAACCTTTGTAATCTGCGTGAACGATATGGACACTGTCTACAGCGAGGTGGTGCACACACACTTCCAACACTTGCATTACACATATCGTGGTAAATCAACAGGCTAATAGTGTGTATGTTCAGGAGAAAGTAACTCACAGATGACAACAAGGCGATATTGTTCATCTTTTCATTTCAGTACTGTATATTTTGGCGCATACTGCAGTTTTGTATAATATGATATAATTAAATTTAACAGTTTCTTTTTTTTTTTGTCTTGGGCTTTGTCCCTTTTATCCTATGGGGCGCCACATCAAATCATTTTATCCGCAAGATCTAGCAAAGGTTTTGCACCAGATGCTGATCCTCCCATTTTCTAACCGGGCTTGGGACTGGTACTGCATGCAGTGACTGGGATGTACAGGACATAGAGTTCGAACCCCGGCAACATAGAGCCTCAACTGCATGAGCCACCATCACCCCTACTTCTGACTGATACAGGCAAGAAATTATCCTGCTTGAAAGGGCATCAATACTTAACAATATTTAACTGTCGCAAATTAAATGATCAAACTACAAAAAGTAAAAAAAAAAAAGAGGTTAAAGTTTGAAACTATCAGGAAGTAACTTTGAGTTATCTATTTTTAAGTAGAATGTATTTATAGGATAGGTGGTTGCATAACAAGCACTGGATTATTTTGGATTATATAATTGCAAGATGTCTGCTATACATATCTGTTTGAAATGCCACTTATGCACATCATCAGAAATGACCACAATGTGTCTGCATGGTGAATAGTGTGTACCGTTCAGTGTTCACGCCCTCAGTGTTCACTGTAAAATTATTTTGTGACTAGACATAAAAATAACAGATGTTAATCCTGTAGGTACATAAGGTAAGTAGACACTAATATAAGCCACCCTTTAGAATGTACTGAACTATTTCCTTCAGTGGTAGTTATAATTTTTTATAATACATAAACTATTATTGGATATGCTCATGAGCCCATACAGCAAATGCCCAAAGAGTTTGGAAAAAAGAAATAAATCAGAGCCAGAGGTACCACACAGACATGCACATTCACTACAGCTTTCTTAAGCAGCAAAGGGAAAACAGCCTGTACAGTGATCTACAAATACATTCACAGCATGTCAGGCCACATTCATAAAACATTTCCCATATAGTTATAATTATTTTGGAAAATGCATTACAATTTATTGATGGGAAGTTTTTTTTTTTTAAAAGTCTATCTTAAATCAGCACTGAGGTACATGTTTTATAAGTGTGTGTGCTTATGGAGGTGCATATAAGTACACGTATCTGGAACTAGTCATACTGTATGGCTCCAGGGGTAAAAAAAAAAAAGTTAAATTTGTACTAAGTAGACCATAATTTTGGTAGATACCAATTAGATTTAGCTTAGTCTCAGCTGAACCTTGGAATTAATTTCTGTACAGAACGATGGTTGTAGAATTTGGTCAGATTACTTACATTGTACTCAAGTTGCGGGTGACAAACTTCACGGTCGGTGTACAGAGCAGGTACATTGGTATCGACCAACACCTATTGTAATGTACTTATATGCACCTGAATTTTGACTTGCAAAATTCCAAAATTTTGCAAAAAGCCTAAACTATTCCTTTAATGCGATGACTGACTTAAGAAAAAAGCCTTATACAGTATGAATACTGAGCATTAAAACAGTCTAATGTTTTGCTTAATTATAAAAAGAATATTTCCTGATGTCATACATGACTTACGATGTCTTTTTCTGACAATATATTAATTCAGTATGCAAACTGGGACTGAATTTTCTTGGCATTCACATACGCCAAAAAAAAAACATCACTGCAAAGTGTAATCCATTTTCCATTAATAATTATAATGCAGAGTATGACGCTTTCATACGAATGCATCACAATATATTGTACATGAATTCATAATTCATTACAAATATCCTGTAGAAACATATCCTAAGCATTTATAATGCATCGTTCAAAGTACACGCATGCCATATACAGTACAGTCTCACACTGATTGACTATAAACAGATAGTGGAATATCATCAGATCATGCAAACCGTTGAAAAGCACGAGATCCCGCTGCATGCAAAGTGAAGCGTGGCACTCGAGTAAGTGTGAAGGCTTACCTATAGGGATGACGACACCCAGCACTGCTATTGTGATGTTGTTCCCCAGGAAAAAGTGACCTGTAGTTGAGGCAGAGACAGGGAAAAAAAAACGTGTGTGTCACGGTGAGTTATTTTTCGATCGTCTAATTCAATATAAAGAGTATAAATCTGAATTTATACACAGGGTCACAGTGCCAACCACTCAGCCACCGTGCCACCGCATAGGAGCATTTCTAAGCAGATATTATTTATAAGGTGTGCTCGCTTTGTCCAGAACACTCACATCATGATCTGAATCCTTCTTTTCACTTTTTCAGATCAGATCCATCCCTTTGCTTTAACGGCGCCCCAAAATCACACACATCTTAACTCGTTTCTCCTGAGCATAAACAAGTGCTGAAATAAACCTTATTTCAATCTAACAATTAGTGCATTATGTGCTAAAGGGTAATTAATGTCAGGTAATAAAGCCTGAGCCCAGAGAGAGTAGGGGAACCAAAAGAGATGACACACGGCGAATGCATATAGAGTCTGGTAGGTTTTCTGGAATGTGCTCGGCATATCAAAAAGATGATTGAGTAAAAGATACGGTGACATTAAAGGCATCAAAGAAATGACTTGAAGAACACTCAGAATGAAGCGCTCTTGCTAGTTTTTCCGCTGCAAGGAGAGCTGATTGCAGAGAGCTGCACAAGAAAAGGCAATTTGAGGCGTAATACGTCGTGTTATGGACAATATTTCAATACGATTTTGAGAAATGAGGATGTTGAATGTGCTTTGTATACCACCGTACGCAAAGTGGAATTTCCCGAAGGTGATTATTTTTTAATAATATAATGCTCAAACGTGCTTTATACATCTTTTACCACAGCAATTCGCAAGCACAATGTGTTTTTTTCTCACAATTAATTAACATCACGCTGCACTTTTTAAATCATGAATATAATTTAGTTATATTAAATACTGTGGAGAGCCTGTGAAACAACTTACTTCCCATGATCATGACATTATTGCATCCAATAACAGCTGGATCATCCACAGGCTCTCGTTTGTTTCTCTTTTTTTTCTGTATAGCGAAGCGCATATACAGTTTTAATTAAATTCTACATGATATAAAATTGATAAAATTTGCTGCAACCATCAAATATAAAGCAGTAATATTAAACTCATCTATATAAAGTCATAAATCTGAGAAAAGTTTAAGACATTTTAATTTAAAATAATAGTCCTGTCTTCTACAAATGTAATAAATGCTCTCGTGTGGTATTACTAAAGAAATCATTCTTTCTCAAGTGGCCTTTAAACACACCAAGTTGCAGACTCATTACAGCCAGGCATCTTTTTTTATTTTTTTATTGATTTAATCGTATGAAAGATGCAACCCTGTTAGTAATCAGCACCTCGGCTCTGATCTGAGCCAGAAATGAGAATGAGATCTTCTAGCGGACAGCTAAATTCCTCAAAGCCACTACCTACTTTTAACAGGATGCTCCCTGTCCTAACAGTTTCTTTCTCTTCTGGTTTTTCTCAGGTTGACATTAGGGGGAAAGCTGCATTACAGCACCTCTCATGACTGCTCAGAGTCATTGGGAAACTGGGAGAAAAGGCAAGAGAGAACGGGTTGACAGCCGTTTCTAAAGCATTCGTCATTTAGCTCAGAGCTGCAATTCAGGTTCTCGGGTAAAGTAGTGTTCCGCAGCTTGGACTATGCTGCATTTAGACAGCGATGAAATACCCAGGTGTCCATAGTTTTCCTTGGTTAGACTAGAAAATGGGCTTTCTCAAGCTTTATCTGAGAGACTGAGAGGGTAAAAATAGATCTGGAAGAGTAATCTGCTGAGTGGAGCTGTGAAAATGTCCAATCGGTACACAGTTACTATAGAAGACTTTACTATCATAAACACTAAAACAAGGTCATGAGCAAGATCCATGCACAAGACAGGTTCTAACATTTGTAAGTGTTAACTTTTTATTTTGATTGAATTAGTTAATGTAATTTTTATTGCAATGCAATGCAAAGTAATTTATAATCCCTGTTACATCAGGGAACTTAAATAACAGGGAAAACAAAAAGGAAAATGGCTCAATTATTCAAGCAAGACATTTTGAAAGGGGTCTCCAGTGTCAGGGCTTTGTAATAGACAGAGTAAAGCTTAGCTTTTACGTTTGCCACCATTAGAATGGAGAATATACTTTGTGTGTTTTTTTTTTCGGTAATGAGAAAAAGTTGCAATAGTCATAATGTATTCATCAAATCCGTTATCTACACTGCTAGTCGCTGTCAGGCCTGGAACCTACGTATTCCAGGGAACTAGTAATGGGAAGTTTGGACTCTGTTCTTTGAATCTCGTTCATCAAAATGAACGAATCTTTTTTTGAGTCATTTAGTTCATTTCGTTCTTTTGAGAAGAAATAAAATAAAATGTTGCATTTTTAATAAACAGACACCCAATACGTCTACATACACAAATTTTGGCTACAGTTCCAGTAATGAAAATATTACAATGCAGCTAAGGACATATTATAATAAACAGAAAGAGCAGCTCACCTCTCATATCTTCTAGTCTGAGTCGTTCGTTCTTTTGAATCTATTGCACTGAATAGCGTCTATGGGAGTCACGTGACAAAAGAACGAACGATTCAGACCAAAGACTCAAAGGTAACTACTCATTTCTGTTTCCTGTACATACCCTATGGAGGTTTTGCGATGATTTGCGCATGCAAAAAGAACGAATCGTTCACTAACGACCCATCACTAATACAGATTAGGCTTATTGCTGATTCCCAATTGGCCGCAGTGTGTGAATGTTGAACGGAGGTCCTATCATGGTTGTAAAAAATGGGAATAAATACAATGGTCACCATCGGGCTCTGGACTACAGAGGTTCCTGGATGGATGGATTTGTTTATTTATTCCTATACGTCACTCAAGTTATAAGTTATAAGTATTAACAGTATATTAGCTAGTTTTCCATTAACTAGCCATACAGTTGTTAGTTAACATCTGTTACTGGTAGGTGACTGAAATGACAGCAATACCAGCATTCCTGCTTTTCATATTCTAGTTATTAATGTCAGAACTTTGGAAAGGAGAGTGTCAGTACTGTTCATGTTATTAAAACAAGCTGAGAGTCTGCAGTCTGAACATTATTCAACAGATCAGCAGGAAGTCATGTTTGATTCAGGATAAAGAGCTATGCTTGTGACTGAGAGAGAGAGAGAGAGAGGGTTTTTTTTCTATCCTGCTTGTCTATACCTGCTAAACTAACACAGTACTCAGATAAAGCATGTACACCATATGGACTTTTAACTATGTAAAAAAGCATTTTATTGGTGCAACCATATTAGCAAAACTCACCTCTTTCCACAACAAAGCAGAATATTTATCCATTCACTCATCTACTATACGGCTTATCCTGTGTACAGGGTCGCAGGGGGCCTGGATCCTATCCCAGGAGATTCTGGGCTTGAGGCAGGGTACACCCTGGACAGGGTGCCAACTATCGCTGAGCATGCATACACACACATACAGGCAATTTTGAACGCCAATTACCCCTAATCTGCATGTCTGTGTGAGATAACCAAAGTTCCCAGAAAAAAACCCATCAAGCACAGGGAGAACATGCTCCACACACACACAGACCCTGAGGTGGGAATCGAACCCTTGGATCTGTGAGTGTGAGGCCACAGTGCAAACCACTACGGCCTAGCAGAATATACTAAAATATACTAAAAAATGCCCTAAAAGAAAATTTTTAACCTGGTACAGGTATCATGGTAGTCTCATGGTACTCAATGGTATTTTTGACAGTACTATGGTACTCATTTGCTGATATTTTACCAACTTTGGTACAGTGATGCATGTACATTAGTTTGGCCAGAGGTGGACAAAGTACACAAATCCTTTACTTGGATAAAGGTAGAGATACCCAAGGCAAAATACTGTAATACTCAAGTAAAAGTCTTCCATTTACATTTCTACTTGAGTAAAAGTACAAAGAAAACTTACCTTCAAACTCACTTCGGTATCAGAAGTACTGAGCTTGTATTAGCCTAAAAGTCATAGTAAAAAAAAGTCTCTCTCTCTCTCTCTCCTTTCCGACTCTGAATGTGCTGTTTCGTTGCAGTCTTCAACCATCATCTCCACTTCTGCTTTCAAACACCTGCTACATTTTTATGGAGGAAAGGCAAATCAGGCAATTATGCATAATAGTCAGCAGGGGAGTGATATGGTCACTTCAAATACCACACACCACTCTGGTTCTGGTTATGTACTGTGGAGCGTTGGTGGCTCAGTGGTAGGTTTCGCGCCTGCTATGCAGAACGCCTGGGTTCGGTTCCCGCCCATGCAGTGGGGAAAATATGGGAGGGTTGTGTCGGGGAAGGGCATCTGGTGCGTCCTGAAATGCCATCTCATCCCCTTGATAGGAGCAGTCAGAAGACTAACAACAACTCTGGTTGTGTGATGTAGTGAAGAAGTAGCTTAAAAAATATTTGTTGTAGGATGTAGTGGAGTAAATGTAGAAAATATCCACTAATAAAACTACTCAAAGACAATATAAATACATAAGTACAGCAACAAAGTAAATGCAATTAGTATCTTCCATTTCTGGGTACGGTACATAGTTCTATCCTGTACCGTAGTATTGCGCAATGGAACACGAATCAGGATATTGCCAGACATACGTTATACATGTTTATGTTCCACAGTGGCTACAAAATTTCAGCAGGTCTTCAATGTGGTAATATGGTATGCCATACCAGTAGTGTGTAATATCCAGTATGTACTGCACAAGCATACCTTATTTAAAAACTGCTGAACTTTGGTAGCCATTATAGTACCCAATATTTACCATGTTATTCCTCAGAGTGTTGTGGTACACACCATAGTACTACTACAGTACCACTGAAGTGCCACAGTACCCAACCTGGTAGTCTATAAAGTACCACTGTTACACTATAGCAGTGGTTCTCAAATAGTGGGGCGCGTATATATTCTGTATATATTCTGGATATACATAAGTATATCCAGAATACTTAGACTAGCTCATGTTAGCCAGCTAGCTTTTATTAAAAAGAAAAAAGGACTGAGATTCCTTACAAGCCTGTCAAATTAGCTTTTGTTTGACAGCTAGCTACTTAGCCTAAGTAGTTAACATTCATGAACAGGACTGAAGATTCTTTTCAACACTTTCAGTTAGTTCAAATGACTCAGCTTTTTATGCTAATTAGTAAAATCAATGAAGGTAAATGTTATTTCTCTCAGGAATGTGAATGAAGATAACTGGCTAGCATTAGCACTAATACAGTACGTACTGAGAGAAATGAATATGATGTTAGCACTTTTTTTTTTTTTAGCACTTTGACACTGTGCTGTCTGATGCAGGTTAGCATAGCCATGGGTAAGACTAGTCTGGTGCGGTCACTAAAAGATTCAGTGGCGGTCCACAGTATCGGAAAGAGAAAAGACTTTCAGCAAAAAAACAAACAAAAAAAAAAACACATCTGCTAACTTTTTATGTCATCTTAAACAACACATAAAAAGGGCGGTCTTAAAATTGTTATTATTGCTAAGAAAGAATAATGCATTGAAAACAAATGTTGGTCCTGAGATTGGTCCTTCTTTATATATCCTCCATGTAAGACGACACACTTCTTCAAAAGATGGATGAGCTGGTGGAGACCGTCTTTGAAGAAGCCTTCTTTTTGGCTCTTGAGGTAAAGTTCCACCTCATCCTCGTCAAACGCGGCTGCCACGAAGTGGTTTCTTCAAGTGATGGAAGAGGAAGAAGCCACTGTGTGCGAGGTCGGGGGAGTAGGTGCATGAGGCTGAATTGTGGTTTGGGGTACAAAGCCCACACGTTTCAGCGTTTCGTGAGATGAATGTGCTGGCCCGTTGTCAGAGGAGGGTGCGCCATTTTGGTTTTGACCCTCTAGCGGCATGATGCGGAACTATACTGCAGGTTTTTTCAACAAGAAGAAATGTTCATGAACGTACTCATTCCTGGAGACATACACTACCGTTCAAAAGTTTGGGGTCACTTGCAAATTTCTTTGTTTTTGTTTAGTGATTTATTTTCTACATTC
>JAQMYI010000037.1:7143282-7178042 GCA_030014275.1 Clariallabes melas
ACACACACACACACACACACACACACACACACACACACACACACACACACACACACACACACACACACACAAACAGCTGCAATTTAGAAACACACCAATCAGTATAAGTGTTTGGACTGTGGGAGGAAACCAGTGTACCCAGAGTGAACATGCAAGCTCCATGCAAACACGAAAGGAAAGATCTGAACCCACAACCCAGAATGTGTGAGACAGTGCTTACCTCAATCCGCCACCTCAATTGTCTAAATAACAAGCGACAGTGTGGAAGTGTTTATAGCTGTTATAATGTAAGTGATAACGGGAATAAATTTGTCTTAATCCCAAAGCATAAAATCTGCCATTCCTGCATCTTAATCCCAATGACTGAGGCAGTTGTTGTTGTTCACGAGTGCTGGCGTTACTGTAGCCGGATAGGCCCACTTACCACAGCGTGCAGAGGGATAAGAGGGGAAGAGCAGAGAACAGAGCCTGGGGCGGTGTTCATCAGTCAAGCCTGGCTGCTTCTCTCTGCCACTGCCTGCTCTAATTCAGCGGAGAGTGAGGTGCTTCTACACAGGGCCAGGGCCACAGCCTAATCCATCACTCTCAAGTGGCTTGGTGCTGCACAGCAAGCAAATTCTCCCACACTTTAACTTTCACAACCCCTTCTTGCCGTGAGGAAGGCGCTGTGATCATGAGCTTGATCTCATTTCCATTTTCAGCGTACGACCGAAGTCAGGGATTTTGTCACAACTCGAGGCAAGACCTCCAAGGAAAATGAGGGCAGATGAAGTCGTCTGAGCAGACTGAGACAGAGGCAGGCAGACAGGCGCACGTGTACCGAGGTGTTTGATCTTACGAGCGCCATCTGTCATGTCTTGCTGAAGCTCTGTTTAAAAGGTTTTATGTCATGCACTGAGAAGAAAACACTCGAGTGCATTTTTGGGATTCTCCGGTTTCCTCCCACCTGCCAAAAACATGCTGATGACTCTACACTGCCGCTAAACTTGGAAATAGATGGTGACGGGCTTCTCTCGAGTGGTTTCTCATGGTTTAGCTCATTCGATACTACGCCCAGTCACGCTGGTGTAGTATTATTATTATTATCTTCCACGCATTGTTGAATTTACTAGAAAGCAATGTCAAAAAGCTGGACGTTTTCATGGCTTCTAATAATGAACTGGCTGCTGTTATACCATTAAATACAGCAGCTTCTACTAAAAATAGTAATAATTAAGTAATAGGTTTAAATTTTTATTCTTAAAAATATGACTAAAAGTCACTCACCACGATGTGAGAGGTTGCTGTTTGGCCCGTCCTTCTGAGAGATGGTGGTGGATCTGGGCGTGGTCTGTTGCCTGCTGTCTGTCGTGTTCTGGGTGGAGACGGGATGTTGGCGTGACGTGGTGCCGCTCTGAGTGCTGCTTGTCTTGGAAGACGGTGATGGAGTTGAATGCGGTGTTGTGGTGGAGGGTGGTGTGGTTAACAGAGTGCTGTGTGTCGTAGAAGGAGCAGCCGTGCTCGAAGCAGTTGTTGTAGTTGGGGTGGATGATGTCGTACTGGTGGTGGTTGTCAAGGACGGCTTGGAAGTAGACGGAGGTGTGGAAGTCTCTGTCGTAGACGTCGTAGAAGGCTCTGTTGTTTCTGTAGTAGCAGAAGGCGTAGTTGTTGTAGTCTTGGGCTTTGGCACTGTATTAGGAGAGAAATAATAAAGCACAGTGACTCCAGGTCATATGAACTGTATCTCTTTCATGTTACTTATTCCTCTACCTTCCATCATTCAGTGTAGCTTATTAATTGGGCTAATTGAGACTCACCTGTGACACAGCGGCGCATGTCTGGGCCGAGCTCGGCGCCATCAGGGCAGGCGCACGTGTATTTAGGTGAATGCTCGGTGATCTGCGGAGCTCTCAGACACAGGTACTCGCAACCTCCGTTGGGCAAACTCCCTATATTACAGCTGTCTGGAGCTGAGACAGAAAAAACACACTGCGTGAACTGAAGCGCATTAGCCGTGGGAGCTTCGCTGAGGAGGGGGTGTTTAAACATCATCATTACAGGGCAGGGGTCTGTCTAAAAGGCAAGCTCTACTATTAACATAACACTGTGATTAAAGTCTGGCGCTGGAACTAGTGCAGAAATAAAGCTCAGCCAATAATGTCCTTGGCAAATTCCTCTGTCTGAGAGAGGAATGACCTTGTTTAAGAACGTCGACAGCTAACACACTTTCATCTGTGCACACGAGGTAGTCGGGTTTGATTGCTTTTAAAGTGGTTATATAGAGTCGAAGCGAGAGAAAGAGCAAGAGAGAGAACAAGAGAGAAAAGGAGAGAGAGAGAGAGTGAGCGAGCAGAATCCTCATGAAGGAGGCATACTGTACACACATCAGTGTTCATTTACAGTATTTGTACTCCACTGGGAATTGGCTGCAAGGTGAAGGGAATGTGGCATGACAAAAATTCATTCTTAATGAATTATAATACGTTAAATCTGATTTTTTTCATTGGTAGAATCCCAACTACAATAATAAATTGCCTATATTTGAAACCCCCCACCCCCCCCCCCCCCTTTTTTTTTGCTGTAGTTGCTGGTTGCAGTATATTGGTTTAATCCCAGATCCAGGACTCGTTTTTAAAATATTATTTTAAACAAATCTATATTTACATCCTGTCTTTGGATAATTTGCCTAAGAACATAATTCTAACAGTAAATGATTCAGAGATACTTAACATTATTATGCACACCAATCTCAGTGTTAATCTCAGAGCATGGTCTTTAGTGTTAACAAAAAGTAGAGTTCAACACCAGGGTTGTCGATGCTTATGCCTCAACAATTCTTCCAAGTCTAGTCCTTTTTGTTACTTTGTAACAAGAAGGTAGCTATAAAAAAAAACTCAGATTTTTCTCTTCGTCCTGTTTAGATAAATTTCAAAATATAATCTGTTCATCTGCTTTTTATAGTGACTATCCCATCTAAAGCCTATAAATTTAGATATAGATATAGAATAAAGAGGAAAATATTGCCTCAAACATGTTTCCATTACAGCTGGACAATGAATTGCATAACAAGTGCAATTATATAATCACAAAAGCCTGCAATTTATTACAGGTTATATACAAACAGTATGAAATGTATGTACAGTGAAGTTTATCAATACATAAAGAATTTGTTATACTTTTAAATAACTTTTGAAGTGCTAAATAAATTTTGGTGCACATCCTCTGAAGGATTTGTGCCATTATTTGGTGTTAGCCTGGATGACAATGACTGATTACAAAAGGTAATCCTAGGTAACATAGCATTACCCTATGTCTGGAAAATAATAATCACAATGTGAGTTTTTAATCAAATCATCCAGCTCTAGTTTCCATTTTCCACTCCCGGCATTTGCCAACCGCCCTTATTTAGAGTGACTTCCGTTTATCTCATTATAAATCTGAGGGTTAAGGGTCAAGTCCAAAGGCCCAACAGTATCAGCTTATTGGTGCTGATGTTTGAACTCATGATCAGCAGTCCAACGTCTTCACTACTGCCCCAATTAAAAAAAAGAAAAACCCTCCTTGTTGGTTTTCTAAAAGTAACATACTGCATGTACATATAAAAACAGTTCCACAACTTCCGCTTCCTATGACTAAAGCTAAAATTACATAAATTAAAACAATATAAAAATTATAGATGACACCAATCCGATAGTCAGGACTGGTATCAAACTGATACCAGATAAAAAATATTCGATAATTTGGATCAAATCTTTTAACAAATGGAAAAGATTGAGTTGAATATATACTGTATATTTATTTATATAGTTAATTTAACTTTTTTTTACTTTACTTTTATATAGTGTTTCAGGTAAAAAAAATGTTTAATAATAAAGCTTAGCGTTTTTTTTAAATATTTTTTTTAAGAAAGCCATATTCATGTACATGGTGCACTGCAATGGACTGGTTGTGGTTCTCCCAGTCTTGCTGAGATAAATGGGATCCACTACACTACAACCCTGGCCAAGATAAAGCACTTACTGTAAGTTAAATGGATTACCAACAATAACATAAAAGCAGGCTAAAATAAAAACAAATCAACGAATGAAAAACCAAAGCAAGAACAATTTAAAAAAGAGAAAAATATGTGAAATATGTGAAATGAGAAGAATATTAATAAAAGGACCTGGAAGACAATGGAAACATAAAAGCACTGAAAGTGTTACTTTACCGCAACTCTCGCGTTTGCTCCCAAGTGAGGAAAAGAAATTTAAGGATGATCTTATTTCCGAGCCGAGCTCCCACTGCTCGGAGCACTGTGTGCTTTCTTATTGAGTAATATTTCACTAAAGCTGTTGTCACACAGCACCTCGTGAGGTTTCCCTTCTGTGAGTGTTACACAAAGCAAATACACCGAGCCAAATTACATTTCCATTCGTTTACACCTTTTCACTTAGTTTAGAGCTTTTGTTAGCACCTTTAGTACATTTAATACATTCACTACATTTACCAACACCGTGCATTTATCAAAGCGAAAGTGAGAAAGCTGCGTTTTCTTTTCTCTCCTTCTGTTTAACTTGCAATTGTAAGCCTCATTTAAACATAAAAACGTTTAAAAGTATCATAAATGCAAAGCTATGAAGAATATGAAATATAAAAAAATAAATGAGGCAGGTCCTTAAAGGTTATTGGTTCGTTAAAGTTTATTGGTTCTGTGTCTGACCTTTGGGCTGCCGGAGCTCGTGGAAAATCACTACGTCCAGCGGGCTGTCCAGGTGCTGCGCCAGCATGGAAACATCGTGCCCCGTTAACCGGTTCACACTGTAGATAGCGTTGTTCTCCAGATCTGTCCAATATACTCGGTCCTGCAAGAACAAAAAACAAAAAACAACAACAACACTTCACTATTTAAATAATCCTACAATGTATAATAATTTGTGGGTCAAGAAACTAGAAACAGTATTTCTACTAGTGATGGGAAATTTGAATCATTTTAGTGACTCGGTTCTTTGAATCTCAAAGATCTCGGTTATTTGAGTTATTTAGTTCATTTCGTTCTTTTGATAAGAAATAAAATAAAATGTTGCATTTTCAATAAACAGACCCCCAAATACGTCTACATACACAAATTTTGGCTATAGTTCCAGTAATGAAAATATTACAATGCAGCTAAGGACATATTATAATAAACAGAATGAGTAGCTCATCTCTCATATCTTCTAGTCTGAGTCGTTCGTTCTTTTGAATCTATTGCACCGCTTAGCGTCTATGGGAGTCACGTGACGAATGAACGAACGACTCGGAGTAGAAGAGTCATTGAGAAAGAATCGATCAATTCTGTTTCCTGTACATAACCTACGGGGGTTTTGCGATGATTTGTGCATGCGCGTCCAGTAGAAAATGAACGAATCACTCTCTGAGACTACTCGTTCTTCTGAGTCATGTTAAAGATTCGTTCAAAAAGAACGAATCATTCATGAACAACCCATCACTAATTTCTACATATTTACCTTTATGAACAATCCCAAGGCTTCGACATAGTATTCATGGATTGTTTTAACATTTAATATCAACATATATTTATTGCAGTCGTGCATTTCACATGATCATGTGCCAGGAACTCTATGTATACTCTTCCTAAAAACCTATGAAACTATGTCCTATTTATCTGCAATTTATTGTTTTCTATTGTTCCTCCGTATATTCTTTGACACGTCCTGTATTTCAAAATGTGTCACATGTGCAAGCTACCGCACTGGAATGTGGAAAGTTCATCCTATGTTTTTTTTTTCTTTCTTCTGTGTTTACTCTTTATCTTTATAAGTATTGTGCTTCCAAATCTAAACTGTGAATTTCTTTACTGGAGTGGATTCGCAGAATGCGGTGACCTCCATTTGTTTATCTGAACACACTGGAACAAATCAATCCCCAAAGGAAAACCTGAGATGGACTCAAAGCAAACATGTCTGTCAATGCTGCTGATCTGATGACCCGTGCTTTTTGAAAGTAATCATGCTCGATTGTGATGCAGCATGTACGACACTGAATTAAGTATGTTGCGCAAAGCTGTTTAAAAAAAATAAAATAATGCTGTGCAAATGTCAATTCAATGATCACAGATTAAATGTTCAAGAGGACAGTGGGCAGGAAAACTGCAGAAGATAAATGTGGTACTGCAGATACTGAAATCGGAAATGAAAGAACATAAAAGAGAATGGGGGAGGATAAAAATATGGGAGAGAAAGACAATGAAAGACTATCAGATCTTTTAGGACAATGCAGGGCTTTTTTGATCAGCCTAATTAACACTAACACCACTATCCATGGCGTCTACGCAGAAGAGCCTGCCAACACACACACTTTGAAAAACAACACCTCCTCTGCCATCCTTCTATCTCTCTCTCTCTCTCTGTCTCGCTTTTCACGTCTAAGAAACCATACCAGCCTTTCCAACAACACCACAAAGCCGTGGACACAGACAGGTCGGTTGCTATGACTACCAGATGTTCACACCATTTTGGTTCAGCGGAGTTGAAAGTAGGTGAGTACGGATGAAAACGAGTAGCTCGCACGCAGGCTGCTAGTTTTAAGCTTGCTGTTTGGAAAGGTCAGCCCTGTGGCTCCCCGCAGAGCCTCAGAAGATCCTCGCTTAGTGCTGGATGAGAAGAACTCGGGCAGTGTGCTCTTTTGAAATGCCGTCCTGCTCTGCCACTGAGAGGAAAATCACACTCTCATGCTCCCGATGACTGGATTAACCTTTTCTAGGAAAGCAAGTTTGCAATTAAGATGCAAAACTTGCAGTACCACTGTAGGAATTAGTTCTTTCAGCTCTTTCCCTTGTATATATCTGAAATCTTAAATTGAATCCCAAGGCCCTTTATTAATTAAGTTCTTTATCACGTTTGGGATGTCCTTATCTATAATCACACTAGGTTTTTCTTTTGTAAACAAATCATTAAACTGAGGTAAAGTTTGATAATCTCTCTTTACTGTGAGTACCGTCCATGCTTCGTACTCACAGTGTGTCTAGCTCAATCCTGAATTTGGTTTACTCTCTATTCCCACTAAAATAGCTTTTGTGTAACATCTAAACATCATGCTCATTTACTAAACCAAAGGAGTGCATTACTGTATTGAACAACAGTAGTTGATCTTGATTCTTAGCTACAGGACAATCAGAGTAAATTGTTTAATAAGGATTTCTCCTCCTATTTTAAAGCTTCTACCCAAAAGATATATACAACTCATCACCTCTGTTGCTCTCACTCACTCATTCACTCATTCTCTATACCGCTTATCCTGTACAAGGTTGCAGGAGGCCTGGGGTCCATCCCAGGGGACTAGGGGCACAAGGCAGGGTGCCAAGCTGCTTGTCTTTTGACTACGAGAGGAAACCGGAGTAATCGGAGGAAATGCACCATGAAAATGCGAAGTCACACACACACCTGAAGGGGGAACTCAACCCTGGAGGGGCGAGGCCACAGTGCTGACCACTATGCCACCATGTCACCTACATCTGTTGCTACACAATACAAAAAAATGTAATAAAAAATTCATATTTCCTCAGCTTTCACTGGCAGTCTGCAGATTGTACAATAAAACCAGTCAAATGATATCTGACTGAGTGAAATGTCATTTAAGTGCCTGGCATAGACAAGCATTCTCTCATCAGAAAACACGAAAAATATGACAAAGGAAAGGAATTATACAAAATATAATGATAGAAAATATTATAGAAAATAGAGTGACAAAAACAGACAGATAGATAGATAGATAGATAGATAGACAGATAGATAGATAGATTCATGGAAGAAAAAAATGAAGAGAAAGATAAAGATTAGAAAAAAAGAAGAAAAGAAAAAGAATTGAAAGAAAGAAGAAAAGAAAAAGAAAGAGGTAGAAAATTCATAGAAAAAGAAAGAATTTAACCTGTTTAATGGATTAAACTGAAAAACTAAATGCAAAAGATAAAAAACAAAAAAGAACCATAAAATGCAAAATAGTAACAAACAAACCACTAACACAATACATATGAAAAACACAAATGGAAAAAAAACAAAAACAAAGAAAATACTAAAGAAAAGCAATTACAAATCAACCCTCAACAATCCAGCAAACTAAACAAATACTCCATATGTGGAAAAAGCAACCCGGTACATTGTTGTGGACTCTGTGAACTTTTATTCCTCCAGTGTCTCATCTGTACTGAGCTACAAAAGCAATCAGAAGCAAGAGACGTAATGACTCTGCTGCAGAACACAGGGCTCCAGAGCGAGGTGGAGAAGTGTAGCAGTAGTTTAGAAGCAGCCTGGAGGACTGCGCAGAGCCGACATGGCACCTCATTTCTCAAACACATGGGACGGAAGTTATAGAAAGAGAGAGAAAAGCCATTGTGTGCTCTTTGTGGGCTCTGGCTCCTGGGTGCTCTTGTGTTGAGTTGGCTCATTGACTGGCCTGTAGGAGGTGGAAGCTGATGTATAGTCTGGAGCCGCTGCCGTCCTCAGGGCTCCTGTAGAGTCACCTGCCTGTAAAGGATTTCTAATTTGCTCTGTGTCTTTAGCTACTACCAGCAAACCTGGGCCATTTATCTACTCTCTCCCAGTGAGCAACACTTCTACTCACAGCACGAGAGGATACTGTATGTATGTTTGTGTTTCTATGTATATGTGTTTTGTATTTGATCTTCATTTACTGAAGCAGGAATAAAAAGTAAGACCCGATAGCGATACCAGCGAACCCTCTCTGTGGAAGCGTACAGATTAAATCCCTTTTCGTACACAATTTTCCTTCAATACTCCAACCCTCGGAGCACATTTTCACACTTTGCTCCAGTTCGGCTTACATACAGTTGGTCTCACGTATCTGCCATGGTTACAGCATAGAGATACATGAGGTGCTGTGTGTGACTCAGCAGTGAGTGTGAAACACATGCAGCTCTACTTTATCAGACAGAGCTACAAACTGATCATCAGAACTAAAGCCTTCCTGTAGGACTGGGGTGTGTACAGATCTGAGTGTCTGGTGTACACAAGCATTCTCTTATCAGAAAACTACAGAAATAAAGGAATAAAAATATATATCATGGAAAATATCATGGAAAACTAAAAAAAAAATAAAAGATCACAAAGAAAGACAAAAAAGTGGCAAATAAAAAAAAATTTACACAAAGAAAAATAAAGATAAAGCAATAAAGACTAATAAAAATGATAGAAAAATGAAAACTAATTTAAAATAAAAAAGTAAGAAAGAGACGCTAGTAAACATAGGACAGAAAATACAGAAAGAAAAAAGTAAATAAATAAATAAAGGAAAAATAATAAAGTGGAACCTTTTTCCACTGACTAATCAAAAATGTCAGATGTAACAGTTTAAGTGAGTGTGATGTGTGCTGAGTGATACGACCTCAAATCAATATCATGAATGACTGAACATTTTTCCTCAATTATGATTAATGAATATCTCCTCCCCCACAGTTCATTGATAAAATTTGTACTGTAAATATGTACAGCTATTAAAACTTTTCTTTTTTCTAATGAAAGAGTTCTTCTCCATGTGGCTTGCTGTTGACTCAAAGTAACTAAAGTTGGTTCCTTACAGATATCATCCGTTTAAAGGCACAATTCTTAGATTAGTCAGAACTTTTTTTCTAATCCTCTCCCATAGATACAGATACTTGTATATGGAAAGAAAACATTTAAAAAAAAGATCAAAACAGTATAAACAAACAAACAAAACTAACAGCAATAAAAAAGTTATTAAAATAAAAAAAATTATTAAAACAAGAAAAAAATAAAAGCAGGAAAAAAACAAAACAAAAAAAATAAAACTAAACAAAAATGTTAAAAAAATAAAGTATAATTTATAAAATCCACAAGAAAGAGAAAAAATAGCAAGAATCAAAGAAAAGACACAAAATATAACAAAATAAAAATCTATGTAACCATAGAAAGAGAGAGAGAGAGGGAGAAAGGAAGGAAAAAAGACAAAAATAAACAGACACACCTGTATTTAATATAAACTAAAAAAATAAAAATAATAATAAAAATATATATAAAATAATAAATAAATAAATAATAAGCAAAGCAAAAAAAGCAAACAATAAAATCAAACACCAGAAAAACAAAATAAAGACAAATAAAAACAAAACCCAAAAAGAAATGAAAAAATAAGAAATAAACCAAGATACTAAATTAAAGAAAGAAAGAAAGGAATGAAGGATGTCGTCCAGACTGAGATGGTGTGATGTGTAATTAATCTGCTATGAAAGTACACTCCTCACCTCGAACAGCGTGAGGGCGAAGGGGTGGCCCAGGTGCTCTGTAGACGAGAGCAGAACCTTGCGGTTATCTCCGTTCAAGTCCACGCTGGAGATGAGGTGGAGTTTGGAGTCTACCCAGTACAGACGGCTGCTGGACAAATCTGTGAGCGAAATCCAGCAGGAAATTTAAGTGCTGAAATGTTCAGGGTGGTATGTAATAATAATCGTTAAGTTATGACTATCAAATTGCAAGTGCCAAAACTACAGCGCACCTAAAGTGTATCAGCTAAAGCAACAGAATGCTGAAAACCGATGAGAATATTGATAGACAATATTGTGTATATAATTATATTTGGTTTGTCCTGAACATGTGGGAAAACCTGACATGAAAAACACAGAGCTGAGCTTCAGCCCTGTGCCTGGTTGTTGACATTCTTTCCTTTCACTGCTGAATCTCAGGCTTTGTGTTAGATATTGTTTTTCTCCTCGCTTTTCGAATTCATCGCATATCTTTCTCTCTTCTTAAAAAATATACACTGTGGCAACACATAACATGTTAAGAAGGGATTAACAAAAACATATGCAATCCCTTTTTAAAATGCTTCATGCTTTGCTTTCCTTCGTGTATTTCTTTTATCTTGCTTTCATCACTTCCTCCAGGTATTTGTCAGAACTTTAATTCCTTGGCACGCTTTGAGAAATAAAAATGAAAGTTCAGCTTGTTCATGCGCCGGCATCCTTTTTTTACCTAAAGTAATCCCATTAGGCCATTCGATTCGCTCTGAGACCAGCACCTGCCGGTCCACGCCGTTCAACCCAGCCTTCTCGATTTTAGCCTGCGTCCCCCAGTCTGACCAGTACATGAACCTGATAGCACAAGTAAAAAAAGAAACACAAGAAGCAAATCATAATCATCATAGTGGTTTCACGTCCACTTACATAAATTGGTAGTAGTAACATTCATCAAAAAAAAAAAAAAATCATTGTGGTGATGATCCTCTGAATAATATAAGCTGTAACAGTCGAAATAAATATTCCCTGCACACGTCAATAAAACGCCTCACAAAGTTAATATGTGATAGAACTTCAAATGATCCAGACTGCAGAAAATGACTGGTTTACTTACCTTTTTAACCAAAGACATGTATCACATCTATCGCATCTGACGTATTTATAATACGTTAAATATATTTTATACCACAACACTGAAATCTACTTAAATCTAATCAACGGAATTCAAGTCACTTTTCATAACAGAAGCTCTGACAAAATATTCTGGCAAGTCAAATGACAGGTTTATATTATAATATAATATGTTATTGTTACTGTTATACACTGTGACTCCTATCAGGACACGCCATATAAACATAAAAATATATATTTTAACAAAAACAAATGTAGAGTTCCTGACAAGTTGAAGCTCTCTAGTATAAGGAGACATTTAGTTTATTTTTATAATCTGAGGTACATTTCACATAAGCAAAAAAGTACAAATACAATATTCTTTCTCAATAGAACAAACGGTTCAAGTTAGTAAATTCCTTCAATATAACACTCCTGCTAGTTAAAAAGCTTCATCATTATTATTATTATTGTTCAAGTTAAAGGATGGTTTCACTATTCAGTCTGTCAACTATTTCACCAACAGAACTTAAAAATGATTTGTCCCAGTGCCAATGAGCAGCATCAAATGATGTCATTTTGTTCTGTGGACGTCATTTTAATCACACTTGTCATGTAATTTTCCCACTATATTCCCCTCCGTGCAGGATCAGCATCCCCATGCACTCTGTCTTTCCTCTTTAAAACAATTGGATTTTAAAAATGCATTATTGGAGAAAGTGAAAGTAAGTATAATATAAGTAACGTGTGCTGTGGCATACTGTATGTAGACCCATAATAGTAATGATGTAGTGATGTAAAAAGGTTTTCATTTACATATGTGCATACAGTATATAAACTGTTTTTCTTGATGATGGTATTTAAAAACAAAAGTGTAAAGTCCTCCATCCTCAACGTTTCCTCTGCTTTTCCTCCAATGACTACTGGGTAACATTTTCCTTAAGATTCCGTAAACTATAACACTTTTCGGACAATTCATGTTTGCGTTACAGGACGAGGTTTTGTTAGTAACTTTGATGGACATTAATAAATTCATATATTAATAAAATTATATATATGATATAAATTTAAATGAGAAAATTACTCATTAATTCATTTTCTACACCATTTTATTCTGTGTACAGGTTTGTGGGGCTTGGAGCCTATCCCAGGAGACTTAGGGCACGAGGTGGGGTACACCCTGGACTGGGTGCCAATCCATAGCTGAGCAAACACACACACACACTACAGGCAATTTGGGAAAGCCAATTAGCCTAATCTGCATGTCTTTGGACTGAGGGAGGAAACACACCAAGCATTGGGAGAACATGCAAAATCCATGAGGTAGAAATCGAACGCTCGACCCCAGAGCCACAAGACCAAAGTGCTAACCACTGTGCCACCATGAGAACATTTAAAAATAATGTTTATGTATTTTTTTTTAGAATTTTGATTAAAGAATAGTTGTTAACACTAATCTTTTTTTGGTCATTATTTTAAAACCATGAATGCAACTGCAGATTGCAGAGGGCAAAAATGGTGAATTTGGCAACAAATGACAATTTTCAGGCTAAGTGAAGCACAGGAAGCACATGTGTGTATGTGGGTGTGTGTGATATTATAACATGGTTTGCCTTGAAAGATAAAATATGATATTTTTTAAAGAAAATATTTTGAATGGAATGTACCCCAAATTAAAGCATGACTTATTAGCACTTTGTAACAGAGGAAAAGCTTGAGGATTATTGTTTTTTACTAACAACATAAAGAAAAAGAGTTTATATATGCTCACATGTAAATGAAAATCTTTGTATCCATCATTAGCTTTCCACCAGTGATTCTGGCCATGTGGTCTTGACTCATGTACACGCTATGCACTTGCAAGCATCCGTGTTAACACCAGATATAGACATATCTGTCCCACTATCACCAAACTGCTGTCTGAATGTGCACCATTTGGGAGAAGGCATAGTCTATTGAATTTTATTTGTCTGTTTGCTGGTTTTGCAGTGCATGACTTGTCAACCCTACCTGTCGACCATACCCGTCAATTTAAAAACAGAAAAAAAGTTACACTGCTGGAACTTTTCTTCCCGGGTGCGATCTCGTGGTACACCTTAGACACAGCGCTGCTCGTGTTTTAAAACACCATAGTTCCATGTCTGGATTGAAAAGTGTGCCTTAAGGTAGGAAGGGGAAGAAAAAAAAAATCAAGAACTAAAATCGTTGAAGGTCGAGAGCATGATTAACACTATAAATATATCTATATTATCTATACAAGTACAAGGACCAACATGGTTGGCATTTTGTCCACGGGCAGCAATTAGTTCTCATGTAGACATGCTCTCTAGAGCTCATTAGCATCCATTTCCTCTACTTCGATAATTTGCTTGAAAGAGGCTCGAGGGGATAGATGGAGACATCATATAGACGACACACCATGATTAAGAGTTTTAATGCCTGGCTGAACTTTAGCTACATTATGCTTTGGGTTTTTGAACATCCTATGATTCAAATAATCAAGTTCAATTTTATTTATGTGCTGCTTTTAACAATTGTTATAGTCACAAAGCAGTTTTACAGATACGGAAATGTTACATTTTAAAACTATACGATTATGATAGATTTCTTTTCTATAACTATACACCTATAGACCTAATTATGGTGAAAGGAACTTGACTATGAACAATCCTGCCATTGTGTGTGTGCGCTTTCTTCCTGGATGACCACTTCCCCTTCTACAGGACACAAAGGTCCACTGAGTGATTTAATGAGGATGAAAATGATGTTAATCATATGCCATGGCCTTTACAGTCACTAGATCTCAAACCCAGGGGAGATTGTGAAGTGACATCCCTATCATCAAACCTCCAGCTGAGGGAACATTATTTTTGGAAGAATGGTGTTCATCACTTGATGAGGCACAGTCAAGCTGTTCTGGTTGCTTGTGGGGAGCTGAAAACCTCGCTATGTTACCTTTCATTTAATAGGTCACCCTTTTGTATTCTAGTGGTGAAAAAGAATATTTCTTTTAATAATACCATCCTATTCAACATTAATAATATTTTTCATTAATAAACAAGATTTACTGAATGAAAATTTTTCTCTTTTCTCTCACCCTTGTCTGGGGTCAAGCGCAATCGCCCGCGGTTCACTCAGCTCGCTTTCAACCAGCACTTTTCTCTTCTTGCCATCAGTAGTAGCAACCGAGATGGTTTTGTGTCCTGAATCAGTCCAGTAGATGTTATTGTGGACCCAATCGACAGCGATGCCTTCTGGGGAATGTAGCACTGAATCGATGAGCGTGACCTGCTCTGATGAGTTAATGGCTTTGTTGATATATGCGCTGCAAAACACCACACACACACACACACATACTGTACATAAGCCTATATACACTATACAACCCCCAGGTCTAAGATGACACCAATTTGTTCATGACAAGTCGCAAAGTACTGCGCGTCTGCCCAACCACCTAATGAATGAACATCTCATAAAACACCCTCTCATTGCAAGCTGTTCTTTTTATTCATGTTCAGGGATTTAAGCAATACAGCTTCTGTATACATTTAAAAAATGATGGTGGTGCAATAATGTCTTTCCCCCATCCCAATCTGTTCGTTTGACATCTATGGAATAACATATGACAGCGTTGTAAGGGGAATGATGAGCTACACGCATGCTTATGATCATCAGAAAGCAACTCATTGTTACTCCACCAGTGGAGTGGGACTTTACAATCTGGTAATGTTCCATCTGTGAACACAGTGAACGCATGTTGAACAGATGCTGCTCTACACTGGGTGCCAGTTCTCAAATGGCCCTGTCTCTCCTTATCAGATATCGAGGCAGCTTGGATTACAAACTAAGAGATCTGTTATTTGGAGAATATGGTCTGTCCTCCACATTATCCACATTTTCAGTGACACACCACAAGCAAAATAAATGTCAGTGGTAACATCTCACAGGTATCTGGTGTTAACGCCTGGGATAAGTTCTGGGATTACTGGTCAGGACTTTGTGATTCGTGAGCATTATCTCAATGTGTGTCTTAAGTCGTCTTAGAAGTGTGCACGTTTTAGGAGTTTTTAGGGAATACTGTATCTGGGTGGTTTTACCTTTTAAACAGGGTTAATACTGTAGAAATAGTCAAACATTCAAAGAACTTTATTAATCCCAGAATGAAATTGCTTATTCTTGATTACAGTTGCTCACAGTTGTTATCCAGTAGAAAGGCCAGTAGAAAGGAAAAGTAATAAATAACTAAAACAAAAAAAGAGTAAAATAAAAAGAGTCCTAAAACTAAGTACCATATTTCACACTAAACTTTTGAATACTTTAAATGAATACAATAAATGTGCCATTATGACATTATTGCACACTAAATATGACCCAAGAGCATTTGTAAATATTGCATTGTACTGTAGGTCAGGCATGAACTTGATTGGCAGCTACAAAATAAGCCAAATTCACACATATATACCTATTGACACCATAGAAACTGATACACATCAAGTAGCCAACTCATATAGTGTATTTCTGTAAATTACATCAGAGTCTGTTGAAGGATTTGACAATGATGAATTGGATGAAGAAGCGCAGCAGACTGTCTCCCTAATTGCTCGTGTTATTGTTTGCTTGAGACATCTTGGCAGAAATGTCACATCTCATCTTTCCAAAATGATGCTAATGAAGATTAGTTAGAGTAATCAGAACCTCAGCAAACTCTAACTTTATCAGCATGATGTCCAGCTGACCGTTCTTAAGAGTGGCCACTCTTAAAAAGAAAACATCAAAACTTTCAACAAGTACTAGAACAAATACGTAACTAATAAGCTTTAGCTAATACGTCACAATATGACATTTCAATGCCGTGCTCTTCACATTTATTCTGCAATATTGTATAGTGCATTTTGTTATGCATTAGTAGGGCATTGATTGTAGCACATGTTGTAGCACCCACTAGCTTTCCCTTGTTCTCATCAATAGCCTTATTAACTATCAAACAGCACACTCTTTATTTATACCACTTTATACCACTCTTTGCTAGGGATCTCTATGAACAACTTCAAAAGGTGTTTCACAGCCCCAGAGGGCACGTAGTTAAATCCTGCTAGTGTGGTTGAATAATTTCCCTTGCCATTCCACCCTACCAGACAGGGGTCTTCCTCAGCACTATCTGCACAGAGGATTTCATCATTTGACCACCTTGTCAGAATGACTGAGTGGTTTTCTCTTAGAGGATTGGGTCAGTAGCTCAGTGATAGGTTTCTCACTTGCCATGCGGAAGGCTGGGTTCAGTTCTCACCCACTGCCCAAACCAAAGTCACTGGATGCAGTTCCGGTCCCAAGCCTGGATAAAATGGGAGGGTTGCATCAGGAAGGGCATCCGGCGTAAAAAAGGCCTGTGCCAAGTTGTCTGCTGCATCAACCCGTCAATGGGAGCAGACGAAACTGAGTGGTTTACATTACCTGGGACTTTTTGTTGAAGCTAAATCAACATGTTGCCCATTGTGGTTTTTCCAAGTCGAGCTTGGCCACATGCATGAAAAGGATTAACTGGGCCACAACTGGTCTCATCATCCTCTAAAACCCTTTTTTCCCCAACCTATAAATGCACAGAATTCAGCAACTTGGACACAAAGACCTCTCTGTGGCCCCAAGGTGGGGGAAAATACCCTGAGTTCGACTGATTGACCTCTGACCTTTCAAAAATCCTAGTGGATGATCTCTATAGGCCTATGCAGGGTGGGAAAACTGGATGCTCTGGAGATAAGCTTGCAGTACAGATCCAGGATTTTCATGGTTACATCTACCAATTTTGTAAATTTATCAAGAGTCTATTTTCTATAAGGAACATTCCTTGTTGCACCAGGAATTTAGCTGATTATATACCATTTGCACAAGGGTCATTCAATGCTTAGACCTATTATTTATCTCTTAAGGAGGTAAGCCAATGAGAGCTTACCTGTTCAAACTAAGACTACCATGGTCTACAGACTCATCTGTTACAGGCCATTGCTAGTTAAGCTGTACCATCTGTCAAGCTAAATATTGTCTGTCTGTTTTCTGTACAATTATTTTGAGCATGCAAACTTTGCACTAATGTACATACTCAATTCAATTCAATTAAAATTAATTTTCAAAATAGTTCAGTGGCAACTTACAAGCTACTTACAGCTTTTTACTTTTCCGATATCTCCCACAGTCCTACAGAGTAATTATTATGGACAAATGCCAGCTAAGTCACCTAATGATACATCTTTGACACTTCTTACAGTTCATACTTCAAAAGTTACGTTGTGCCATTTTTATTACTGAAAAAAAAATGGCACAACTTTACTTTTACCCATATACAAAAACACACCAAGCTATTTCAGAGCTGCTGAATATTATTCAACAGAACTCCACTAATTAGGACATCCAGCTGAGTGGGAGGAAAGACACAGAGATGATGGTGGCAAGGAAAGACCGAGAGAATGAGAGAGCATGGAACCTTACTAGACACTCCAAATTCTAGCCAATTACCATATACCAGGTCGTTATGTACATGATGTGAAGAGACTTCAGCCTCGGCAATCAGCAGCCAAATGTCCTGCTTTAGGCTTAGCATGGTGATTAAACTTAATTACCAGCAATTACAGCATCGTTTGCATCAGTCAGCCATCAAGATGTTCATCAGCAGACACCCAGCAGTGAACATATGTGAAAGCCAACATGTTAGAGATACGCCTTAATACCTCTAAACGACTTCTGCTTTCTCGAAACTTGCTTATTGCGGTGGAATTTTAAACAGACCCATTATGTGACCCATAATGTAACTGGGCTATGCGAAAAAAATCATTTCACAGTGCTGGAACGTTCATGTGACAAATATTTATTGTTTTCTGTTGCATGGTGTACCTGAAGATCTTGCGATGGAAAAGATCACACCAGTACATCTTGTTTGTGGTGACGTCCACATCCAATGCCACAGTGTTTTTCAGGGTGAACGCCACCTGCGTGTAGTCTTTCCTGACCAGACCGATCCGCCGGATCTCGTGTCTGTTGGTAAATATCAGGTACGGACTTTGACCTGTGTGGAAAATCATAGAGACATCACGCATTAGGATGGAGGACATGAAAATGATAAGTATCCCAATCAACCATAACATTCCAATGTAAAACATTACGCCCAATATTGCAGGCTGGTCTTTGGTTCCCGTGGGCATGGGTGAGCCTTGTCCTGTTACCAGTCATGATCCTGTCACCAGTTTACTGGTATAAAATTAATAATGTTCCTGTGTTAATGTTATGGTTAATCAGTATAACTGACATCACTGATACAAACTGCTTTACAGTACAGCTTTACAAATGATACATAAACTCTATTCTTTTTTACTCATTTTGGTTTCAAGGCTTATGCAAAATCTAGAGCTATTCTATGTTATTATTATTATTATTATTATTATTATTATTATTTACAAATAAGTCAGGTCTCAGTTTTCAAAATCAGTTCTTGGACCATAGAAACAGTGAACTTGCATTACATTTCCAGGTCATTAAATTGTATTAAAAATGACAAAATGCCTGTCTGTGTTGTGTCTGTGAGTGTATGACACACAGCTGTTGTGTCTCGAGGAAATTAGTCTCCGGTGTATGTCACTACATTTGTGCCTGCCTTCTGAAAAGTGAAATCAGTGTAGTCTGGTGCCTCAATCATGCCACCACACAGCAACAGTAATTCCACCAAGTTCACGTTCACTAAAATTCTCTGAACTCAGGTTTAAGAAAGAGACGCACGCGTTCTGTACGTCCTCCTTTCTTGCAACCATTAACTTTGTCTCTTAATGATCATTCGAAATCTGCATTATTAGACAGCCTTTCATTATTTCCAAGGGTGTGTTTCTCATTTCGTGCGCTCTCCGTGCGTTATGAAAAATCCCAAACCCTGCCCATGCTTTAGAACTGTCACTAAGAAGGTCACGCTTCTGGCAATAGACAGCTGGAGTCACTTTGGTAACTGGGGATCAGTAAAGACTTCAAACACATGCTGGCTGTGAAACCTAAGGAGGAAGCATAAACCATTTAAAATGTTAAATTACTTTAACAAATAAAGAATAATGGTGGCAACATGGGAAAGACAAACAAATACCTCTCTCAGACTGAGCTGAACTAGCTAACAGAACGATACACTATATTGCCGAAAGTATTTGCTCGCCTGCCTTCACATGCATATGAACTTGAGTAACGTCCAATTCTTAATCTATAGGGTTTAATGTGATGTTGGTCCACCATTTGCAGCTATAACAGCTTCAACTCTTCTGGCAAGGATTTCCAAAAGGTTTAGGAGTGTGTTTATGGTCATTTTTGACCATTCTTCTAGAAGCACAGACAGATGGTGAGGTCAGACACTGATGTTGGACGAGACACTGATGTTGGACGAGAAATGCCTGGCTGGCGGTCTCCACTCTAATTCATCCCAAAGGTGTTCTATCGGGTTGAGATCAGGACTCTGAGCAGGCCAGTCAAGTTCTTCCACACCAAACTTGCTCATCCATGTCTTTATGGACCTTGCTTTGTGCACTAGAGTGCAGTCGTGTTGGAACAGGTGTGGGGTAGTTTTTCAGGAGTTTGGCTCAACCCCTTACTTCCAGTGAAAGGAACTTATAATGCTTCAACATACCCAGACATTTTAGACAATTTCATGCTCCCAACTTTGTGGGAACAGTTTGGGGATGGCCCCTTCCTGGATGTTACCCTACTGATTTAGAATTGGATGTTACTCAAGTTCTTATGCATGTGAAGTCAGGTGAGCAAATATCTTTGGCAGTATAGTGTAGATACTATCTAGCTGAGGCAGGAATTCGATTTCGATTCTTCTTACCATGGTGGTAAAGTGTGAGTATTTGGTTATTTAAATTAAAATGACCAGTCTGTCCATTCTGCTCTGCTCACTGGAGTTTTTTTTAACCATTAGGTATACAGTAGTGCCTAGAGACTGTTTGTATGTTTGTAAAAATCCTTTGTGATCAGCCACTATTTTTGAAATGCTCTAATCAGCCCATCTGATAGCAACAATCATGCAACAGTTTCCTCCTTTATGATGTTTGGTATAAACTTTGACCTGCATACTTTGATGCACAGTGTTGATTGGACAACAGCACAAACAACCAGCTTGGTCAGGTGTAGCTCAGTGGTTAAGGCATTGGACTAGAATTCGGAAGATCCCAGGTTCAAACCTCACTACCACCAAGTTACCACTGTACAAGGCCCTTAATCCTCAACTGCTCAGATGTATAGTGAGATAAAAAGTGTAAGTCGTTCTGGATAAGGGCGTCTGCCAAATGCATAAATGTAAATGTAACCAGCTGTACAGGTGTTGCTATTACAGTGGCCAGTATAGGTATAAAATGCTAGTGTGTCTTCTAAAAGCTGAATCTGGTGAAAGCAGATAGCAATGGTTGCTGAACAGAATCAGTGATCGGACAGCCAAGTAAATAGGGAAGGAAGTTTGGAAAAAAGAGGTGGCGATTGCCAAAGCTAGAAGAAGCGAGGAAGAATAAAGGGAAAGAGGAAGTAAGGGGCTGTGTGACACAGAAAAAGACAGCGTGCATTATAAATCCTGATAGCAACAGACAGATGGTGAGAGCAGGTGCGGTATGATGGTGAAAGAATGAGTAGTGCATTCAGGTCTGACAGTGATGGAAAAAGATGAGGAAGGCTGATAGATGGGGTCTTATTATCACTCCTCATTCTTCCTTCTTCCCTTCCTCGCTCCTGAGCAAGCTGCTAATATCGCAACCTGTGATCTCACCAAAGCCAACCTGCTTTTCCTGGCTCTCAGAGTCTCCGGCAAGTGGCCCCAAAGCCATGACTCAGATTATGAGACCCTGCTGTAATAGAAGGGACTTGTGGGAAAAGAAACATTTCATTCCACTTCTCCCAAGTCCCTCATGGGCCATTGCAGTGCAAGCAAATATTTTCATTTTCAGCCAGAGTTGAGGATTCAATCATTTCTTCCATCTGCTGGATTTGCTGTCATCAGTCTGAACAAGCTCATCTAAGATGTACGACGTGGTACGGAGAAAATAAAAGAGATAGAGGAGAGAAAGGGGTGGAGGAGGGGTTGAAGCAAATATCTTAAACATGTGCTGAGATGAGATGTAATGAGGGAAAAAAAAACTGTGACATCATTCATGCAGAGTTTTCACTCCTGAATGGACTGCGTTAGATTAGTAAGTGGTCTTCATCATTCACTTAATGTGTTCTTAATGTGATTTATCACTCAGCCTTCAGGTTTATGAATTAGTGCTACAGTGATCCCATTCCTCTGTATTCTGACTTCATCATTCCAATAGCTAGAGCTCTGACTGACAGACTATGTGAATGGGGTGGGCTAGGGTTGGAGCATCCGTAATGTAACCACAGGACGATGCATAATTTAATTTTACCCTTCTGCCATGATGACATCCAGAATTTCTCTTCCTTCACTCATTTCATTTCCTATTTATACCTTATTTCCGTTCTCCATCTCTCCATTATGCCCTCTGTCTATTCCCGTCTTTTGTTAACACTTCATCCCTCTCCGCATCTTATCTCTCATCTCTCTATGTTGCCATTGTCTTTTCTGTTTTTATTTTTCCATTTTCCCCACACATTATACTTGTTCTTTTTTCTGCATTGATCCCTCTGCCTATCTTATTTACTCAATCTCTTCATTTATCCATGTGTATCTCACTTTTTATTCCTTTTAACTTATCAAGCCATATCCACCCTATTCATATTTAACATTCTCCATTTCTCCTTTTTTTCTCTCATTAGTCTATCCTCTATCAAGTCTTTATTTTCCATTCTTTCTTTTCCCCACCTTGTTTTCCTCAATCCCACAATCTCCATTGTTTTATCCCTCAATTATTACCTCTCTCCTTCTGCATTCTAGCTGATCTCCATTTTTTGATTCTTCCATCTATCCTTGCTGCTTCAGTAGGGTCAAATCATTGGCCTCCATCAAGCAAAGGAAACAAGTAAGGAAATTGCTGAAATGACTAGAATTGGTTTAAGAACTGTCCAATGCATTATTCAAACCTGGAAGTATAGTGCTGAACCGTCAACTTTGTGGAAGAAATGTGGTCAGAAAAAGAAATAGCAATATTATGTTTAATATTGAAAGTAAGAGCATTTCCACACTTACATACAATGTGCTGAGAACTCACAGAACTGAGACTAAACAGCCGTGTGGACATAAGAAAACCACTCGTTAGTGAGACTAATCAATAAAAAAGGCTTCAGTTTGCTAGAGAAAAGAAACATTGTACATTGGAGCAGTGGAAAAAGTGAAAAATTCCAGACTGACCCTTTTCCAGAGCGATGACACATCAGGGTAAGAAGGAAATTTCATGAAGCAATGTACTCATCATGCATATAAGCCTCTGGAGGCAGTGTTGTCATCTTTTACGATTGCTTCAGTTGGTCAGGTCTAAACATTATGTGGCAATAAAACAAAGTCTGCTGATGACCTGGATGTACTGAATGACCAGGTTATCACATCAGCTTGTTACGAGGTGCAGATTGGAGAGCCATACCCATACCACGAGATGTAATAACAATTATTATAAGAGCGAAAACGCAGGGCTTCTGAGGAGGTCAATGAAACTGGAGGCTATGAGAGTGCTTATGACACGCACGGGAAGACCTTCCTGTTTGGATTTACCTTTGTCTTACCTACTTTGTCTTGTTCTTTGGCCCTAATACCTTACTGGTGCTACCTAAATGATCACACAAAGTGCGGAGATATCAGGCCCTGTAAATAGACACACCGCCAGCTGCAGCGTGTCCAGGCTGATTGCCTTGCGGTGGCGTTGCCTAGCAACCCCGCACCTGAGTACCTGCGCCTCTGCCTATTCAGAACTCCGCGGGATAGCAGCATGCGGACCTGCCCGTTCTGAACATTGCAAAGTATTCTTGCGTGGTCCTGGACCCGCGTTGTTACACAGTGGAGCTTTTCTTTCCTGATGGCATGGGCACAATTCCATACAAATTGTGAAACGGTGGTTCTGGGAGCACGAGGAATCATTTTCACACATGAATTGATATATACACTACACTGCGAGGAATAATCAAAGCTAAAAGTGGTCAGATGTAATAATAGTGTGTCTTTTTTGACCAGCCATTGTGTATCTGGTTTGCTTTCTACCTGGAAGATAAGTTGTATGAGGTGACATAGAGGGGATTCATGTCTGCCCAATGCAAACTCTCCTACAGGGCTCAATACTTTGTCCTCTTCTCTTCTCCCTCTATACCCAGTCTCTTGGTGAGGTCCTATTATTGCATGGCTTTTCATACCAGTGTTATGCAAATGACGCACAACTTATTCTCTCCTTTCCTCCCTTAGACCCTCGGGTTTCCACTCAGATCTCAGCATGTCTGGCAGACATCTCATCCTGGATGACAGCTCATCAGCTGAAGCCCAATCTCAGTAAAATGGAACTGCTGTTCATCCCTGCTGATTTTCCCACTGTCAAGACCTTGTGATCTCCCTGGACAACAATCAGATCACTCCTTCAGTCAGTCACTGCCTACAGTCTTGGGGTAACTCTGGACAATCAACTGTCATTTTCCCCACACACTGCTAACCTTACTCACTCTTGTCAATTTCTTCTTTACAATATCAGATGAATTTGCTCATTTCTTTCTTCACAAGCTACTCAGGTGCGGGTAACTAGTCCCTAGTTATTTCAAGACTGGTCTACTGCAACTGGCAGGTCTGCCTCTGTCCACCATTTGTCTTCTGCAGCTGATCCAGAATGCAGTTGCACGTCTCGTCCTCAACCTTTCTAAGTTCTCCCACACCACCCCACTTCTCCACTCCCTGCACTGGTTTCCTGTAGATGCCCGCATCAAATTCAAAACCCTGATACTTGCCTACAAAGCTAAAAATGGCCCAGCACCCACTTACTCTAATCATACCCCTGCTCAAATGCTCTCATTGCTAGGCTTTCAAAGTCATCCTGAGGACTATACTGGAGACCAAAGAAGAACTGGTGAATTTCATAAAGCTCTTTAACTCTTTCATCTGACGATCAACACAACGTGAAGATCATTACTTAGATAATGGCTGATGGTTGAAAGGGTGGCATTGTAGTGCAGTGGGGTGCATCCTAAGATCCTGAGCTGCATTAAGTAGACTTGTGGAGAAACTTGTGGAGTTTTGCATGATTTCCCTATGTTTCCTCTGGGTTTTCTGGCTTTCTCCAACCTCACAAAAACATGCTGCTAGTAGGATTGCCTACACTAAATTGCCCCTGAGTGTTGCCTCATGCAGAGTAATTCCACCTGCCTTATGTGGTTGGCTCCACCCTGACCAGCAATAAATGAATGAATAGGAATATCAAGTGCTGGAAATACTTTGTAGGTTCACTTAAAGGCAGCATGTAAAATACATGTTCTGTGAAAATCCTTATTTAGCCTTGATAATTAAGAAACTGACCATAACACGATTGTGTGAAAGAGAGAGAAAAAGGGAGAGATAGCGTGAAAAAAATCCAATGCCATGACAACAGGCGGTGTCCTTCCACTCACCATGAATTTTCCTACCCGCTCATTAAAAGCAATTTACAAGTTTAAGTTTAGGCTTGCAGCATGCATTAACGGCACACTTCATTTCCTTAATGAGGATGTGAAAGGCCAGGATGGCCACATGTACAGAGCTTCATGCGTCCCAGTGGACAGCATCACACACAGAGGCCCATCCCATCAATACTGCTGATTAAAGATGTGAGGGTCTACTCGACTTGTTTTACCCCACAGGAGAGAAAACAGCAAAAGGAGAGACACTCAAGCACGTTATTACACTCCAAGGCATTACATTTGCAATGCTGCTTTTTTCTCTTATCATCACACAACTGTAATGTGACCTATTAATGTCACTAATATTGAGTTGTGATTTATTAAACTTGTAGCTTTAAAGCTTTGAATACATGAATAAATGGAAGTGTTTGTGTGTGTGTGTGTGAGAGAGAGAGAGCACAAAGCATAGAGAGGAATTATCATCATGGAGCTCCCTGGGGAACACACACATCTAGACTGAGGAACATCAGAAGATCCAATCCGTTTCTTTCCTGCTTATCCTGGGTAGAGTCACAGGGGTCCTGAAGCCTGTCTGAGGGAACTCACAATGAGGTGTCAACCCATCACGGGGCACAACCAATCACACACTATGGGCAAATTGGAAACACCAATCAGCTAACAACATGTCTTTGGGCTGTGGGAGAAAACCCAACAAGCACATGGAGAACATGCAAACTTTGCACACAAAGACCGGGTGCAAGATTCGAACCCCCAACCCTGGATGTGAGAGATGATCTAAATAGGTTTAGATTAAAGCATCTGCCAGATGACTTGGTTCAAATGTAAAAATCCCCATCGTCTTAGGGTTGGCAGCCTCAGTAGGTATGCATGTAGCCTTCTTTTAAAATTATTTAAGATACATATTGTGACTTTAGGGTCTAGTCTTGAATCGCTTTATACTGGTCAGTATAATGGTGGATCCAGAGCACAAACCCATTCACACCTGGTGTACCTACACATCTTAGTGTACCTAGTGGTGAAGAAATCAGAGAACCAAGTACAGGATCGAACTAAGTGGTGACACCGGCAGGAGGATAAAAATTACGTATTCAGACTGCAGATCCACGTGGAGAATCTCATTCCAATTCAATTTAAATGCAATGAAACTGGAAAATATAATTCCATATACATCTTTTTTTTTTCTTTTTAAACCTCAACACCCCGGGTCCTGCCGATCTTTTAAAAAAAACGATAGCCAAATGTAAACAAGCTTATGCAGTGCTTGCATACTGTTTCTCATAATGAACTGCTCTCTGCACTCACTCTTGATGCCAACAGTCATACTAGTTTGCCAAAGGTCATATCTGCAGTCGGTGTTGTGTCTGTAAAATGGATTTTGAAAACGAGCCTGGGATGCCTTGTGCATCAAAGCACGGGTCTCTTATCTTTGCTTCGCTTCTGCAGAGAAAGCTTCAGAAAAGGGCACGGATGAGGGACCTAATTCACTTCATGTTATTAAAGAGATATCTATAATGAGAAGAGGATCGAAATTATTTTATGGAGTTTCCATCCAGAGCTTAAGGACAGAAGTAGGGGGGAATAGATGGATGATTGGACGGATGGAAGAATGGATGCACTAAAAAAAATAAAATAAATAATTTCTATTAGGGTCTAAGCGTAGCTATGAGAGCTGATGTAGAGAGATTTTAACAATGAAATAGCTGTAAAATGTGGTGAGTGACAGGACGCAAGCGCGTGACTGCTTTGGTGCTGCTTTAATTTGAGGAAATCTAGGTATAATGTTCATACTCTGTAACAGCCACGATCTAGCCACGATAGATGTCAGCTTTCAAGTAGTTTTATGGATTGCTGGCTAATGTTTTCTTTTTCTAAGCTGTTTGTCACATCTCCTCCACCTGGTCATCATTCACTCGAAGCAGCAAAGTCTCCAAGTGACTAAAATACACTTTATTAAACACCACGCCTGACCTAGTTTCACAATCATTCTTTTTCAAACAAGATCTTGCAATAAATAAAGAAAATAATCAAGTAAAACCTAAAAAAAAAAATCAAGTAAAAATCTCAATTTTTCCATTTTGGATTTTCTTTATCTATTCAAGACTTGGCATGCTTCTGGTGATTTCATCTGGTGATCACTACGGACTTTTCAGAATTTCCACCTACCATTGATGAAAGTTTAATTCTTTCAACTTTTAAATTTGCTGGCCATCAACGCTGAGAACGCTTGGGAAACCTTTATAAGGTACTTGTTAGTTTACTTTGTCTAAGATTTATATTCATTCTGACACATGGGATAGAACACTCAATTTTAGTTTAACATAAGGTGTAAAAATGAGATAACTGATATCAGCTTGTCTGACATCTTATGGAATTTGATATCTATTCAAATCATTATTCATTACCAAGATTTTAATTTCTCTATCATCATGCTGTACTTCTAGATGTATTGAAAAGATACTCACACTTTGATGCACATTACCACCATCTGAATTAAATGCATCTCAGGCTAAATCAAGGTTGTTTATATGTAGAGCTAGCTTAATTCTAGAAAACGTTTTCTAATCAGGGCAGATCTAATAAATTCCATTAACCATTTGGCTAAATCCGACGGTATCTAACTCTTCTACAAACAGATACTGAATGCAATAGCAGCTGCATTTTTATGTGGATAATCCCTATTCAATATACAGTATATACCTGATATTCAAGATTACCAAAATAATAGCATTGTGTTTTGAGAATACGCCAAACAGGATTATTTACCACTACATAAAAGAACAAAAACAAAAGCACCATTACAAGGAGTAGAATGATGAATGAAATGTCCTCCAAGGACAGGAAGTATTCTGCATGCTGCTTAGCCTGAGGCTGAGTGGTTTCAAGCTCACTGTGGCACAATATGCATAATGACAGTGTCCCTTCAGATGTCATCCCCTACTGAGAAACAGAAAGCTGAATCTTGGGATTTTTTATCCACCATCTTGACAGCGCAGTGAAAAATGACGACTGTAATAATCAAGGGAATATTACTTTCGCAAACACCACGTAAGCCACATCGTATATACACAGGTTTAAATAAATAAATAATAAATAATAATAAAAGCTTTTTGGTTAATAATAACCTCTCCCTATATTACCGGTGATTTGAAAATGATCGTTTGCTTGGCTGCGTGACTGCACGTGCCGTATCTTAACTACACCGGCTTATTTCTTCCTGAGAGGTAATAAGGACTTATTTGCCGGTGAGAGCAGCAATCAATGTGATTTTTAAACCATTTAAAGCAAAGCGGAACCAATTATTGCATCCACTTCCTCATTATTAGTGATGCTTGCAGTTACTTCATGGGATATAAGAATGATGACTGGCTCTTCATGGATCCCCCTCCCCTCTCCTGCTTGAGCGATATAATGAACAGGTAGCTCCTAGAGCATTTGATAGACTTGGCATTTGTATATTAAAGACTGGATTAAAAACAGCAGAAACTCATTTAGCACTACGGTAATTGAACACACGCTTATTGTGCTATATTCTGAATAATAAACTACAGTACATAGAACAATATAAAGTATATTTTCCTTGCATTATGCATTTTATTTGTAATATAAAATATTTTTTGCACTGTATTGTACCACGTTGTTACCACTGGTAACTTAATTAAAACTAGATTGTAATAAAAATTGTTTAAACTAAAATTTCGTTAGCACATAAAACTGAAGATAACATTAATCATAAACATCATATGTAAGTTGTGAAGAGTGGATTATTCCATAAATCTATTTAAACACAAGGGGCGTTCAAGTCAAACCAGGATTTGTGATTAAATTTCCTGTGAATGATACTGTAGGTTCAAGCACATACGGTGATGAGACTCTCAGCAGCAGTAAAACATTTATGCAAACGATTTGAAAATTATGCAAACGATTTAAAGAAGGCTGTGTTTCTGTGAAAGATGATCCCGCACGAGGTGGCTCGGAGCCCACTGCAGTCGTTTGTGAACATTCAGCGGGTGGAACGTCTGATCCTTGGAAATCGAAGGATAACTTGTTGCCAACTTGCAGAAGAGACGCATCTGTCTGTGGAAACTGTACATACACTCATTCACCAACACCACTTGCACATCACAGGAACTCGGCTGGGTGTTATTGCCACATCCCCGTACATTCCTGACCTCACTCTAAACCACTTCCACATGTTTGGCTGGTTAAAGGTGTTCCTGGGAGGTCAGAGTTCAAGACGTGAAGTGTACTGAGAAAACGTAGTTTTCAAAACTTTTTGCAGTTGGTTTGAATGGCTTACCCACAGCCTTGCAGGTGTTGGAAACCGGGTCCATTTCATAGCCCTCGTAGCATTCACACTTGTAGTCACCTTTGTAGTTGATGCAAATTTGACTGCAGGCATTCGGGTTCTCGCATTCGTCTATGTCTGTAAGAGAACAAATCAGTTCAATATGAAGTTTGTATTGTCATCTTTTTTTTAATATATATATATATATATATATATATAAAATAAGAGTGAGAGACGCCACAGAGAAAAAGTTAATACACTCTACTTGCCCACTTTATCATTTATCCAAAGTAGATATTATTAATTTGTATTACATATGTGCTCTACTAGAAAGCTGCAGCTGAATTAAGAAGAGTCTTTACCTCCACAAGTCCTCTGATCCAGCAGCTTATAACCTGAGGGACAATCGCACTCGTAGCCTATCCGCTGGTCCTTGCATATGTGGGAGCAGCCGCCATTGTTAGTGGCACATTCGTTGAGGCCTATGATGAAGTAAAGACAGCAGTAAAAAGGTTAGTGAATCCAGCAGGGATTGGGCGCTGAGTGAAACCTGCCCCTGGCGTCCTGACAAGAACCGACAAGATCTGTTAATTCATTTTGCCTTTTCTCAGCGGACTCTCGGGCTGATGGGAAAATGATGAGCTGAGTAAAATCTCGCTCTTTGCGTGGCTATGCAAAGGCAAGAGACAGGATAATGTGCCTGATTGCAGGAAAAGTAGTGGCTGATGTTATGCAGAATACATCTGAGCAATCTTAGACGCCCATCAGGAAGCTTTTAATACTCGTGCTACATTCACAGAACGGAGGAAGGTATATGCTGTAAAGCATCTCTTTCTCACACACACACATGCACACACTAATTACTTTGAAACAAAAATACATTCCACTTCCAGTAGAAATGTTCTGCATGCCCATTATCATAACCAGCTCAAGACGCTTTCACAATCAGCAGAGATGTACACAGTAATTAGTGTGGCTCGAGTCAGCATACAGATGAGCATTGAAATGATTCAAGTCACAGGGTTTCGAGTGTGTACTGTTCTTTAAGGTTAATGTACTTACACGATCTGCATTTGTCCATATCTTTAAACTAAAGTGGGTTTGACCTGAACATTTTTTTTCAATAAGAGCCGGATCCACCGGAAAAAATCCCAGCGGTAGAAACTCTGACACATCTTCAGCCTCAGCTACATTCCCCAAGTTTATAATTGGTCTTACTCAGTTACTATTTTTGTACCTACCATAATATATTCTCACATTTGCTTAAAAAAAAAAGAAAAGTTGGTTGCTTTATCCAAAAAAATAAACATTTAAACTACCCCAGCTCTGACCAGGAGGTATTTAAAATGCTGTCCATGAATGACTCGGTGTTAATGAACGTGGACTTTGTCCATCCCACAAGCTTCATATCCGACTCACTCATGCCTGCATGAAAGTTAAAAAAACTCATATTCGCATGACATTTTTATTGCTTCCCAGTCCTGATGCACACTTCTCATCTCAACCAGATGTCATGTGAAGCTTTTTGGACAGCTTTCTCCTCCAAATGAAAAAATAAAAAATAAAAAGGTAGACTTATTACTGTCCTTATGAGAAAGTCGTGACTGTGATACCAATGATACTGAGATATGGAGGATTCTGTGGAAGAGAAAATTCATTGTACTGCAGTGTGATACAGAAATATGCAAACTTTTATGGAGTATATTAAACAAACAATTAGCTAATTAAAAAATTCTAGTTTGAGATTTTAACTCACCACTACTGTTACTGTTCATAATGTGTGAAAGTTTAGAACATTTGTAATAATAATAATTTTTGAGATACCTTTTACAATTTGTCAGGCTTGGAAATGATCTTCACCACAAGCTAAAACAAATCTACTCACTTCTGCCAATTTTCCATTAAACTGTAACTTACTCCATACAGTATGCAGGTTCATTAAGGATGGGAATCACCAGGGATCACATGATACGATATTATCACGATACCTACAGTATGTGGCGATTCGATTTGTTTTGCGATTCTGTAAGTATCATGATTTTATAAATATCTAGATTCTGATTTTTTTTCTTCAGATTTTGCTACAATTCTAATAGTCTTCAAAAACATCTTTATAATTGTCAGGGTCACAGCAGACCCTATTGAAGCCTATCCCTTGACAAATGTTCGCATCTGTAAGTCATGAGTACCACGGGGAAAACAAGTAAAAACACTTATAAAGTAACACCATACTAATGAATTTTTTAATGAAACAGCATAAAAATGCGGTTTTCTATAGCCTTGGCTGGCATAGCATGTCTAACCATCACATCTAACATTCATGATGTCCAACACTGAACCTGTAGACCAAAAAAAAAAAAAAAAAAAAAAAGTCCTTAAGTAAAAATAACAATCAAAACTCAATGACAAGTACTACTTTACGTGGAGAAATAACGAACTGAACCTAATACTAATTATTAATTAACTCACTTTGATGTAATTTTTGGTATTGCTTAAATGGAGCTTGAAACAGAAAAGTGTTTTTTTTTATTTTTTACATTTTTCAACTGGTGAGCCACGGATGAGGGACCTCGTAAAGGACTGAGAGCTGGGTGAAATGTCACACATGATGATTAAAGGGACATGTTCATGAATATGTTGAAGGTGACGTGTATCCTTTCATGTGATCTGGATGATCTGGAGTCGCCTACCGTGCACTTGAAGCTAGCGGGGCGTGGCAGTGAAGCAGGTGCTCCATCTAATCTCATTTGTAGGGTGGAGAGAGCAGAGCGGCTGCCTCAGGGAAATTAACACCAGCTACAACAGCAGCCGCTCCCCTTTATATGTTTTGCATTAAAGATTCATAAGGAGATAAGCCACCAGAGAGAACGAGCAAGCGAGAGAGAGAGAGGGAGAGAGAGAGAGAGGGAGAGAGAGAGATACAGAGAGAGAACGAGCGAGAGAGAGAGAGAGAGAGATACAGAGAGAGAGAGAGAGAGAGAGAGCAAGCACTGCGTGTGCAGGAACATTTACAAACAAAAGCTGGCATTTTGGAAATGTCATATATCCTCTATTAACATCCTGCTGCAGTCAGGGAGAGACCACAGAGAGGAGATTTTCTTACAGGGGAAATGACACTATCATGGTGAAGTCGCAGGGGCAGGTGTAGGCATGTGACTATATATATGATGTCATCTCACTGTTAGCATGCCTGCTTTGATAGATGTTATCTGCAGTAATGGGGAGCAAAGTGAACAACTTCATCATGAAACAGAAAGGAGGAAAAATAGATCAAGATTCTTTACAATCTCCTTCCATCTTGTTAATGTATTGATTGCCACGAACATCATAGTTCAGCTTTTATAATAATGTCAAGAGTAATAAACATTTTTATTGCAAAAAAAGCTTAGACTGGACTGAACGATCGTTCAAGTCAAACTGGGGCTTGTGATTTCTCAAGAAATTTCTCCTAAATGAACGCATAAAAGCAATAGACATTAATGACGAGGTGGAACACCTGATCCTTTGATATACTGTAACTTGTCAACAACTTAAGGAAGAGATGAATCTGTCTGTGCGACCACACCACTTGCACATTTCAGGAACTCGGCTGGGTCCCTGCACAGTCCTGACCTTGATCTAAACCATTCTGCATGTTTGGGGCATTAAAGGAGTTCCTGGGAGGCCGGAATTTCGGACATGAAGCAAGCAGTCTGATCCGGCATTTTTGAGAAAACTTTCTACCTTGATGGTGTCCAAGCACTAGTGAAACACTGGGATAAGTGCATTAGTGTAGCAGAGGATTATATAGAAAAATGAAGGTAATATAATTGCATTCTGTTATTCTGCACAATCAAAAGTCCCTTATTGACCTGAACTTCCCTCACATTTACTAGCTTAGACTATTTTTGTTATGGTTTGATCAAACACATTTCACTGGAGTCAAACAGATTATTAACACTATAAACCCTCATCTGTAACTCTAACAGCATTGAGAATTTTAGGCTTTGGTTTGGGGAAATTTTAATATTAAGTTTTTTTTATACAGCAGCTCTTTTTTTTTTCCTCTGACAGCCCTAAACAAAATTATTATAGATTATTATAAATTATAATAGAACACTTAATTAGTGAATGGGCAAAACAAACAAACAAAATGAACAAAAAACAAACAGAAACAAAACTATGCATCTTAAAAACGCAAGTTAAATCAGCGTCAACAGTCTAATGAACATACATGGATTCAGGTGCGTGTGTGTATATGTGAGCATGCGATACATACCACACTGCTTCATAGGCTCATCGGACCAGTCCTTACAGTCCTTGATGTTGTCACACACCCTGCTGATGTCAATACACTCTCCGTCAGTACACATAAACTTCAGCGGCCCTTCACATTTAGTAGCTGTAAAAAAAAATATATAATAATTTAAGATTTCTTATTCTCTCTAACACAAACACTGATGTACCTGATATAATTAATACCTGTTTTCATGAACATAAACTTACAATATATTATTGTAATGTTTTCTGATATTATGTTCTAACGAATATAGATACAAACAAGAAAATGTTAATCTGTTTTCTGTTGTCTGTCTGTCTCTGGGTCTCTGCATGATTTACTTCCGATCTTAATAAGTTGTTATTTTGATGTATATTACCAGTTTGGACACACCTTTTAATTCCAAGGATTTTCCTGATTTTTATTTCTTTCTACACTGTAAAACAATGCTGAAGTAAAGCCTTCTGTAAATCCTCCATAACGGCTCATAATCTGAGGTGCTGTTTGTTAATTGGTGATTTCTGAGGTAACTGGTGACTCTAAATGAGCTTCTCCTCCGCAGCAGAGGTAATTTTTGGTCTTTCTTTCCTGGGAAGGACTTCATGAGGGACAGTTTCATCATGGTGCTTGATGGGTTTTACAAATGCACTTGACACAATACTGTTCTCGCAAGGACTATGTCAGAACAGCTGACCTTCAAGTCTTAAAATAACAACTGACTGTTGTTGTTGCTGTTACTTAATGACATACAGTAAAACCTCGGATTACGAGTAACGCGGTTTGCGAGTGTTTCCGCAAGACGCGCAAAGATTTTTAATAAATTTTGACTTGGAAAACGAACAAGTCTTGGTTTACGAGGCCCGAGTATCATGTACAGTATCACGCATGCGCTTCTTGTTTTGACGCCGAGCATCTTAGTGCGCGTCTTTTACTGGTATAATCAACATCTATGCACGCGTGTACTGTTTACTATAACACTGTGACCACGTGTGTGTGTGTAAAACATATTTAATTTTGTGTTTGAAAGCACGCATGTACAGTGCACGTGGACTGTTTCTTATAACACACGTGTGTGCGCGCGTGTAAAGCAAAAGAAAGTCTCATTAGAGGTTCAAAATCCATTTTCTCCCTAAAGTGCAGGTTCATTTGTTTTATTTTTACTTCATATTTTGTGTTAATTATATTTATGTATTTATTTTTTTGGGCTGTGGAACGAATAATTTGAATTTCCTTTATTTCCTATGGGAAATAGGAATGGGGGCGGCACGGTGGTGTAGTGGTTAGCACTGTCGCCTTGCACCTCCAGGGTCTGGGTTCGATTCCCGGCCAGG
>JAQMYI010000037.1:7209816-7240411 GCA_030014275.1 Clariallabes melas
CAAATACCAATACTACTACTAATACTACTAATAATAATAATAATAATAATAATAAAAAAAAATAATAATAGTAGTAGTATATATTCGTATGTTTATAATATATTATTATTATTATTATTATTATTATTATTAACAACAACAATATTTTATAAATATAATAATATATACTACTACTACTACTACTACTACTAATAATAATAATAGTAGTAGTAATAGTAGTATATACTAGTATGTTTATAATATATTATTATTATTGTTATTATTATTAACAACAACAATATTTTATAAATATACTAATATATACTACTAATAAGAAGAAAAAGAAAGAAAGAAAGAAAGAAAGAAAGAAGTGCAGACTGATCTGTGTGGAAAAGTTTGTCATGTAAAAGATGAAGTTGAAGATAAAGTATGAAAGTAAATACAGTAATTAAACCTCTAGACAGAGAGTTGAAGAGTTAGAGAGTTGTCAGGATGTTTATGATCTCAGTGCTGTGTGTGTGTGTGTGTGTGTGTGCTGAGACTCTTACTGAGACTGGGCTCCACCGCACAGTGCCGCAGTGTCTCCGTATCTTCACTCCGCTCACCAGACGCCCGACTGCAGCCCTCAGCGCCATGTGTCACCGCGACAAGCCGGCAAAGTCACCCTGAACCACCTGAACCACCTCCTGCACTGGGGACTGACTGCACAGCTCCCCGGGTCATTGATCCTTAAAACCGCCTTCCACAGTGTGTGAACCCAGCCACGGTGCACACAGGACTTCCGCTATAGGGTTAGGAGCCATAATGCATAATAAAAGTCCTGATAAAAGCGCACAAGTGTTCCAGTGTCCTATCAAAATTAAACTAATAATAATAATAATAATAATAATAATAATAATAAACACCTCGGAGGTGTTTATTATTTTATTAGAGCCTAACTAATTAAACTGTGACATGGTGTAATGGTGAGAAACTAGACTTTATTATTATTATTATTATTATTATTATTATTATTATTATTAAATAACAAAAAATGATTAAAATATTAAAAGTATGAAAGTACAAGATTCAGGTATAAAAGGTATAAAATAGGGATTGTACAAATAACTAGGTCTTTTCTGTTACTGTATATTCACTGAAAGGAGCAATGCACTATTTGTATTTGGGGTTCTGACTATTTTGCAGCAGCGTGTATAATTTTTTTTTTCAATTATCAGTATAATTACCAAACAGAGCATAGATAACTTAATGTAGGGCTTGTTACAGCTTTGTACCAGATGTTAGCTACTGTAGCTAGTATGACTGACAGCTCTGACCTTCAGAGCACAGAGACACTGATTTACTCCTGTAGTAAACCACGCAGGCCATCATGGGCTCCTTTAAAAGCAAGACCAAACTGTAATGACAAAGGATTCTTTTATCTGTAGATGCTTTTTCCAAGATAATGTTATCTATTTTAGTATAAACTAGGTGTTTCTACAGTGAAATAGGCTGATAATGAAAACTTCTATGCACATACTGTAATAAAACAGTAAAGTCTGTACATTGCAGACATTTGCGGAAAAATTATTTGGAGGGACGTAAGATGAGTAATAGAGCACATCAAGATGGTTTTTGGAATTTTTGTCTGTCTGTTTGTCTGGTTGTTTGTTCACAAATCATTTAAAACCCACTGAACGAATTTTAATGGGGTTTTCACAGGTGTATTGACCGAGCTTGAGGTAACATATACGCTTTTTTCATTGCAATCGGCCCACAGGAAGAGAAGGTATGCTACTTTGAAATTTAAGCTTATATCATTAAAAAATCGACCTTGGAAAAATCATTAGTTCATTCCAAAATTCAACAGATGGCGCTGTACATTTTTTAAAACACGCTTATGTGGGTAAAATTAAATTGCACACGAACAAAGTCTCAGGGACATCTGGTTTAACAATAAATCTGTTGGTGCTTTAACAACGAACCAGTATTTATAGATACTGATATAGATAAGATATATACATAAAGAATGTAACCTGTTTTGCAGTGATTACCTCCGAATAGAAACAGTACTTTAGTAAACTGATTCACATACTGTATACTGTACACACTTTTCAGCATCCACTTGTCTTCTTATACTGTACATTACAATCTGCTCTCTAAACGTTTGATAAGTTCTAAGAATTAGGTCATATTGTTCTGAAATTAATAAATCTTACTTATTATAACATTGTTAAATATAGCAATTGGTTACACAGGCCTTAGAAGATTTTTTATTCTGCAAGCAGTGAATGAAAGGTGTACAAGGAGCGGGTGAAGTGGGTTTGAAAAGAAGCCTGGGATTACAACAGTAAAACCATAGTGTACTTTAATTTAAATCATAATTGAATACTCTGTGTGTTTCTTGTATGATCAGCAGGTACCATGCAAAAGACTGAAGGCATCCAAAATAAACAAAATTCTGCTTTAAACAGTTGATATTGAGATGCATCTGCTACTTATGCTCTGTAAATCCTTCATAACGGCTCTATTCTTGGGGGCTGTTTGTTAATTGGTGATTTCTGAAGGTGGTAACTCTAAATGAACTTCTCCTCTGCAGTGCAGAGTTTCGGTCTTGTTTTCCTGGGATGTTCTTTATGAGAACAAGAACTGTTCCAGAACAGTTGGCCTTCATGTCATAAAATAACAACTGACTGTTTTTGTTGTTGTTGTTGTTGTTGTATAATGTATATTAACAAATACACTTTCCCTAGAGGGACCACCACACTGAACACCGGTACTGTACATCTGTAGACCATGTGCTCATTGCACGTCTGTTTACCCGATGGCTGGACTACAAAGTACGTCTCAAATCACATCATCAAGTTTACTAATGTTGACACTACCATTTGTGGCCTCATTAGCAACTATGATGTGTCTGCATACAGAGTAGAAGTGAACTGGCTATAAGAATGGTGTAGGGACAACTCTTAATGTTGATAAGATCAAACAGAGGATTGGCCCCACAACTACTGGACATCAAAGGAACAACTTTGAAGAAAGTTTAAAGCTCTAAATTTCTTACTGCGCACATGACGGAGGACTTTTCCTGGTCTCTAAAACCCTGACTAACCCCACTTCCTGAATTAGGGCTAAGGAGAGCCAGTCTCCTCCCTCCTATTCTCACCAATTTCTTTAAAGGAATGATGGAGAGGATGTTGACCTGCTATCTCACAGGAACAGCATCATCTCTGACTGCCTCAAACCTTAAAGCTTAGGTAGATATCATGATTGTTTAAGGTATATGTGTATAGGCCCGAGGAGGATGCAAGGAAACAGTACAGTATGTGGACTTCATATAATTTCTGGTGGCTGTAGAGGGACCTCCGTCACCCATAGGAAGTCAAAATGCCCTCCAGATACTGCCGGTCAGCACAGATGATGGCCTGACCACAAAAGAAGAATGCCTTCACTATGGAGGTGTGCTAACATGTGATCCTAATATAAGTGTAATTCTGCACGCTTAAAAATAAATTATGGTACTCTTTTCTTGATGAACCATGAAACAGTGGAGGGTCTGGATCTGTCTAGGAAGGAAGACTCCATCATCACAGTTATGGCAGGTACAGGAAGCAGAACATTTCTACCAATGCCAAATATAATTTCCTTGACTTTATGTTTTTATGACTCGAAAGGAAGTGGAGATTACTAATGCAGCGGCAATGTTCAAAACAACTTCAGGAAAGCCCTAGAGGGTGGGATTGAGAAGATGGCTGAAGAGATGGAAAAGGTACTCAGGTGAAGTTACATCCTAAATTTGTAAAGGGAAACAGAACACATGAACCACAAGTTACTGCATTGCTTGTTCACAGGTTTTGTGTAAAAGCCTACATTTTCTTCCCAAAGTCTTTGGGTGCTGTTGTAAATGGATTGGCTTGTAGGACTTGGCAAAGAGGACAAGTCAGTGTACTTAGCCTCTTTAATGCTGTCTACGCCACTGAAAGTGTGAGCTACCATTTAATCACTGTGTGCGATAAGCATTTATTAAATTAAATCACAAGATTATATGATTATGTAACAGTCACATTGGAATTTCTGCATCTTTGGTGCTACGCTATGGTTTTAACTGTTGTAATCCCAGGATTCTTTTTAAACACTCAGCAAGATCAGAGCTCTGGTACACCTTTCCTGAAATTATGGGTCGTATAACGATACTCAACATGCAAGAGATGCTGCACCGATATTCTCCAACAGCAGCTTACACAGTAGTGCCATTTGTAATTCAGATGTGTTGAAGAAAGATTAAAGGTGCGTTAGGTGAAGTAGGTTCAATGTTTAAATAGATTTTTTTTTTTTGAGCCTCCACCCACATTATCATCAGAAGCCCATAGAGTAAAATAACTATAAATGAAATAAATAACTGACATGAAGCCTATCCAAAGTCAAACGAGCATTCGTAACTTTAAATTGGATTTCTGAATGTGTTTTTTCAACGACTTTATAGCTACACTAGTCCTGAAACAGTAACATAAATCTTTATTTTTGTATCACATTCTCCAGGTAGGAGATAAAAATGACTATTGCACCTCTAAATTAAACTCTGGACTATTTCTCATTTTTTAATCATGGACTAGGAGGTGCTTTAACCTGATGTAGTGTGTAAATTCTCTGTGTTATTTGTGTCCAGACCAGTGAGATGCTCTTGAAGAAGCTGATGGCTACACAGGTGTGTGAACTAGGACTAGTGACTAAAGTTTCTTGCTTGAGTTTGAAACGGATAGTAAGTTATTTAATTCATTTATAATCACTTTACTCTATAGGCTCCTGAAAATCATGTGGGTGGAGATTCATGAACATGGGTGGGAACAGTTTGTGGGCTCAAGAAATAATATTAATTTAAACATACCTACCTAATTACTCACACACTGTAATGCACCTTTGCCAATCCATCACAGGGAACACATACTTGCCAATTAGCCTAACTTGCATGTCTTTGGACTTTCGGAGGACACTTACCAAGCACGGAGAGAACATGCAAACTCCATTCACACAGACCTGAGGTGGGAATCGAACCTGGACCCTGGAGGTACAAGGCCAGAGTGCTAACCATTAAGCCACCGTGCCGCTCTTAATTATTCTTCAACACATCTAAATATGGTCATGGGTGAGTGCACGGAGGTCCATAATGAGTTTCTTCAATTCAAACACCAAGTGACAAGCTTAGCTTCCGAGCAGTTTTACTTACCATTGGTGATGTTGCTCACATATTTACATATGGTGTACGATTTACTGTTTTCAAATTAATTATTAGTATTACAGCGCTATAAGCTAAATTCTTGATTCTAACTGGTCAACAGCTCTGACAAACCATAAGTGTAAGGGTTAACCACTAGAGGGCGCCAGGCGCCCCTTTAGGTTGTATATGTTTTGTATATATAAGGGTTAACCACTAGAGGGCGCCAGGCGCCCCTTTAGTTTGTTTATATTTTGTAGGTGATTTAGGTTTTGTATGACTTCAGTTCCCAAGATGCACCTCGATCAGGTGACGTGTGCCGGCACCTGAATCGAGGTAAATCATTAAGAGAATTATAAATAGCCTGACTGAAGATCAGTCAGGCGTCTAGCATTTGTTGCTATAAGTTTTGTGTTGCGTGTTCGGGTTATGTTTAGTTGAGATTAAACTATCAAGGAAGTGTTTAAAAGTAATGCTCGAGGAGAGCTAGGGTTTTGTTTTGTGCTTTGTGAGAAACTTTCAATAAAGAGAAATAATATTGGAACTGACAACTCGCCTTCTGCAGTGATGTCACGACAACGCAGACACCGACACACACACGTTCAACAACCCAAACGTGACAAATAATCACAATTCTCAGTATTAAAGCAGTACTACACATAAAAGAAAGAAAGAAAGAAAGAAATGAATGAATAATAAATAAATAAATATGTATTGCATCTTTTTCATGAATATGATTATGATAGGTTTTGCAAAACAAGCAAGTAATATAATCACTCATTAACTATCTTGTATTTTTGCTATAATAATACTACTACTACTACTACTAATAATAATAATAATAATAGATCAGATATTAAAGTAACAGCAGTTATTTTCACTCAGAAAGTTTACGTGTGGTCGTTTATACGAAAGTTTACTTGTGGTCGTTTTTTTTGTTGTTTTTTTGTTTTTTACACAGGTGTGGTAATTGGACACAGTTTATTTATGATTTTCATTTGTGAATTTCCCCACAGGTGGGACAATAAAGCTTTATCTTGTATTATTTGTTTTCAAGCACATTAATAATGTTTAAATAAATGCATTTATCTGTTTGTGAGCAATTTCTGTGTTTACTGTAGGTAGTTTATCTTGGCTTGAGTAGTTTAGTAGTTAGTGCTTGTCATGTTCATGTGTGTCCTTGTAATTTATCCGGGTTGGGTACCTGATTGTAATTAAACATTTTTTCTATATTCAAATAGTTCATTTTGGTTCAGTTTGTCTTTGCATTGGGTTAGAGTTTATCTAAGTTTGAGTAGTTTGTGTGTTCCAGTCATGTAATTTATGTTGATGTAGCTGTTCTGTACTTTATTCACATTCGTGTAGTTTATTCGTGTCCGGGTTTGTGTTAAGGAAGTTATTTCAGTTTTTAATCTGTGTTCAGGGAGTTTATGTGTGTTTAGGAATTTGCATGCTCTGGAAGTCTATTCGCATTCAGGTAGCTTATCTTTGTTTAGGTTGTTTATCTGTGTTTAGGTAGTACACACACACACACATCCATCGTGGCATATATGATGTATAAGCTCAGGTCTAAGCTTACACGTGTGAATATAACCTTCAAAGGAAAAAGCCCAGTGTGTATTGCTTGAGAGGAAATTAAGGCAACACGGCAACATAGATAAGAGATGAAAGAAGTAATAAATAAAGCATATTGCTGTCACAGAAATTACAGCCTGCAGTGAAGCATTAAACATCTGTTTTATTCATTAATTTTAGGTTTAATGGTTGACTTAAACCACGCATTATGCATAAGAGCTATACATTTAACACAGCTAGTCTCAAATGAGCGTATCGATGTTAAACACTCTGAATTTCTAATATAAAAATAAACCCCTCGACATTACTAACATAATAGGAAAGATTAAAATAAGCATCATCAGAGTAAATTATCCCACAAACATTTTACTGTCAGGAATGAGACCTTCATTCAGCTGTTCAGTATCAGATCCTGAGAGCTCGCGGTGGGAGGTAGAGCGAGAACAAAGAGGCGCGTGGCTGTGTGCTAACGCAGAGGGAGGTGAAGTACAGTTAGCGGAGTCACGTGACACACATGAGGGGCTGTTAGTGGCTAATATGCTGATGCAACACAAATCCTACCCCAGCGCTCGCATGTCTGATTTGCAGCTTCATTAGAATTGCTAAGAGAGAAAGAGAGAGAGAGAGAGGTCAGACTACGGTGATAATGAGGAGAGTTCGATTTTGAGGAAGAGATTGGGAGGAAGCAGAGCTAATAGCCTACTAATATAAATACTTTACACACTGATCACATCTAAATAATCAGGCTAATAAGCTGCTTGTAGCTTGGGGAGGAGATTCCTGTAATCTATTCACAGAAAGTGGAATTGACTCTGTGATATATACTTTTTTCCTTACGCCATTCATTCATCTTCTATGCCGCTTATCCTACTGTATGTACGCAGGGTCGCAGGGGGTCTGGGGACAATCCCACGAGGAACGAGGTGGAGAAGACCAATCCATCTCAGAATTATTATTATTCAAGTCTGTGTGCATGGAGTTTGCATGTTCTACCCATGCTTACAGGGTTTTCTGGTTTCCTCCCACAGCTAAAAGACATATAGGTTAATTAAAGTTCCCAATTTGCCAATGTGTGTGTGTGTGTGTGTGTGTGTGTGTGTGTGTGTGTGTGTGTGTGTGTGTGTGTGTGTGCACGCCCTGTGTTGGAATGGCACCCTGTCCAGGGTGTAGCCCGCTTCATGCCCAAATTCTCCTGGGATAGGCCTATAATATTAATAATATTATTAATAACAACAATAGTGCTGTGATTTGTATTAGTATTATTATTAATCAATTATATTTAATTTAATTATATTTAAATAATTAATCACCCTATTCCAGAGCGTAGAGTGTAGACTGTACAAGCCTCTAGAGGCAGTGTTATGATCTGGGGTTGCTTCAGTTGACTCAGCAACGTTACAGTCTGTGGCAATAAAATGAAAAGTACTGAATGACCAAGTTATTACATCTGTGATGGCAAGGGTATATTCCAGGATTCAAATTTGTAAAAGTGTGGTTTTGTGAGCATGAGGAGTCATTTTCATACAAGTTGGCACAGAATCTTGATCTTGACCCCACTGAAAGCCTTTGAGATGTGCTGTAAAGCATGTTATGAAGTGGTTCGACTCTCTGGTCATCAAAACAAGATCCCAATGCAAACATTGATGCCACAGTGAATGCATGCCATAATCAAAGTTTGGTCTTTTTATTTTTGGTCTTTGGCTCTATGGTTACTGATTGGATAGTCGGTGGTTCAAGCACTGTCGAGCCCTTAAGCAAGGCCTTTAACCCCATCTGTTCCAGGGGTGCTGTATCTTGACTGACCCTGTGGTCTGACTCTAGCGTTTTACTTAGCAAATACTGTCCTTTAAGGTACATGTGACAAATAATTTAATAGTTTTTTCTTAAAGGCTGTCCAAAAAAATAAATAAATAAAAAATAGAATGTGCAGCTTATTTTTGGCCAGACAGTGTATCTCTCTCTCTCTCTCTCTCTCTCTCTTTTTTTTAAGGATCATCTTTAAACTATTTAAATATTCTTTTATGTATTTTTACTACATAATATACATGTTTTTATTGATATTAGTATAAGTTGGTATAGGAGCATTTAAGATATTTTTAATATTTAGAGAATAATTCAAAAAGTTTAATTCAAGACCAGCATAAAATTTTTCACCACACGCTGTTTTTCTCAATAGAAAATAACGGTTCGAATGCAGGAAGAATGAGTCATTATGAATGAAATGTTTTCTTGTGATTTGCTATTCACTTAAACCAACTGAAAAATGATTGTGAAATTGTTGAGCAGTAATGGACAAAAATTAAAGTGTTGCTACAAGGACAGCACTGAACAATGCTGGTGATATTGTCTAACAAAAGGAAATGCCCACACTTATGAGACATATGAGGCATTAATCAAACAGACATTATTTGCAAGTCTAACAGATTCATTCTGATTGTGCATTATTGTTTCTCACGTTATGTTCATAAGCAAAATCTCACAATTTTCTCTAGCGTATGACACATAGAGTCATGATTCCTCCAGGTTAACTTCCTTTTGTACACAACAGTAGTAAAACACTACAATAAATGCTGTGAGACAATGCTGCTTTCTGTATTGTGAATATTGAGTCACTCCACACTCACACTCTATTCCTGTTCCTGCCAAAGGCCATCTTGTAAAAGAAAAATGAGTCTTTTATTTTGATGTCGATATGGCAGCAGAAGTGACATCTCGAATGAATCAAAATCTTATTCGAAAGTGTGTAGGCTTGTTTATCATACGGAAATATAGAATATGAGCGCACATGCTCGCGTTTCTTCTGACTGGATATCACCCTTTAGGAAATAAATACGAGGTGCATCGTGAGTCACACTTATCAGAGGCGGAATTAATGGATTTATACAGTGTATATTATTCAGGTTTTTCCTTCCAAGCCCATTTAAAACACCTCTCTTACACATCTCTACACCTCTAAGACTTCTAGTCATCACTGATTTTGTCACCTTCCTTACAGTAAGTGCCCAACTTACTAACTTTCAAGTTAAAAATTTCAAAAGGATTTACGAACATTCGTAGATTCGTAGAAACTGCAGTGCACCAGATACCAATATTTACAATCATATACAATATTTTCAGTGTGTAAGTGAATGTCCAGAGTCCTTTCTATTGTATGTGTGCATGTGTGGGGGTGCGGGAAAAATGAGTCGGCCTCACTGGTTTCAGTAAATCAGTCCTGGAGCACGAGGATAGAAAAATTTTCCTGTTCTGATGGTAAATAATCCTAATTTTGGAAAAATCCTCAACAAGACAGAGTTCACAGGAAGAAACAACTCAGAGACAAAATGGTGTCTGTTCAAGGGCGTAGTAAACACCATGTAGCGTTGTCTTCTCCGGTTTCCAATAAACGAGGTCAGATGACCCTTGCTGTGTCAACGGGATTCCAGTTGTTCTGTTTCTGGGAGCACGTTCGTAAGTCGAATTCGTCTGTAAGTCCGACAAAGTGAGTCTTATACACCTTTGAAACAAATATATAATGTAAAAAAAAAAAAAACAGGTTTGTTGTTTTGTGTCTGCATTTTACTTTCGCGGACTTGCTGTACCATCTCATCCATTCTTTATTTTATGGTTTTTATGGTTAATTAACAATCTCAAATGATAACTGCCTTGATCTGATGCACACAACCCAAGGTAGCTGAGTGCACAAAGAAGATAAGCTGTGCTGAACTTGAAACCTACCATCTGGTTATTATAACAATAAAGTAAAAAAATTTTTTCAAAGGATACTGTACATAAAACTAAATCAAGTTCTAGATATAAATGTGCAAAAAGAGCTTCCTGAATTTCTAAGGCACAACATTACTGGACCAGTAGCGGAGGGAGGGGATAGCGCTGTCCTCCGAGTGTGTTAGGCCGCCCTCAACGATGCATGAGCAAGCCTGTTCGAAAAGATGCAGTCGGTTGGCGTCACAAGGTACGGAGGAAAGACGTTATAGTCTTCGGTCCTCCCTGACTGGTAGTAGCAGCCTTAATGTGGGAGTTCCGTATTGACGTGTGGGAATTGGATATGACTAAATCAGGTGAAGAAAAAAATTACTTATAGGGCTGCTTTCCAGTGGTTAAAGTCCAATGGACTATATGAAGAATGCATTAACACCTCAAAACAAAGTTCTTGCAGAGTGTCGATGAGCAGTGTGTGGACGTTTCTCATCAGCTGTGGATGTGGACAGGCGTCCCGCTCCTTCTCGATGGCTAACACACGTGCGACCTTCCTTGAATTTCTCTATCCATTCAGACACACTTCTTCAAAACAAAACAAACTGCGCATAAAGTCTTTGAAAAACAACGGCACCAGGTACACACACAGACCACGAAAACGAATGCACACTCTGATCAAGTGGGGCATCCATCCACAGTTACAAATGAACTGATGTAACACGTTCACACCTGCACAGCAGTGACTGGGGAGACAGTAGCCTTAAATGGAAAGCGCTGATAAGACAATTCTAAGTTTTAATATAACCAGAGTGAGGCTCATTTTCGACTCACCCTCATGTATATACTGATGTTGTTCATACTGTATTTATAAGCACAGAGACATTACATGTGTTAATCTCTAGTGGTTTTATACGTTTTTCCGGTCACTGTATACTGTACAGTATGTGAGCAGTGATGAGCTTATTGATTTACTAGATACAAGCATATGATTGACTGAAATATGTCCATCTGTATTCAATTAATTTCATCAGTAGAAGTAAGCACATGCGCTCGAGCCCGTAATCTGCTGCAATCCTCTACACTGTGATATTTTAATAAGGGCTGTCGTCTGCTTGAAATCCTCAGAGGGTGACGACACAGAGCAAAGCCTTGTGTAATGATGAAAGCATGAAAGCAGCCACTTTTCCCTCCAGCAGACTAATTTAGTACAAAGATAGATGGTGATTTTCAGCCTTATCAGGCTACACCAAGAAATGTATAAGAAATTATACTGCTATAAAGTGTAAGTGAGGATTTTGTGTGGTTAGTAGTAAAGTCTGAAGGAGATCTCGCCTAATATGATTAAAAATGTCTCTATTCACTTTCTTGCCATTGCCAGAGTTTAATGCAAAAAAAGAAATTCAAAGAAGCATTTTTTTTGTTGTAGTTTTGCTGTAAAAGTTTAATTAGAGTTTAATTCAGATTTCCTTGGGATGCACTTCATCATCACTTGGTTAGGAGTTATGTTGTCTTTTCTGTATAGGACTTAATTAGTTTCTGTTAAGTTATAATCTTACTCTGTTTTGTCTCAGCTAGTCAACTAATTAGGTTTCTTAGTTAGTTTTTGTTAATTTATGTTGTAAATTTATGTTGTATGTAGCACCTTGGTCCTGGAGGAACGGTGTTTCGTTTTATCGTGTACTGAACTGTATATGCTTGAAACGACAATAAAAGCCTACTTGACTTGACTTGACTTGGTATATTGTTACCTCATTTAATTTTATTGGTTATTAGTCCTTAATTATCAGAGTACAGTAGTTTTAAGTGGCGATGGGGTAGGGGTATTTTATTTATGTTAGATCTCATAACATTTATCATAGTTAGTGTTATTTAGTTATATTACCTAGCACTGTCTTATGTCTACTGTAACTCAAACTTTTAAGAGGCAAATTTGTGAATGAATACGTAAGACTTTTAAAGGAGACCTTAAGCACAGTACGGTGATGAGATTTTTAAAAACATTTGAGTAAAACATTTGAATGATGCCAACGTTTTAAGGAAGGTCCTACATCCGTGAATGAAGAAGGTGGTTCTGAGCCCACTGCAGTCGTTGCCGTGAACATTCAGCAAGTGGAAAGTCTGACCCTTGAAAACCGACAGATAACTTGTCACCAACTTGCGGAAGAGACGAATCTGCCTTTTGGAACTGTACACACAATTACTTATGAACACCACTTGCACATTACAGAAACTCGTCTGGGAATTATTGCCACATCACCCACACAGTCCGGATCTCACTTCAAGTCATTTCTACATGTTTGGGCCATTAAAAGAGTTTCTGGGAGGCCAGAATTGAAGCAGGCAGTGCTATCATGGCTCCGGCATACTGAGAAAACTACCCTGATGGTATCTACGCACTAGTGAAACGCTGGTTTCAGTACCTCAGTACCTGGTGACAATTATATGTAACTGCATAATTTTCCTTCCCTCCAAAAAAACGCTCAATCATGTAGCATTATAAAGTAAACTTAAAGGTAAGGACGTCTACATTTGTTTCTCAAGTAGGATTGTACCACTTTTACTTGAGTACTATTTGACCTATTTTACCTTTTATCTGTATTACTCATTTGTGTACTTTGTCCACCATTGGTCCTCGTCCAGCAGTCTAAATAGCATGCAAGTTGCAAACACCCAGTTTCACAAACATAAACAGCCCAAAAAATGTCCTGAGATACTTTATTACAGATGATTCAGGTACTAAGGCAACAGTTAAGTCTGTTGAAATCAAAGATTCAGGGTGTGTACGTCTAAACAGTGCAATCCTCATAGCTCAGTGCCTGGTCACCCTCATCATCACCAAGACTTCACTAACAAGAGCTAAACAAGAAGGTTAAGTCCAGATTCCCTGGAAAAATTATGATTTTGTGTCCAATTTTAGGCATTTTTAAAATCAACTGTTACAGATTACCATAACCAACAGTTACTACAGTGTTTGAATCATTGTTGCAATGTTTGTAAATAAAAAAAAAGGTTTGTAGCACAAATTTTTATTTTTTTCATACTATTAATAAAGGAAGGACTGGTTCCTGGGTTAAATCTAATGAGGGGGAATAGGCACAATTATGGCAGAAACCAACCTAGGTGAGAAATTCAAAACGTGTCTTTAAATGTGATCCAATAGACAAAAATTACATTGGGGGATTGTTGGTAAATGACCTTGGTAACCTTGACCCAACATTTGCCAAATTTGATATATTTAAACGTTTTCGGGCCTAATGATAATTTAAAAAATATATATATATTTTAGGTGAAAAGAAATGCACGAAACCTCTGCAGGAAATACCTTTTCTTAAAAAAGGCTGCAAATGTTAATGATGAAAGTAAACGTACAAAATAAAGTAATTATGGCACGGACAAAAATTAGGACAGCCTTCTAGCTGTGAAGTCTCAGAAACTAATTACCTTGTTAGGCTTTAATTGACTCATTATGACTTGTTACTTAAGTCGAGGATTGTCATTAGGTATTACTCTCACCACGTAACAAATTCTCTCAACTCTTCAAACCTTACGCTAACATTCAGCAATCACAAAGTCTTCTAAGCAGCTGCCTGAGGATCTAAAAATGCATCCAATGAAAGGCTAGAAAATCTGAGGTTAGAAAGAGATATGGAAATGCTTCCAGCTTATGGTTCAAACTGTATGAAATGTTATTGGCATTTACAGATGGCAGTTACAGAGAACTGCAGAAGTCAAGGTAAAGTCTGGAAGAACAGCATCAACCCAACACTTACTGTAGATAGACATGCCAATATGCTGTCCAGTAAAGCTGAGGATGCACTACACGACTTCAGACACGATTTTGTATTGGGTTCAAAATCATGCCAAGTTCATCCTAGCCAATGGACATAAAGGAGGCGGAATAATTTGTTTGTTAACTGATCGATCACGTGACGACAGGTGTAAAAAAAACAAAAAAAAAACAAAATGAAACACTGTACGTGTCCACCATGGAAGTGAAGGAAAAAAAATCAAGTCGTTCATGCAGAAACAACGCTGTTTTTTTTTTTTCTCAGCGCAGATGGTGGCGCATATTCAAGCTGTCTTGCTACCTGTCCTGCAACCATGTTTGTTTATTGTTCTTGTCCTTCCTCTTTGTCTTCACGTGAAACTCTTGCTCCCTCGAGAGTTGCATTCAGCTGGCCTCAGCTGGAGTGACAAGTCGTGTAGTCTGTGATCTCTCATCTGCCTGCAGTCGTTAAGTGTACGATCCACTGATTTTGCATTGTCATTAGATAAAATCTGCGTAAGCCAGTCACTTAGTGTATACAGAATCCTTTAAAATTATCACAGTCGTGTAGTGGATCCCTAACATACTGTAAGGCGAAGCTAAATAATTAAATGGAAGATTTGCCGGAAGGTTCAGCTGCAACAGGAGTCGTGGTGCAATCGGAAGGAAAGTTTACTTGTGATTTGTTTACTTGTTGAATTTTGAAATGAACTAATCATTTTTTTCAAGGTCAATTTTTTATCATATACTGTACAGTAAGGGGGTTTTCCATTTAAATTTCAAAGTAGCATATCTGCTCTTCCCGTGCGCCGATTGCGATGAAACAAAGCCTATATGTTACCTCAAGCTCAGACAAATACACCTGTGTAAACCGTATTAAAAGCCCTTCAGTATTTTTCACATGATGCATGCACAAACAAACAGACAGACAAAAATACAAAAAAACGTCTTGATGTGTTCTATTACTCATCTTACGTCAAATAATTTTTTTCCGTAAATATCTTCAATTCACAGACACGCCAACTTTACAGTTTTATTACATGTACAGTATAGATATGTTAGAGACTTTTTGTAAATGAGTGCTCTCTGACTCTATGTGGACACAATCACTTAAAGTATGCTTGTATAAAAAAAGAGTAGACATGTGATGAAAGAACATCCTGCCTACAGATAAGGATGGAAGCAGATCTATTAACGTCGGCGTTTCGTGGCAGCGACAGCAACATTACATAAAAGGGCAGAAGAATGTGATTTAATGTATATATATATATTTTTTATAAATAAAAGCCACATCCGTGGCAACAAGTGGCATTTTTATAAAAAGTGTTGTTATATAATAAGAATCTGTATGCTAACAAGGCAGGCACATACCAATATTCACATTTACAGCCACGCAGTTATCCTTCAAACACCACTTCTCAAGCAATGCTTATTTAATGCCATGCAGAAGTGGGGGAAATCAATAAGAATTAAAAAGTTTTCCTTGGACAAGATAAGGCATTTAGGATGGCCTTTCCTTCCATATTGCATTCAGATATATATACAAGTCCAGGATCAATCCAGGGGTGAGGGGTGAATTTTCACAGGAAGCTCATATTAAATACCCCTGAGGGTAAGAAAAGTTCCTTTCTTTTTTTGTATGTGCATGTTCAATTTCCTTTTTTTTTTCTTTAAGACTTCTAGAGGTGACATTAAACGCACATTGAGATACCAGTTAAATTATTCATGATCTGCCACATGAAATCGATTAAACCCCACTAACACATACATGCACATGCACGTACACTGCGGCCACCTCTGTGACTGGATTCTATCGAAAACACCCCCCAACACGGAGGGGGGGATGAACAGACTGGATGAGAATGTGTGTCTCCAGACCATTTGCCAATTAACTCATCCTCCAAGGAACAGAGACCTTTAACATTTGAGCACCGGCAGCTCATTCCTAACATGCTGAGCACTTCACAGCAAGCGTGAGGATCACTCATCGGGAACAAGACACAATCAAAAGTCATACAAGTCGATTTAGGATTATGTCCAATTACTGACCAGAGTCCATATCTCATGCTCCACCCCCTTTATTCTGTCCAACAGCGCAAAGGGACAACCATAAGATGAGTCCCCAGCAGATAGTACCTGCTGGTGTGTCATTCGCAGGAGAACAATAAATTGGCAGTGTGTGTGATGTGGGTACGAATGTATCAAATGCAGCAGGGTTTTAAACACTCTATTCATACCTCACACTAGAAAACAACAAAGTGTAAAGTGCATTCACTGTATATGTCTATGAAAGTTTTTTTTGCAAATACGGTAGATCAAGGTATAATGATGAATTCAAATCCCATGCTGTATATGGGCTGTGGGGCAGGGGTAGCTGGATGGTTGAGCTATTGGACTGCTGAACAGGAAGTTCCCGGTTCGGGTCCTGACGCTGTTGGGATGTCAGTGTTGGACCCGTGAGCAAGGTCATTCACCCCCAAGTAAGTAACTCCTACAAAAACGATGGCTATACCTCCAAGGTGGGGAGTTTCCATCGCCCGGTGTGCTGGATGGCACGTGGACGGACCAAAAATAAAAGGTTTATCCTACTTGCAATTACATCCCATTTATTGTCTAATAAGCAAAAATAAATGAAAAATTATAGCCCTTGCTTCATCTTATACCTCTTATTAACTGAAGGTTACTGAAGCTCAGGGGTCCAAGCACTTGCTCAGCCACGGCCCTTGAGCAAGGCTCTCTCAACATTATCAGCTGTAGAGGTGATGACCCTGCACTTTGACCCCAACCTTATAACAGGTTAGAAAAGAACGGCACTCTGCTAAAATGTCTAGGTGACAAATAAGGGCTTATTTTATCCCCAAAACGTGCATTTTTTGAAATTATTAAATCAATAAAAAAAGATTTTCAAACATTCTAAGTCTAACAAAAAATTACATCTTACAAGAAAATATCTGTAGGCTAGAAAAGAAAGCAGCATATAATGTAAAATACCACTTTTCAGAAAAAAAGAAAGAAGGCTTTGGGAGCGAAAATTGTATTTAATTGTTTCACTGAAATGTTTCGGTTAGCACCATTAACTCGGTGTGTTCTTCACAGGCTTGGCAGGTTTTCAATAGATACTCCAATTTGTAGTCCAATGACAAGCATGCTAGCCAGCATGTCTTTAGACTGTGGAATAAAATCGGAGTACCTAGAAGGACCACACTCAACACACAATCAGTGCAAAGTTTTACAGTGCAAGCTATTTGCAAGCTACAAATAGATATCAGAGATCCTCCAGGTCTCAACCACTGACAGGCAAAATCCATATTTCCTGACAGTTCTCACTTGTGGTGCTCATAGAGAACCCTCATATGGTACCAAGAGAAAAGAGAGCCAGGGGAAAGTAGGTGCTCAGAAATCCAGCAGTGCAAAGTGGGAAAGCTCTTGTAGTCAGCAAATCTCTGGTGTTTGGACTCAGTGAGGAAAATCAGCGTTGAAAGGAGTGAAATTAAAACGGGTACATTGGTGACGTTGCTAAGAAGCAATCAGACTATGGCGAGGGTCTGAACGGTTCAGCAGAACAGGAGAGGACAACTGGACAAGAGGCCTGGCACGGGAGAGTGCGGCCACATGGGAAATTACTTTGGGGAACCGCCACCTGGAGCATGAAATTGAACCCATCCGGTGCATCTGACTGGATCCAACCTTGATAATAAAATAATTAGGTAGCAAAACTACTATAGAGGTGTGCGTAACTGCTTTGGCTTTTGTCTCCTGACTCAGTAGAAATTACAGCATGCGTTGTAAACTTGGCTTTTTGTTCTTAATTACTAATAAGCCAAATGCATGAAAACATTGTGCAGACAAAACATAACTTAAAAAATATATATAAAACAGATCAATGTGACAGAGGCATGATGGGGAAATAAGACAGTAGGAAGCAGGAAAAGAGGACACAAGTTTATTAAGTGTATAACTACAGTAGCACGGATATCCAGTCGAACTGGGTATTTTGGATGGGAAAACATGCAGTTAGGCTGCAATCATAAAGGTGGATAAAATTCAGCTCGTTATTTTAACTAGTACGTCTTTAGGGACATGGAAAGCTTTTTCTGCACCTGACTGTTAATTATTTATTCATCTCGAGTACGTGCAGTTGTTTCGGAGCTAATCATGGGAACAACTGTAAAAGCATGGATTTATTCTGGAGGGGTTGCCAGGCATCACAGGGCCTACATTTATATCACATGTAGCATACACAGCACTATTAGTTAATGGTTCTTATTCTATTATTTCTATTAATATTTTTATTTCTATTAATTTCTATTATATTTCTATTAAGATTTTCTCAGGTGGCACGGTGGCTTAGTGGTTAGCACTGATGTCTGGGTTCAGTCGCCGGCTCTGTGTGCATAGGATTAGTGTGTTCTCCCCGTGCTTGGTGGGTTTCCTCCCACAGTCAAGAGACATGCAGGTTAATTGTTGTTCCCAGAGTGTGTGTGCCTGGTAATGTAAAGGCACCCTGTCCAGGGTGTACCACGCTTAAATTTCCTGGGATAGGCTCCAGGCAACCCTGTACAGTATATAGGATAAAGCGGTATAGGCAATGATTGAGCAATATTTTCTCTCTACGGCTTTAATTAATAAACTTAAACCAGTTCCAATATTGACATGACAAAAAATTACATCACATTGTTATGTATTTAATTAACAAATGTCTTCAATAATCCACCCTCTCTAGCAGTACGGTGGCACAGGAGGAACTTTTGCCCCGTTCTGGGTCGATAGTGAGCTCAAAATACTGTATGTTCTCTGCAGGTTCTCTTTGTAGGTTTCCTCCGAGTTCTCTGGTTTCCTCCCATCACTCAGAAACACGCATGCAAATAGACACGCCATGCTAAATTGCCCCTGATTAAGTATGAATGCGTATCTGATTGCAATGTTTATATGTGTAAAGAAGATACACACATCACCAGGAATTCATTCACTGACATCTTTGTATGTTTTAGAAAATTGTTCAATCTTATCCACATTGGCTCTGTGAGTATTTTAACTTTAGAAATGGTTCCTTGTCTCAACAGCAGTGGGAAGAGAACAAACTGTCAATATTATAATGCATTTGGGACCAACTAAAATATATAATTGAGCAAAGACAAATGTTTGACTTTTCAAGGTCAGCAATGTCTCCTATCATTGAAAATTAAGTTTCCATGGTGAGATATAAAAATCCATTTCTTTAATTTTTCCATTAATATTCTCCAGCATCACTTCATTCTCACATTCAGTAAGTATTAGTGCCTGAGATGGCGTCTCTAATGGTTTTTCTTTAATCTGTTTGCAGGAGTTTTTTGCGCAAACCCGTCAAATGCTTACAAGGGAAATCCTTCAACCAGAGGTTTTTTTTCCTTTTTCTTTTTTAGCTGACTGAGGATCAGTGATGGAGACAGCTACGTTTCAAAGGTTTGCTCAGATGAAAGGATGAGTCTTAATTACAAAACAATCCAAGCAAGATGATAGAAGAGGCTAGAGAAACATCTGATTAGTGTTTTAGAGAGTCTCTGTGGAGAGCCTCTTATATTGACCTGAGCCTGATTAAAGAAACAGAGGTATTGTAATATTGTAGAATGCCAGTGGCTTTGTTTGCATTTTTATGGTCTTCTTCAGTCCATTAAAATCAGCATGAGAGACGGGTGACCTCTCATCGAATTTGAATGTGTACTCTCTCTCAGGTCCATGTTTGCTCCAAAGTGGCTTGTGTCGTGATAGTATTCCATAAGCAGAATCCACATTAACACACTAATGACAGATAATATGAAATGACATTGAAATGAGATCTGAATGTATATTATGGATCATTTTAATAATGGCACTCAAAAGAAAGAACCACTGCAATATCAGTATATGGGGCAGTGCTGGCTTAGGAGGTTGATCAGATGTTTCAGCGGGAGTGTAGATTGTGATTAAAAGAATTAAAGAAGCTTAAAGAAGATGAAGAAAGGATTAGATCACCACTCCTACTGTACATCATCCGAAGCCCTGACTGATACCTACAATATTCCTGCCAAAAGACAAAAAAAATCATTAACCTTGTAGGTTAAAAAATATGATTTTGTTGACAGATGACTGCATACTTATTGAAAGCTAATAAGGAAAATACACCGATAAATATTGTAAAGATGTTAACTTCTCCTAATGAGTCTGGATACTCCACTGCCAGCACAACACATGACGTGCTTTTAGTTGTTTTTAGATGCGAGTGTGACATACAGTGTAGAACATCAAGTGCAGCACACAAGTGCGGCTTTAGATCTGCATTGTATTCAGACTGTGTTCAAGCCCTCTTCTTGAGAATCCAGAGAGCACTGTGGTTTACAGTAACTATGCTTCACATGTCTGTGCTACTGTATGTACTGTGCAGGCTATAAATCCTGGAAGTTTAAAAACATTAAGCAGAAATGTCCTAGGTTTTATTTCAGGATTATTTCTTTCAAATTAACACTGCTTAAATGAAACAACACTGAGGGGCTGAATTTATCCGTCTGTTTTACACATGACTTTATTATGTACTGAAAAATGAGAGTTTATACATACATTTACATTTATATCTGTGACATTTGGCAGCCCCGTAACAAAGCGCTTTAAAGTCTATAATAAATCCATCCTGGTACTGGTTCACAAGGTCAAGGACTAAAAATGCTAAAAATCTGATTGTTTTTTTTTGTTGTTGTTGTTAGACATGCGGTCACCTATACCAGTGATTCCCAAAATATGGGCAGGAACTACCAGGAGTCCATGAAATACTGTATACAGTAGCCAGGAACTTTATCATGTCTGTTTAATATAATGTACGATATACTGTAATCTAAACCCGAAATCTCAAACACACATAGGCTTATAAATAAATGTGAAATTGGGACATTGTTCTTCAGACTGTAAAGTTCAAGAGCAGGGAAGAAATGTTCCTTGGTTACAATGAATACCCAAAAATATCATTGCACATATTTAAACAAGGAGCTTAACATTTAAATATTTGGATTGTGTTCGTAATAAATCTGTGCTGAGGTGGAAAGTGGAATTTATTTCAGAGTTGAAGGAGTATAAGGCTGCGAAAAGTTTGAAAACCCCTGACCGATACCTAAAATAGCTCTGGTTAAAGACAAAGAAATCCAATAACATTGTAGCTTAAAGAATCTAATATTATCTGCAGATGATTTGCAAATACTATGGAAGCTAATAATGAAAATTCACTGCGAAATACCATACAGATGTTTTTATTCTAACTTCAGTTTATATTTCATTTTCAAAACATGGTTAATCTAACACTAATGAGATTATAACCCCTGTATGGGCATGTGTACTGATGTACCGTACTGTATATCTGGAGAATCAGAGAGCACTATAATTGATATTTATTCAGTCGATCAGATAGGATGAAATAAAATGAAAAGTGACAGGGCTATTTGGACATGTTGGAAAGTAAATTGCTTGATAACTGCATTTACGCAACGTCCTCCACTGCGTAGTTCTACTGTATGACTGTATACACCAGAGATGCTCCAACAATCTTGCTCATGCAGTCAGAGGGAAAAGCTATTTCAGTGCGAGCTGATTAACTCACAGATGAGTGAGACAGGAGCTCGATTTCATTATTCATAATCATGCTGCCGTATGACCTGGACAAGCTGCTGGTTTTGTATAAAATTATGAACGTATGCTTCTGTTTATTACTTTTTAATGTAACCATAATGACTCCGACTGCCGTCTTCTGCACTGATTAAGACATTGACAGTGAACTGCATGTCTGTGGAGTTGAGGTCATTTTTCACCATTACATACCTGTTTTTTTTACCGGTCCGAGTACGTGAGAGTGTCTCACACCACTACTGTACCATTAGCTCTGGAACAGGAGACACTTGGTTAACAGATTTTGTGGAGAATTACCAACAAGACTGTTTTTTTTAGCAGAACAACTTGCATGAAAGAACAATAATAAAAATTAAGAAAATCTGAAAAATCAGTGTGAGAAAAGCCAAAAGTTTTTTTGTTTTGTGATGAAACACTCAAATGGTTGCTAATAGACTGGATATTTATATTTATCTGCACATGTGGATGGCCACACAGGACATGTGCCAGGATGGCCGAGCGGTCTAATGTGCTAGACTCAAGCTTCAGGCCTTCCTCTGACAGGAGGATTCTCGTCTCCAAATGGTGGTGTGGGTTCATATCCCACTTCTGACATTAAAGTTCTGGAATTTCCTTAAGGTATTTTTGTATAAACAAAAACATTTACTCGAATATGTAACTCTACATTCTGGGATACGACAAGTTACATTTACTTTATTTCCCTGTGAAAACCTTATATTTGTTTGAAAAATAAAATGTCATGCACAGTCTTAGCTTTGATTGCAGGCTGTCACCAGAAAGTCATGCACTCCAATATTTTGGTTCAACAGCTTTTAGCTTTGCTGATGTGTGTAAATGATTCCGAAGGCTCCCAGAACCACGCTTTCACAATTTGAATCATGAAATATTCTCGTGCCATCAGGGAAATAAACCACTCATACAGTAGATACCCCGGCCATTCACTACATTCAGGTCGTCATATAACATTGCTGAGCCTAGACCTGACCAACCGAAGGAACCCCAGATCATAACACTGCCTCCATAAAGAGTGCATTGGTTCATGTGCTTCTTATCTCACCCCGATCTAACCCATACATCGCTTTTGGAATAGATATTACATATTGATGTTGTATCTATTATACTGCGATTAATAAAGTTGCCATTCTGTCTAATGAGTTTAACCTAAACCTGCATATTTTAACCATTATCTACCATTATTCATTTCTGTTCAGCATACATGGCTCAAATTAGTTCAATTAAGTTTTGTCTATATAGCCGGAAATAAATTTGAAAAGCATGAGGAAGCACGTTCGTAAGTCGGATTTGTTCTTATGTCCGACAAGTCTTAAGTCTTGTATGCCTTTGACATGAATATACAAGGTAAAGCACACCAATCCACTTGACTAAATCTCTGTCCCCGTTCCCCACACTGCCATCATGTGGCCAAAAAAACTTAACCCGCCTAAGGAAATGAATCTCACACGTCAAATGTAACAATGTTGTTGGAATCCCAGACACCATTTTGTCTCAGAGCTGTTTTCCACCGTATGGGACTGTGAATCCTGTCTCATTAAGGATTTTCTGAAATTAGGATTATCCACCATCAGGATGGCTTTAGAGAACATCATTGTCCTCTGGACTAATTGATTAAAACCAGTGAGGCCGACTCGTTTCTCCCCCACCCCCATTGTAAATATGGGTATCTGGTGCACCGCAGTGTCTAATTTTTGTACAATACAAATGAGCTACCTCCGCAATTTGCTTGCATCTACGGATGTTTGTAGAACCATGAAAATCTGCTGAAATTCGTAACCCGACTGGTCGCAAGTCATGGAATAACTATACATATCATATTTATCAGATTGTCCCTGGTGAGCAAGCAGAGGGCGATGGTAGCAAGGAAAAACTCCCTGAGATGGAAAAACCTTGAACGGAACCAGACTTAACAAGGAAACCATCTTCATTTGGGTGAGAGCAGGTAGCAGGGACTGATCTGCAGTCATACTGTGTGTTAGGAGGCTAGGCGCTCAGTGTAACAGGAGAGATGTATAGGTGTATATACTGTAAGGAGAAGTTAATACGGATTCCACTTTATATTATTGGAGGCTCAGGTACAAACCTGTTTGTGGGGAATTCAGTCCTGAACTATTGAGTGACTGCATTCATAAGTCATCAGAGAACATCTTTCTGCATCAGCCGGGTCCAAGACTGTCTTCATGGTCAAGTACTTGTAGAGCCGCCCTTTAGTGTATAATTTGTACAGAGGTCATTTCTAAGCTGAAAATGTTTCTAAATTTCATTGTTTGGCTGCCTTTTATAAAACTCTCCCTATGAAAAACTACAGTTTCCTACAGAACTACAGGAGTGTTCCTACAGGAGTATTCCTATTTGCTCACTGTCGTGCTAAACACAATAGGAAAGTCATCATGTTGTGCCATGTTTGTGTCTTCCTATTTTTTGTTGAATTAGTGAATTTTTACTAATTACACTAATTATAGAGCACTACTGTATGTTTTGTTTCTTGCTAATTTTGTTTCTGTTAGTTTGCATTATTGAATGAGGGTGTGCTGAAGCACAGCTTGGGTCATGACAATTACAGTGTTCGAGTTATTGCTGTCCCGATCATGGTTTGCATTGCCTGTTGCTGGATTTGGCATGTAGAAGTGTGGGCTCCATGGATGTGGGGTTTAATAATAAGTGTAAGATCTCATTCGATAATAATTGTTTTGTATTGTTGGACTTTTTGCATTTTAGGACAGAATGGCAAGCTGTTGTAAGATGAAATGGCAGACGATGGTCAATAGCCAAATTGTTTGGGACTGGTGCACGAGTGACACGGATTTACATGCATATAAATTCTGCTGACTAGTCATTCTCTATCCTCTGAAACTGCACAGTTGCAGCAGGGAAAGAAGAGACACTGAATCAGACACAGAATTACAGAATCCTTTAGGAAGAAACAGGTAAGCGTTTCTCTGCTTTGTTTTAGCAGCAGGAGCAGAATTTAGGCAGAAGGTGTCTTTACAACATTGACAGTTCTACAGAATGAGATACTTCATTGGTTAAAAAAAAATCTTTTGTAGCACATCTGCTTCAAAGTTTGATATGTTGTGTAGTCGGAGATGCTTTTCTCCTCACCATGGTTGTAAAGAGTGATGAATTTGAGTTACTGTAGCTTTCTTGTTCTTGTTAGCTTGACTCATTCTAGCCATTCTCGTCTGACTTCTCTCATCAGCAAGGATTCGTTTTTTCAAGCCATTCTGTGTAAAGTCTAGATGCCAGTGTGATCCAAAATTCAGCAGCTTTTAAAATATGTACTCAAACATGCCAAGGGCAAAGTCACGGAGTTGGTAGAGTTTCCCCATTCTGATGGTTAATGTAAACATTAACTAAAGCTCTTGACCTGTATATTTATGAGTTTATGCATTGTGCTGCTTCCACATTACTGGCTAATCATTGAAATGTTTGCATTCTACATTTCACCAGATTGTAAATGTTTATTGCACAAAACCTGATTGTAGTTTTTTATTTATTTTTTTAAATATAACAACCACCGTCTATTCTTCACTGAACTGTATAATATGCAATGCCGTGCAAAAGTCTTGAACCATGCCTCATTTCATCATACTTTGCTTCCAAACAGTCAGACTTTATTGTATTTTTAATGTAGGCTTGAAGAATACTTTTCCAGACTTCCTGAAGGACTTTTTTGGCTCTCATTTTTAGAAAGTTTTTGTCTCTCATTTCCAGTCCAGTCCCTCTACCTGAGCAGTTTCAGAGGAATGTTTTTGTTTGCTAAGTCACACACTGACCTATGAATCATTCAATCATAAAAGCATCTAACGTAAGGCATGAACCAGTGAGAAATAGGTGCAGATGTATACGTTATACTGGTGTATACTGGTGATACTGAATGCTAAGTGGTTGGAACAGACGAGAGGGGAAATGAGGTTGCTGCTGATGTCGTTACATAAGCAACCTTTTTTTTTTTTTTATTGTATCTTTAGACACTTTGCAGCCTGCCACAATAAAACATCTGTTCCTATTTCTTTCATTTAATTTACATAATTTAATTTAATTTAATATGTATGAATTAGCTGCGGCACGATGTGAGACGTCTTAGTGGTTAGCACTGTCGCATTGGACCTCTAGGGTCTGGGTTCGATTCCTGCCTCGGGTCTGTGTGCAAGGAATTTGCATGTTCTCCCCGTGCTTGGTGGGTTTCCTCCAGGTATTCCGGTTTCCTCCCACAGTGTAGGCCAATGACATGCGAATTAGGCTAATTGGTGTTCCCAAATTGCCTGTAGTGTGTGAATGACTGTGTGTGCCCTGCAATGGATTGGCACCCCATCCCGTCTCGTGCCCTAAGTCTCCTGGAATGTGCTCCAGGCCCCCTGCGACCCTGGATACAGGATAAACTGGTATAGACGATGAGTGAGTGAGTGATGAGATGATGAAGAAACGAGAAGGGCTGGGTTCTCGAATTTTTGCCGTATTTTATACAGCAAATGCAAAAGCTGCTTGATTGTGTAAGTAGGATTGCATTATTTTTATGACAGACATTACTTACTGCAGGTAGCCTCAGCCTCATCAGATCCGTCTAGACATTCAGGCTCTCCGTCACACTTCCAGCGAGCTGGCACACAATGCCCGTTCTTACAGGTAAAGTCTGTCGAAGAACAGGTGGTCTTCACTGTACCAAAAAAAAAAAAAGAAAACAAAGAGATTTCATTTAGCATAAAAATGTTATTCCTTTAATACATTCAGCTCATGTTCTATTTTCTGTTAAACTCTTTGCACATACTTTCAACCCCCTAAAACAGGAACATTTCACTAAATGAGAAAACTCTATTCAATCCCAAAGACAATAGCTGCCCTGGAGTAGAAAATACAAAGGAAACAATTGCAATAAAAGCTATATCCTTGCCTCCTGCTTAATTTCCGAATTACAAAGGACAAATTAAATGTGCCTTAATGTGCCTTTACTGGCATCTTCTCTTCTGATAAGTCCTTTAAGCTGAGAAAAAGCCTTCATTGGATTGAATGATTGCTCCTTTGAAAGCCATTATAGCCGCACAGGTATACATTATAGTGGGTCCATAAAGAATACAGGGTGGGTGTGAGTGTGTCTGTGTCTGGGGATGTGTGTAGTGATAAAACAAATTGGGAATCCAGGAAATTTATTGTGAAGCAATTGTGAGAGAGAACAAGGAATGGCGGATTGAAGGGCCGCTCAACGAATAAGATGGTCAAGGAAAAAAAGCATCAGTCAATAACAGTAAAAAAAAAAAATGTATACGTGTTAGAAATGATCCATCAGACAAAAACAGTCGTCATAACCAATACATTCTGGCTTATCAAATATAACTAATAAATGAAAAACATTTATAGGTATTTTAAAGGTATTTTAACTTTTAAAGGTATATTCCTGTTTCAGGACTTTTATACGTGTCCCTAAATGTTACAAATACCAATAAGGAGGTGTATCTATAAGGGAAAAAAAAGTATTTCAAGGTTTAGGAGGAGTTGCAGATAGAAGAAAAGTATGACTACAGTGGACGATGGTTGAGTGACGACACGAGATGATGGTTAGTGATCCCGATGTGTCAGTGCAGAAAACAGTTTGGGAGCTATCCTTCTGGAGGTGATTTTTAACGTATGATTTATCCTTTAGCACTCTTCAACATCAAATCCCTTATTAATACAGTATAACTTGATATTAAAATTGTGACAGGCTAGACTTTGTTTATTTTACTACACAGGGCTTGATGAAACTGCCAGTATTAAACTGATTAAAGCTTCACTGTCTCATTTTTCATTCTCATATTGTACTGTGTATAATGTGAAAGCTGGTAGTGTCGCATCTACTGTATATACAGTACCAGTCAAAAGACGTTTGGACACAAGCTTGAATTTATTTTCTAATAACGGCTGTCCTGGAACAGTTCTTGCAAGAACAGTATTGTGTCGAGTGCATTTGCAAAACCCATCAAGCTCCATGATGAAACTGTTTCTCATGAAGACCTTCCCAGGAAAGCAAGACCAAAACTTAGCTCTGCTGCAGAGGAGACGTTCATTTAGTGTCACCAATTAACAAACAGCACCTCGGATTAGAGCCGTTATGAAGGATTTACAGAGTGTAAGTAACTGAAACATCTCAATACCAACTGTTTAAAGGAAATATTTTGGACGCTTTCAGCATTGTTTAAATATGTAGAAAGAAAGAAAAATCAGGAAAGACCATGAAATTAGAAGGTGTGTCCAAACGTGTGACAGGTAGCGTACAGTATATATTTTTATTTTAATTACATATTTTGGCGGCACGGTAGCTTAGTGGTTAGCGCTGTCACGTGCACCTCCAGTTCCTGGGTTCGATTCCCACGTCGGGTCAGTGTGCATGGAGTTTGCATGTTCTCCCCAAATGCTTGGACAGTCCAAAGGCATGCAGATTAGTCTAATTGGCGTCCCCGAATTTCCCATAGTGTGTAAATGTTGACCGGAGGTCCTACCACGTTCTTGCAAAAATGGGAATAAATACAATGTTCACCTTTGGACTAGATGGACGGAATTACTGTATATTATATTACAATGTCCTTCTTGGTTCCTTATCTACATTTGAGTATTTCATTTTAGTAATCAGATATATTTCACTGCCCTCCAAGACTCCAAGCATGACTCAATTCTTATCTCTGGTGATTTTAATATTCATACTGACAGCACCACAGACTGCTTTGATAACCAGTTTACTGACATGTTATTAACCTTTGAGTTCACACAGCACACCACCGAGCCAACCCATAAGCAGGGTCACACTCCCAACCTTGTTATTTCTAAAGGCTTTGACATAACCTTGAAATACACTCTAGATCTAGGTGTTTCAGATTACCTTTGTATTCTTTACCAATGTTGATTTTGAGGACGAGCATACTGTATCCCGTGTGTGGTATAAAATGAATCACAATGCACTCCATTTGTGCAGAGACGTCTGACGGGTTTATCACTAAATACACCAATACCTGGTCACACTTTGATTGTAATTCTAATCTTTATCAGTTTTCCTTGTCTTGGGTTAGTAACAAAGGGGAAAAAAACATTCTTGAAAAAAATAGACATTACATCTCTTAAATTATTACTAGCAATTTTAGTACAATCGATAAACTGATTAAGCCTTTCAGACCAATAGCTGCTGAGCTCTACTTTTTCAATAAATGTAATGAAAGGTTTTTAGTAGGTCCCAAGGCACTGAGGCACAACATTTACCCTTTGTTAAAACCCGTCAGTAAAGCCATGTGAGTAACTAGAGTAGGATTTTCGCTCCCGATCTTAACTTTCAGAATTATGTCTCTAATATCATCAATACTGCCTTCTATCATTCTACAATATATAAACAAGTTGCTGCATTTTGTCTTGCACAGACTCAGGAAATTTGTTTCATGGTTTTAAACAAAGTCCAGCTTATTCAGAATTCTTGCGGCCAGAGCATCAAGAAAAGTAAAAGATTTGAACACATCACTCCCGCTTGAATGTCTTTTCATTTTAAAATCTACGAATGCCTTACAGTATGTGAGCCTTAAATGACTGAATATACAGCAGACTCCACAAGTAATGGTCTCCTCACAATACCAATTATAAACACAAATATAAACAACATGAACTAAGGTCTGCTGGTATTTTCTCACAATCTTTTGGTTTGTAATCAAAAGTGTGTAATCAGCAGGTAAAACTTCCTTCAGAATGAATGTTATTTTACGTTTATAATAAGTGAAAAGGTTTGTACAAGTAAAAAAGCACCAGTTCCGCTTAACAATACTGTTCTTGCAAGAACTATTCCAGAACAGCTGGCCTTCGTGTCTTAAAATGACAACTGGCTGTGTTGTTGTTTTTACTTAATTAACTACTGTAATGCCAGATGTGTTAGTAAAACTCCAGTACTGTTCTAGAATGTAGAAAATAAATCCAATGTTGTGTCCACACTTTTCACTGGTACTGTACACTAATACATTTCATACTATATACTCTTTATGCCATATATTTTCCATGTATTTCTGCCTTTCTTCCCAAAAAACCTGACTTGGATCAGTTTTGTGTTGCCCATCCCTGAGAGAATCCCTTGCCTTGCATTTCACTAGCTGTCGACATGGTTTCTTAATGTGTTTTCTTGGAGTGCTACATCCTCCTACACAGCATTCCCTTTTTCAAGCATCCTCTGGTTAAGAAAAGAAAAAATGGCTGGACTGTCTTCATTTTGAATAGGACACAATTAGTGCCAGTTCACAATGTGACTTTTTTACCTTTACCTACTTAGGACTCTTCAATGTTGGATGTCATTCCTCATACTGATTATTGAGAATATGTCCTTTTTTACAGTGCTTCTTCTTCAGTAAGAATAAGAATCTATGAGAATCTAGAGTCTATGGTGTCATCCTTGGTAAAGTTGCCCGAGGATGGAATGGGTGAAGGTGGTTATGAGAAATCTTCCACAGATGGTAGTTCACTAAGCTACAGTCAAGTTTGTTTAAATTAAATGGTAACATGGGATACATCGCAAATTATTATGATATATACAACAATGGACAGCTTTACATCAGGAGCATTAGTGTCATGGAGAATGAATAGGGATGAATAAAAAAAAAATTAACAAACCCTGTTAAACCTTACATGAGTTAAACCTTTAATAGAACAAAAAAGCCAAATGTTCTAAGGAACTAGGGCTGGATGATTTTATCGATTCTGCGATATAAATCGATATTTTTTTTCCAAAGAAAGTATCGATTTTTTAGCCG
>JAQMYI010000037.1:7240511-7255914 GCA_030014275.1 Clariallabes melas
CGTGATATATATCGTATCGTGAGCTGAATATCGTGTATCGTATCGTATCGTGAGATTAGTGTATCGCTACAGCCCTATAAGGAACTATACAAGATTGTTTGTTTTAAGCATTTTCTATCTTTTGCTTCAACAATCCAACAAAAGAAAAGACTTTACTTCTTCTTCTCTACTTATCTCTCTATAAAACCAGGACTGCGGGGCTACAGGTTCAGTTCCTCTCCAGATTACAAAATGAGGTGGTCAGCTAGAGGCGAGCCCCTGTTAATTACCAAAGATCCTTCACCAGTCTTATCTCAAGGACAAAGCCTGATGTGACTTCCCCAGACTGCTACCTTCTTCACTTTTCACCTGGATTATTTTGCTCTTAAGAAAAGGCTTTGAGATTGCAAAATGTGTTTTAATTATCCAGAAGAGCAGAAAATGTATCCATGAAGCGTAGCCAGAAGCTGCTGATTTTACAGAGTACACTCAGGACGACGGGACTGGTGGGGGGTTGCATGTGTTAAAAGTTTTACAAAATGCCAGCCGGCACAATTGTTGATTTGAGTAAATTTCCCCACGGTGCTGAGGCACAGCTTGGTTTAGAGGCAGACGCTATGTTTAGCATCAGCATTTCAGCTGAGGGTTGTGTATTACCATCCCAGACAAACCAGCCCATGCAGACACCTGTTCAAAGAACACAATTCAGTGAAAAACACAGTTACAGTATATTTCTTTGAAAAAGATCTTCCCTGGAGTTTTGAGAAATAGTAAAATAGTAAAAAAAAAAAATGCTGTCACATTCAGAAAGCATTCACAGAAAGGGGACTACCATGAATATTTAAAAAATATATATGTATACTGTACAGTAGTAGACCAACCCATCACCGGGACCAAAACGTATAGTACATGGCCAAAAGTTCCCATCCCATGCCACATATCAGGCAAGGACACATAGTGAGTAGTTGCCATCGCAGCTTATTCCAATGGTGTTCAATGGGGTTGAGGTCAGGGTTCTCTGTAGGCCACTCAAGTTCTTCCACTCCAGCCTATGAAAGCCATGTCTTCATGGAGCTGACTTTGTGCACATGACCATTTCATGCTGGAACAACGTGTTGGTCTATTGTTCAATTCAAATGCAGGTAGTTTCCTACTTATGAACGATTTCCATTCCAGGAGCACAATTGTAAATATTGGTATCTATTAGTAGTAGTGTCTATTTTTGTACAATACATGTGAGCTGCTTCCGCAATTTGTCTACGAATACAAATCTACGAATGCAAACCACGGTCGGTTCGTATCAGTGGAAATTTGTAACTCGAATGTTCGTAAGTCGGAGACTACCTGTACAACTAGCTAATCAACCAAAACCTTGCAGCTTTGCTAACTTGTTGATTAGCTTTAATTAACTACCTGGTTATATTGTTCAGTAAACTCTCATTCAGTTGTGCTCAACATTAAAAGACATTTTAAAATGAAAAGCTGCAGCTACAAGCTTGGAAAATAAGTTCCTCAAGAGTTCTTTGGAGACATTTAATTTCAATTTAATAAAATTTTATTTGTACTGTATAGCGCTTTTAACAATGGTCATTGTCGCAAATCAGCTTTACAGAGTCAAAAGAATATTATGGAAATGAGTATGAAATGTCTGAGATAATATGTATGAATCAAAATGATTCCCTGAAGAGGAAGTTGAGGGCGACGGCGGCAAGAAAAAACTTCCTGAGGTAGGAAAAAACTTTAAGCGAAACCAGACTCAAGAGGGAACCCATCCTCATTCGCATGATAACGGATAGCGGGAATTGTGTTGCAGCCACGCTGTGTGTTAGGTAACTAGAAGTTCAATATAACATAAGATGTGTTTAAGGTAATACTGTATGGACTCCCATTTAAGAATTCTGACTTTCTTAAAGTTCTCGAGATTTACATAAAACATAAAGGGTTCTTCCTAAAAGGACAAAACTCAGAACAGTTAATGAAGCCAGAAGGGATTTTTCATTTTTTTTATTATATAGGATCTCATTAGGAAGCCAATGACCATTAAAGTGGTTATGAAGCAGCTTCAGAGCTATGATTTGATTCTTCACGTTGATGCATTTCATTGCGAACCGTGAAGCCAGTGGAGATGTATGTCGAGGGGTTTCACTGATTTCCACAAAATCCCCTGGAGTTACAAAGGCTCTGAGGAGCATTTTATTTATTCATTATTAGGTGCAGTCGCGTTAGATCCAGAGCTTATCCTGGGAACACTAAGTATAAGGTGGGAGTATACCCTGCTAGGCCATTTCAGGGCATCACACACACAACATTTATACTGTACTCGGCCAATTTAGAGCAAACCCACATGGGTCCAAGGAGTGCATGTGCAAAACCTCTACACATCCAGTACCCTGAGCTCTGGATCGAACCTCTGACTCCATCATCCAAATATTTCCAGCCTCGTTATTTCCATCTCTAAATAATGAGCGACAAGTTTTGGCAGTTCAGTGTTTGACTGACGGTCAGAAATGCTGCTAGTTGTAAAACTCCATGGGTGCTTCCTCAAATGGTCAGAGCAGCTGATTAAGAATGATCAGGGTTCAGAGGAAAAAATGCATCTCTGACTGACTGATGGACGGACATACTGACAGTCCTGAGTGACTGGGCCTTAGATTGACCTGAGAGCTCTTTTGAGATAAGACACACCAGTCATTACAGAATACGGCAATCCCAAAGGCACTCATGCAGACACCCAGGAGGGGCCTTCTCTCCCCTTCTCTCTCTCTCTTCCATTTATTCTATTAAATAGTTAAAGCTAAATCTCAAGGACAAAACATACATGTGTGTGTGTGTGTGAGTGATAGAGACATTTTTCTGCATTGGGAATCAAGTTGTGTTACCCCTGTGCTCACCGTCATTTCTGTTGAGGTTTTTATTTTTTGCATGTTTCTATCTATATCTGTGTCTACTTGAAAGACAGGAAGAAACTTTAAGAGGAAGAGACACAATAAGAATGTGAGCTGTTTTAAATCAAGGCAGAATTTGATTTCTAAGAGCTGAAAAACACCACATGAAAAGCTGGAATAAAAAAAGTGCATGCATTCATTTCTAAAGCTTTATCTGAGTACGTGTGATGTGTGAGCGAGCATGTGTGGGATGTGTCGCCCACGAAATGGGCGTAGATGTGAAGACATGAAAAAGCTACAGCAGAGAGTAAGAAGAGTAATCAATTTAGGGTTACAGTTAAATAGAGTATTTTTTCCTATAATGAAAATACAATCTAGATGGTTTAAGGCATCTTTAATTGAACCGACTGTTCTTAACTCTGTGTTTTTTTTTAATCGTTTGTCTCCGTCTATACAGTAACATGATCTTTGTAAGGAGATAAGTTAGACAAGATTAAAAAGTGAAACGAAATAGTTCTGTCTTCTTAAAGCCAAGAGAAAGACCCAATTTAGATTCAAATCTTTTTTTTTTTTTTTTTTGGCCTTTTTAGAATTCAAGCACAGTGTTGACATTAAACAGATTTTCAGATTTTCTTCCCAGACGTTCATAACCATATGCTGTACCAGAAACCAGACTGGCAGCGGTACAAAATGGCTAATGCTCTTAATACCCTTTTAAAATATCTTTACAGATCGTATAAATCAATACGACCCCATTACTTCCTGGCCAGCTTTTTTTTATTTTCATTTTAAAGAGTTTAAGGAAGCTGTTATAGTGCGTACAAATATATAATCGAGATCTGTTGGGAAAGTATCCAACCACAATGACTGATTACATACTGTATAATAAACTCCCAAGGATGCTTCTGGTTTTTCTTGACCATCTTTGAAGTGTTTGTGTCACTCTTTTATTTTGTGCGGCACGCACTTGAACATCGCCCCCAATAACCTTCTAAACTGGCTGAATAGTTTACATGGAGGATTATTCAAGCTTAACCCAAAATTTTGTGTAGTCACTAAGTCATATTGAATGCAACAAGCACACAGGATACGTGCTCACGCAACTGCGTCTAACACCCCAATGACGAGTACAGTGGACTCCTCATTGTTCATGCAGGAGCATTCTACGATGGCAGAGAAATGCAAAACAAAATAACTAATTCAAAAACAAAATAACAAAACTGAAAACAAAATAACAAATCCAAAATCTAAATAACAAAACCGAAAACAAAATAACAAATTCAGAAACAAAATAACAAAACCGGAAAAAAAATTACAAATCGAAAACAAAATAACAAAACCGAAAAGAAAATTACAAATCGAAAAACAAAATAACAAAACTAGAAACAAAATAACAAATCACAAAACCGAAAAGAAAAATACAAAACCGAAAACACAATAGCATGTACAGTACAGAAACAAAATACCAAATCAGAAAACACAATGACATTTCAGAAAAGAAATTCAGGTTTATTTTGTTTTCAAATTTGTTATTTTGTTTTCGTTTTTGTAATTTAGTGTTTTAATTTGTTATTCTGCTTTAGGTTTTGTTATTTTGTTTTGCACTTCTCAGTCACCGTAACATTCTAGTCCACCCTCCTTGGCTGACTGGTTAAATCGATATCTCGCAAACTGTTCTAGTTATATTAAAAACAGCTGAACATTTTCCGGACAGACCTTGTATAATACTACTACTACTACTACTAATAATAATAATACTCATAAAGCAGTCAGGATTATGATCGCTGCAAACCCACCACTGTACAGTATGTTCAGGCTTTGCACTTTAGCTTAACTGTATTTAAAAATGTCTAAAAATTGGCAAATATCTCATTTATACTGTTATATAATCCACCCACTACTGGCGTATAGTATCAAAAGTTAAAGCTCCCACTTTAGGAAACACCATAGCAACGGAAAAGATGAGCTGGCTGTTATGCAGTGGTGTAGACTAACAGCCACGGTCTGCTCCAAAATATTAAACCTTAGTTTGCTTGCAATGTAGATAGAAAACAGCAGACAACGCATTGGATACCAGACAGATAAATCACTTTGTATGTGGGATTACTTTATGAATAAATGAACGGAGGGCAAAAAATACAGAAACAAGTTGGATTTTCTTAAACCTTTAAAAAAAATGTTTTAATTCACACCTTAATCTTTATAGCGCCGTTGTGACAGAAGTAAGAAAATCCCCAAACAAACCCACGGATCTTCTTTATTTCTGTAGCTTAAATGCTGAGAAAAAACTAACAACGTCCACTAAAGATCAAGGAGTAGTCTTGTTCAGCTCAGGATATATCTGTTGCTAACGGTGACTGATAAAAATGAAATAAAAGTAACAGCCTTCCACATCTGACAGCAAAGTTAGATTTAAAAAAAGCCCACAACAGCTTAAAGCTACTAAATGAGAACAAAGAACAAAAACACCCAAATGCTGTCAAATTCTCCTCTCCTCACATGGTTAAAGACAGCAAGAAGAAGCACAAACACAACTGTGCTATTATGTTACTGCATAAATGTATCCTGGTTATGAACTCGTGTTACACTATTCCCAGCTGCTCTGCTGCCACTTTAAAAAGAGAGCGTCCATGGTTGCTTGGAAAGCAATATTACATTTATTCAGTCTATTTTTCCTGCTGGTGTATGACGTCAGTTAAAAAAAAAGAATTCTGTTATTGTCTTTTGTTTCAATTAAATTAAACGCTGTCTCCAGGTTTCATCTAAGACAACATTAAGGTTCATGAGTTCCTCTAAGAAGTTAATATCAGGTTGGAGTTCTGCAGCAGATGATGTGGAGGCGTGAGGCTGTTGTTTAAACGAAGAAGGCTTCAAGTCAATTAGATGTTTGTCATATACAGTATTGTGCACCTGGTTGCTTGTTCTTCCAAGACCATGAGGCAACTCTTTGGGCTGGTGTTAAAAAGGAATCATAGTTGTATCCTGTAAGCACCTTCAGCCAGTTAACAGGGATCATCCACAATTCACTTCAATTTAATTCAGCCCAATCCAATCCAATCCAATTCAGCCCAACCCAATCCAATCCAATATAACCCCATGTATTACATAAATCTGGATGTGATGTAGGTTTAGATCTGGTAAAAAAAAAAAAAAATCATCTTAAAATCAGTTAAGCACGTTTAGCCAGTTAACAGGGATCATCCATAATTCAATTCAATCCAACCCAATTCAATCCAACCCAATCCAACCCAATCCAATCCAATCCAATCCAATCCAATCCAACCCAACCCAACCCCATGTATTACAGAAATCTGGATGTGATGTAGGTTTAGATCTGGTAAAAAATGCCAATCCATTGCAGGGCACACACACACACACTACAGGGAATTTATAAATGTTCCTTAGCCTTTAGCACGTCTTTAGACTATGGGAAACAAGCACAGGGAGAACTTGCAAACTCCAACATGCAGAATCAAGACGGGATCAAGTTCAGTTTTTTTTTTTTTTTAATAATAGCACTAGTTCTTAGGTAAGCACTTTGCACTCCAGGTCAGATTATCCACTAAAGCAAGGGTAAGACTTGGGCATAATGTTCATGTAAATTGTGTGAAAATGTGGCTGGTTTTGAAGATGCAGTATGTATGTATAGAAAGTGTCCTTAATGATACGGATATTCTCTATGCTTTTTCACTGCGGGACCCATGTGCATTCCAATATGGACAGTACTGATGCTCAGCTTGCTTCATAATCCTGCTCTAGAGCATAAGGTTATGCAAGTGAGAGGTCTCCACAAGAAACTAAAAACGCTGCTGGCCATTTCTGATGAAACAAGTGGTGTTTGGTGGACACAAGACATCGGGAGTGATTCGCACAACAAGGAACATGACTGTTTCCAAGGTAGAGCTATTGGTAAGAGATCACCTAAGGGTCCTTGCTTTTTCCACATTAAGTGTCAAATTGTTGTTTTCACACCTGACATGATATGGATCGAGCTGTTTCCTCCGGTCAGCAGAGTGAACATCACCGGACTGAGCATACACCTCTGTTAGTCAGAAAGTCCATTTGCACTTGAAGAGAAAGGTGTTTTGCCCCTAACACAATATATTTCTCTACTCATTCATTATCCTATTTATTTGTTTATTGTCCTGTAGACGAAGGACAATGGATATGGCCGGGGATCTAGTAAAATAAAATAAAAAAGTCAAGGTTATATGCAGCATTACTAGCCTCTCAATGCACTCCATGGTGTGTAACTGAGGTGAAAAATGTTGAGAAATACTGTACAGTAAACCTGAAATAATGAACATGTTTAATGGTAGTGACCTTGGAAACATTGTACAATGGCTAGACTGATTGATACAAAATGGATATGTCCACTTACAATCATTCTACCTGCAGATATGTTCTCCTGTCTGTTTTTTTCTCAAGATGTTTTCCTTGAAAAATCTTGTCTTTAATGAAGTAAAAGAAAGGTAGACGGTTGAAAGTTCCCTAATGCCCAGTTACTGAATCAAGTGTTTTTGGTTTAAAGGGCATCTATTATGCAAAATTTTTTAGTCATTTTTAGACATTCAGATGGCTCTCTGGTAGAAACTTAAAAGTTGATAAGGTGCTTTATGTACCTTTTTTTTATTTTTACATTTCTTATTGGCAAAGGGTGAAAACAAGCCAATTAGATTTTCCCTATAATGTAACCTCATAAGAAGATACCCTATTCCTATTTACACACTTTGGAGGACCTCTTAGCTTTATGTTAACTTATTACAGAAATAGTTGTACAGTATATGGGACCTTTAAAGGACACTATGGCAGCAAGATGGCTTAGTGGTTAGCACCGTCGCCTTGCACTGGTTTCTCCCCGTGCTTGGTGGGTTTCCTCTGGGTTCTTCGGTTTCCTCCCACAGTCCAAAAACATGCAGATTAGGGTAACTGGCAGTCTCAAATTGCCCATAGTGTGTGAATGAGCGTGTGAATGTTGACCGGAGGTCCTAATACGGTTGTACAAAATGGGAATGAATACAACAGTCATCACTGGCCTCCAGGGTCTCTAGTTGGACTACAGAGGTTCCTGGATGGATGGACGAATGGATGGAAAGGACACTATGGGGATAAAACATAGAACAACAGATCGGTCTAAAGGAGAATTGTATTCTGAGGATGAGGATGTGAGGATGTGAGTAAACAATAAAGGTTATCACATTAACACCTTTATAAGAAATAAGATACATGCATGCACATGGTCACTCTAGCTTAGATTCACAACTGTGAGACATTGATTCCATTGATTAAAGTAATGCTCTGCTAGACAGCACTACAACTACAATCCTATTACAAAGAATCACACACACACACACACACACACACACACACACACACACACACACACACACACACACACCACTTGTGGTTCTATGATCTCTGTCCCCTTGATAGGTCACAGTCTAATCACATCAATCAAGCTTCTTTTATTCCAAGCCCAACACCGGTCAATACTTCTCCCCAGGTGTTTTAAAGACTGCATTGTTACCCAGGTTTGTTTTCACAGACTCATTCCTACCGAACTTGCCATTTTAAATCCTCCATACCCTACAGTATGTGAGAAGTAGGAGATACAGTAATGAACATAACCTGTTTACTTGTTCATTCATTTAAACCATCTTATCTTGGTCTTGAAAAGGCAGATCCAGGAACGGGCGGGAATGTATCCTGGGTGGGACGTTTTTACACAACAATGCATAGAATGGCATGTTTTAGGGAGGTAAAAGGAACCAGGATTCAGACAAAATTCACTCTGTGAGACGCCAAAATTAACCGCTCCACCACTGTGCCACACACATCAATGTTTAGCTAGCAAATATATTATTCAATCAATGTTTTATATGCTTTATGCAGTATATTATGAAGGCTCCATATTGTCTCATCTTTGCCCACCACTTTGAAACCGTAAAGTGAAAGGTACAAATCTACCTTTAGTTCAAATCCATTTTGTACTGCCCCGGTCCCAAGAGCAGACAGGTTTTATATTTTGCGCAGTCTATACCCAGACCACTACTTTCAGGTGCGCCAGATATTGATTGAACTGGCCCTGGGTTCAAAACCGATTGCATACCCAGTCCCAGTAGCAGACAGCTTTTACAATTTGTGCCCTCTATTCCCTGGAACACATAAAGCGAGTCCTGGACCACAACTTACTTTCAGGTGTACCAGAAATGGTTTAAAAACTGTCCTGGGGTTTGAAAAGCAGCGTTCACGTTTTCAACACTTTCCCTCCTCCCTGGCTCTTTTTGCCCCCTGGTATTCATTTGGGTCGTAGTGATGCAAGCGATCTGCCTGCTGTTACTTCTGCCGCATTAGGTGTGGGAAATTGAAGTGTAGTAATAAAAGGATTTGCGAAGATGTTGTTCAACGACCCACAGTGACAAGACCACAGGGCTACATCCTCCGGTCATATAAAACCCCATAATGAAGGGTTTTGGCAGCAAGCCATTGCTCATTGGACTCACATTGTCATACAAATTATCAGGCAAACCCACCGATATTACAGAGGGCTGGACGTCCTGCTGAGATACAAGCAACCTGTAGTGAATACGGCATAATAATATCACGTCTCCGATCAGTGACATTCAATCTCTGAAACAGCAGACAAGGTAGACAGTTACGACCTTAAGGGTATTTGGCCAATCGAAAATGCCGTTTCAAAGCCATTTGTGCCACAGTGTTATAGCTTTCAGTAAGACAAGCTTATCTAGAAAAGAAATAAAAAAAACAAGGTTTAAAGATGTTCTTGTTTTCCCCCTAATAATATAAAGATATAAACAGTTTTATAGCAAAATGAGATATCTCCATTTTGGCAGAATTTTATTAAAATAAGTATTGTGAACCGATCAACATATTTTATTCATGTTTTCTTTGAGTCACATGGTGGGTTAAAAAGCACAAATGCCAAAATTTTATGTTAAACATTGTTATCTATGTTATCTTTGGTTATATCAACAGGAATGTTGTATGTTTTTTTTTGCAAAACTGCCTCCCGCAGCTTTCTTCACAATAGATACATCAGATTGCAGGTCATGTTTTAATAAAAAATATAGCAAACTCATGCTTTGGTAATTTTTGGTAATAACTGAGACATAGCGGCAAACTAGAACAAGGAAGAACTGTTACGTATTGTTGCACATTAAACCCTAAGTAATTACAAAGATTGTCAACAATGTGTTAAAAGGCAGTTTACAGCATCACCAGCCTCCCATAAAAGTTTCACTTCAGGGCATCCTCTAACCACATACAGTACATGTCTGTGGTTGTAAAAGAGTTTAAATAGCTTATACCATTGTTGGGGTCTTGAGCAAGGCTGACCCTGTGCTCTGACCCCAGCTTCCTAATAAGCTGGGTTATGCGAGGAAAATAATTTTGCTGCGCTGTAAAATATATAAGAAAAATAAAACCATGTTTTTTTTGTTGGTTTAACTTTTAAAAATAGTACGGTAAACTGATAATGAGTCTCAAATGCTGCAAAACCCAAAAAGATAGTTATAGTCCAAAGTTTCTAAACATACGCAGCGTTTTTCCAATTATAAAAAAAAATTGTTATAGACAGAATTAAGTGCCAGAGTACTGTAAGTACAGTAACTTTTGCGTTCGTCTTGTTTTCCTGTTCAACTGTTCATATATTCCTGTGCTAAATTCTGGGTCTTGCAATATATTTTAGTGCTTTCTCAGCTCCCAGCACACCTGATTAAAATATGTAGGGCAATGGTCCTCGAGGAATAAGGTTGAAAACCACTGACCTAAAGCACTCCAGCAAGCCATTATAAAAGAATGTGCAGTATATTTGTCAACATACCGAGTCACATCATCATCTCTCAAGCCGTTGCGTTTCGGTTACATGGAGCGATACTTGGCTTTCGATCTGACTTGCAGTAGTCGGTACTGATTATGAACCTGCGCTGATTGATGTGCTCAGCAGGTCTTTACACGGCGGTTATACAACAACATGTCTACTGCAAGACTGCATGCTGATAAACTACCTCCAGTCTCAGTGTGGGTTCTGTGTATATATGCCACAGTAAACGAGTGTATGTGTGTGTGCTTTCTTGCCTAACATCAGCCCCTGTGCCTGGTCATATTCTATCATCACAGTGGGCGCTCAACCGCACGACAGATTGCCATTCAATACAAGAGGAAGAGCACTGCAGCGAGCCAGGACAAAGCAGGAACACACAAGTGACACAGGCATTTTTGTTCATTTTAATGATGCTGTTAAAGTATAATATAATATGATTATTTAAGCTGATCTGCACAAGTAGTCAAAGTATATTATCTAGAGTAAACTAGAGCCAAACTATAGTGTTTTCAGGTTTATGGAACTAGAATCTCAGACAACCTTCGACAAATATTTCTACTAGATTTGGAAATAAAATAAAATAAAACATTAATACAGTACATCTGTAAATACCTGACATCAAATAAAGAAAACACCATAAGACTTTTTTGCCTTAACAATAAACTTTTTGCATATTCTCATTACAATCTTATTATTAAATTTATTTCATTTAAATTTAACTTCCTCAGCACTTTGAAATACAGAAATTACAACACAAGGCAACTTTACAGATATCCTGATGCACCCTGAACAAATACAAATACAGCAAAATTAAGCAAAAAGTTACAAAGGCTCAAGTGTTTTATTTGAATTTACTATTTTAAATGGTAGTTTGCGCATGGTTGTTTCAAGGGTTGCAAGGTTTTATAAAAATTCCCATCTCTCACAAGAAGACTTGATTCTAGCACAAAAGTATGGTATGGTAAACTTTTTTTTTATCCTTTTTATGGGAAAGACTGGGGTTACAACTGGTACACGTTTATGATAGACATTTATCCCTGAAAGGACCCAGTGGTAAAAGGGAACCGTCCGATGCGATTATCATTATCATAATCATTAGAGAAGCCGATCATAGGCAGGATGTTGATCTGTTTAATTTGATTAGATTTTTTTTTAGGCATTGTTGATTTTCAATTTAATAGCACTATAATGTTATAGTAATTATCTAATTTGACTCAAGCAGCTGTATTTCTTATACATTTTGAAATATTACAAACTACTTAAAGTATAAGGCTTGTGTTGTTGATTGTTTAAATGTCGTGCCTTAATACTGTACATAATCGTTATCCCTGACAATCATCTCCTCCACACTTCAGTCTAATATGTCACAGTATTGCACCAACCACCCATAAACCCAAAAGAAGACGAAGATGCAAACATTTTTGTAAAACCAGACGGCTATTTTACAAGAAACTTGCAGATGATGGAAACAGTTTGTTTTCTGTAAAAGCTGGGTAATACAGGGTGATTCACTCGAAAGAGACCCCAAATATTTTATAATAACTCTCGCTGTGATGAAGCAATCTGAACCAAAAAAAAAAAATACGCCAAATACCTTGACATACTGTATGTGTGTGACATCGAGTGCATTACATGTGATGCTGGAAGTGATCTCCGTTTTTCTACCACACACGTTTCGACGTGGTGCTGCAGTACATGTTCCTGAACGTATTGGCAAACGTTAATTGGGAGTAATTGTTTATTTTAAAGCCTTTAATGTTTAAAAGTTTACCTAAATACATAATAAAGTGTGTATCGATTCTGAATCAAAAGCTGAACCATTGATTTAATTAACTGAATTAATTTACAAAACCCTCATTTTTTTAGAACTGCCTTAATGCACAAATCTGATCTGAGTCACTTTTATATGTGGTGGTCCTACAGTAGATATCTACAATATCTGATACGTGGACATCTGACTTGAATGAGAACAGGCAGGTCAGAAGTCATGTGACTTTTTGTCTCTGTGCATGTGTGGAGCTCTCGCTGAAGTCATCAGTCAGCACCGGCGACACAGTGCAAGAAAACTCATATGAGTGCAAAAAAAAACAAAAAAAAAAACAGCTAAACCGAGGCGTATGGCTTTCTTCCATCTTCTGGACCTCAACAAATCCAGCTGACTAACTGCTTGCCGTCCTCCAGAGCAAAACCCCAAGCATATTTTTGCTAAAACTTACATCCGTTGTTTGAAATGAATGAGCGGTGTGTTTTAGCCATCGAATCGATTTGCGCATGCCGAGGTCAGATGTGTCCACATTAGAGTCAGATAAAAGTCACTATTACAATTATAAAAGTGAATCATCATGACATGCGAATCTGATCTGAGCAAAAAAATCTGAATTGAACAATGTGGCTTGTAACGCAAACGTAGCAAAAGGTCTGATAAAACTTCAAATGCCAGTTCAATTTGTTGAAATAGAAATACACAAATATAACTGCTTTAGAAAATGACTGTTTTCACAGTTAAAGATGCCTGTTTTTTTTTTTTTGCATTTTCGTTTCAGCGACTAAACGAACATAAAAACAAATCTTCTCACAAACGTTCTCTTTTTGCATTTTTCTCACTCCTCGCTCATAGACTTAAAAAAAAAAAAAAAAATCCTTTTATATCTATGCAAAACTTAAAATTCAGGCCTGGAGAAACTTCAGGAATTTGATTCATGAATTCAATAAAAGTTGTCTTTTTTTTTTCGTTTTTCTTTTACTCTCTGACCTGCCTTTTTTTCCTTTCATCCTTTCGTGTTCATCGTCTCTCTTTATGAATCCGGTCACAGTATGTTTGTCATTCGTCCTGCACGTCCATCATCCTTTAGTAACCTCAGTCAACCCATGCATAAACAATCTACACAAACACAGAGGCCTTAACAAACACGCAGATGCGACACACAACTGAAAGCAGACACACACACACACACACTGACAGTGAAGGATGATGAGCCTTGATTAAGCATGGTGTATCACTGCGTTTGTTCAACCCTAAAAGAAATTCTGATTCAGAGGGTGTGCAGACGTACACTCGACATGCCCCATTCCCAACACACACACACACACACACACACACACACACACACACACACACACACACACACACACACACACGTTGCTATGTTCCCACGCATTGGATTCCTCATTTGCCCTTTGCTTGTGCACAGAGCACCTTTCTGACTCTCCCGTTAGAGCTATGATCAGTCAGGACACGGCTAGAGAAGCGTAATATTAACATCCTACTTTAGAATTTCATGTTAATGAATCCTGCTCTAATTACATCAATTTATCAGTGAATGTTGGTGCTCTGGCTGCACAACGCTCTCCATCATCATACACTACACAGGTGCTCCATTAGCCTGACGGTAGAGAAGATACTAGCATACACAAACGTCTACTACAGTATCTACAGGATACCTTCAGGATTTTTTTCCCTCTAAACCCTGTTAAAAATCTGATAAATCTGATTATTCTTTTCTAAGATAACAGTTTTTCAGAAAGACAAAAAGACTAAATTAGAAATCTGAAGTCGTTGTTGACGAGTGTGAATTGAAACAGCTTTGATTAATGATAGAATCATTGTTCCGTGCTCCCGTGTGCCTAAACTAATTCGGCATTTGTAACGTCTTGTAAAACGCTTCAGTAAAATGGGAATATCAGGCATGTTTTGGGGTCTATTTACTCTATAATCGCAAGGCAGATCGTTCGAGCTATAACGCATGATTTTTATAAAACACTTTTAACAAGAATTATGGGGAGTTCTGACCATTTTTATAAAAGGAATACAGTGGTATCAGTTAGCCACCTGACACAAGTGACATTAAGAAAACGTCAAGCAAAAACTTGCAAAAGCAAAAAGACGTGGCAGACACCCCTTATCCAGTGCGACTTATATTTTTATCTTGTTATACATTTGAGCAGTTGAGGAATTTCATGCCCTTTTATATCTGTAGTCTTTTTTTTTATTCAAATATTTCAAAGATCTTAACTGTCATTCAGATGAAACTTTTTAGATTTCACGTGAAAAGACATGAATTTCACGTGAAATAGAAGACATTCTAAAATGCAAAATTGTTAAGAAATTGCAACATGAATTTTACATGGTTACGGACACTACAGATTTTTTTTGCTTTTTAAGCTTTTTACAAAAAAAATATTTTTACAGGTTATATACATCTAGAAGCTTACACCAATTTTAGTATCATTACTTATTAAGAAATATGAATAATTTTTATTTAAATTTATTATTGTTTGAAGCAAGACAGTATAACTGTATGCGTGTGGCATAAACTTCAGAAGTAGCTTCTTTGTCAGACGTATTTTATGTATTTTATGTATAACATTCAAAAAAAAAAATCTAATCAGCACCAATACTTCATTTTGGCTGACTGTGGTATAGTGGTACTTGTACTGTAGCATGGTACTATGGAGCACGTTAGAGGACAGTGTCAGAAATATGATATATATAATATAAGTATAATTATATTACATTATGAGATGATGATGGCTCTAATGATAAAATGAAACTTGAAGATTTGGAGTGCACAGATAAAGATAGAAGGAATGAAGCATTTACGAACAAAGTCGTGCTCTTTTCAGGTAAAAATTAAGTGAAGGCTGCTTCCCACTGGTGCCACAATCAGCAGGTAGTCAAGTGGCATTGTGGGTAATA
>JAQMYI010000037.1:7259373-7277182 GCA_030014275.1 Clariallabes melas
ACTGATATCGTGATACAGTTTTCAGACTTCAAATGAGCCATTTTAATCTAGATTAATCTAGATTAATTCCAAAATTAAAGTGAGATTAATCTAGATTAAAAAAATTAATCTATGCCCACCACTAATATATATATATATATATAGCACTTGAGCACAAGTTAACTTCTTTTAAACCTTGTGACCTTGTCATATTGCACTGCACACGTTTCCGAGGTTTGGTCCTGAAGCTTACATTTCATTACATGTCTGGTTTGGAGACATTTTTACTAGTGAGAATCTGACTGTAAGTCCAGATTCACAACAGCCAAAGTGCTGTATTTACTAGACTGTAGGGGTTTACCGGTTATAACGATGTAAGACAGAAAACCACAGAGGAGGAATCGACGATATGAAAATAAGACATCGGGCTCATGATGCTTAGATGATATTCACGTCAGTTTTATTATCCGTGTGTGACGAGTATATTGGGATTGTTTCAGGATACCTGGTAACAAATAAACATGTATTTGCATATGAAATAACAAAAACAATAATAATAATAATAATAATAATAATAATAATAATAATAATAATAATAAAAAAGCCTTCATAGATTACTAATAAACATTTAAATATTATTCTGAGAAGCAGCATATTAAAGGGTAACATGTTGGTGCATTTATAACTGCACCTCATCAAGTAACTCGCAGAACTCACATTTCCCTGGGTAAATATTTACTTTTTTTTTTTTTTTTGTCCACACAGCTCCAGGGTTTGGTCCAGAGCTCAAGTTACTGCCCCTGTGCAGCTCTGCACGTTTCCACACAGGCACCCTTCAGTTCCCTCCCTCCTACAAAGAACATGCCTGTACATAAACTGACAACACTAAATTGCCCATGGAGTGAGATTGAGCGTGTGTGTGTGTGTGTGTGTGTGTGTGTGTGTGTGTGTGTGTGTTGCATGATGGTGACCAATCCGGCATGTATTCCTGCCTCACTTCCAATGTTCAGGATCAAAAACTTAAATAAAAATAAATAAAATAATAATATGAGAAGATACCTTTATTGTCACCACACACATATAGTGATATATCATTTGGATCAAAGCTAGTAAATATAGTAGTACCAAACTTGTTGGTATGGTGCACACAGTGAGTCAGAATTATTTAATGCATATAACTGGTTCAAATCTTTTTTTTTTTTTCATTATGTGTTATGTGTCCATTTATGTATTTATTTATTTATTTATTTAGCTAGTTAGTCACTTGTCATAATTTCTAAAGAAAAACAAAAGCTTGATTAATTGTATCAGTTCCTGTAAGGTGTCCCATGATGAGGTGCTATAATTAAAAATCGTTTTGCTGATTTCTTGCCAATTAATGTGGATATGAAAAAGAAAACTTTTTTATTTTTTTATTTTTTTTTTACAAAATGAGTTATGGTGAAAGCTTACCCAGGAATATTCTTTTCCCGATGTGAATAAACAGCTCACATGGAAAAAAAGAGAGATGAAAAACAATGCTAGAATGGTTTACAGCAGTGAACTGTTGGTTCTATAAAAGTTCTATTTAATATTGGATTACCGAGTCAACACCATGGTCATGCCACTATCTTCTTCAAATTTTGCGCCTTTTTATAATGTCCCCTTATGCAGATGAAGATAAACCAGCAAAATATGAAATGTATGTAAGGTTTTGGATCATATTGTATCATCTGGAGTATTGGCTTCGCTGAAAAAACGCAAGTGCAATAACACTATATCTCTAAGCGATGCATTTTAAATCTTCTCGCTCTGGCATTCCTATGGAATATATCTGCTTTCATTAGTATTCTTCAGAGCAAACATTGCTACCCATCTGGCCCCAAAGTGAAAGGTTAACACAAAAGCGGGACGGCTTTCAAAGGTGGACCCCCGAAAAACCCACAAAAAAAACACCACCACATAATAAAGCACAATATAGTGTATGGATTGAGTTTACCGACTCTTGAAACTTCGGCTTTTCCAAGGAAATACAGTTCCTTGTATGTTCAGGTTTTTCTAAGAAACGTTGATCAGACAGCTGACTTACGTAACCTGTTTATACCGACGTTGTTCTTTCACTTAATGCCAAAGCAGTAAAGTGGAGAAATAAAACACCAGCAGTAGAGATGAGAAAACACTGAGCGATAAGGATGAGCAGACTCTCTGATGAGAAAACTACGCTATAGCTCCTTCACACTGCTCGCATGGGAACACTCAGAGTCTGTGCTTTCCTCCGACACCCCGTGAATAAAAACGAGTTTTTTTTTTTTTTTTTTGGAGTGACACGTTCACGGCACATTTGGTTCCCGCACTTTCGATCTTTACCCCCTGTCGATGCAGTTGCATCTTGTGTTTAAGAGCCTCTTTTCCCACTCGCTGACGGAGACGGCTGGCTTAAGGGAACTTGAGTGAGGGTTTGGAAAGACTTTAGTGTACTGTGGGAATAATTTACAGCCATGCCACATTTAATTCCTCTCAGTGCGGCCAAAGGCACTCAGCCCAGTGTGAGAAAAAGCGGGATTCTTTTAGATATGAGAGTTGCAGAGACAATCTTGGGGATTATATGAGTATTTATATGTCTATAGATCCAGTAAACATTTGCAGAATCTCAATCAGGACAAAATTGTCAGGTTTAGTTTGTTTAGGATAATTAAATGCACCCACCAATGAGGGGGAAAAAAAAAAACATTGGTTGGGGTGGAAGGGACAAAAGCGTCTCATAAAATGCTTTCATTCGTTGGTCAGAAAGGAAAACATTCCTAGGTGTGTGTAGAAATCTCAGAAATCGTCTGAGCACTGAAAAACGGGAACGCCAATAAATAAATGATTAGATAATTATATAAATAAACAGAGTATATTTTCTCGTTTTGTTTGTCAGGTCCAATTTAGAGAAAAAGGAGGCAGAGGAGCCCAAGAGAGAGAGAAAGAGAGACAGACATTGGCTGTGCTCTTAGGCAGGGAAAGAGGAGAATAGCGTTATTCTCTCTTTCCCATATCGGTCACTGTGACACTAGCCAATCAGGAGCATCTGGGAGCTTATGTAAGTAGAAGGTGGCGGATAGCGCTTTCGTCAAAGTGAGTGTTACTCTGCTGTTCCAGTTCATGAGATATCCTTTGCCCTCTCCGGTTCGTGGCTGTCAGATGATGGGAAAACTATGCCTGATGAGTGGGAATTGATCATAAATTAATTTTGGAGGAAAATTAAATAAACAAATCCAGAAAATGTGGAATGTCTGCAGCGCTACAGATTGGTCCATCCATCAAAATGTCTCAGGAGTCGGGCTGAATCAGATTCAAACGTCTTTCTCTCTGCAATCGAACACTAGTTGAGTCCATATGAAACTGGACTAGGACCTCGATCAGACTTTCTTAGAGCACTGGTGTTTGGTATGATTGCTGAGTAAAATAAATTTGGATTAAAATGGACTGAACGCTGCCAAGCCCTCAAGTCATGTCAAGCGTGCTAATTAATTATTGACCTCGAGCACACCATCTCAACAGCACGAGAACCGAGTTGAGCAAAAACCGATCGATCGCTCTTTCAATGTCGATGTCACACATCACAAGAATAGCTTCAGTTTTAAAACAATGCAGTTAACGGCAAAGAAATACAAAGGTCAAAGGTTAAGAATCAAGAAGGCATTGCTAATCTGAGAACTTTACTTTGTCAAGGAAAACTAATGGGATACATTAGTTTTCTAATATGTGCTTTCAAAAAAAGAAATCAGGCGTGAAATATTCCACCTCACTCTGCAGCACACTGCCCTAAAGTATGATTATAAAAAATAAAAAAAAGCTTAAAACAGATTCTGGCATTTCGGTTTTAGTAGTCTGAAAAGTACAAAAGAACAAAATAATATGCGATATGGAAGTCAAAGCCAATCACAAACAATTTTTTTAAGCATGTAACAAACACCTGAACATTAAACCCTGTCCGAGAAGCCTGGGCAAAAAAAGATCAGTTTAAAAACTCTTGTTTAAAAACTGTTTTTGCCAATGTGACTGTTTTTCTGAGTAAAATATAGTCCACAGTGAAATCTCTGTGAATTCCTACAGCTCATTAGTCATTAGTCAGAAAACCTGAAGTGAAGCTCCGGTAGAGCCTGGATGAGACACCAGTCTTGACCAAAGACATATGAAAGTAATGTTTATCTGCAATGGCGGCATGGTGCTTTTAGTGGTTAGCACTGTCGCCTTGCACCTCCAGGGTCCGGGTTCGATTCCTGGCCATTTTTTATTCCCATGGTGTTTGCATGTTCTACCCCGTGCTTGGTGGGTTTCCTCTGGGTACTCCGGTTTCCTCCCACAGTCCAAAGAACATGGCGTTCCCAAATTGCCTGTAGTGTGTGAATGAGTGTTTGTATATGTGTGCCCTGCCATGGATTTGCACCCTGTCCAGGGTGTACCCCACCTCGTACCCCAAGTCTCCTGGGAGAGGCTTCAGGCCCCCCCGTGACCCTGAATACAGGATTAAGCGATATAGACGATGAGTGAGTGAGTGAGTGTATGTGCAATACTGTTACTGGAATATTCAAACCAAAAATGAAAGTGATAAAACACCTTTACCAGTACAGAGGCTATTGTCACGTTACCAGTCTGAAGAAACTAAAAGCTGTTTTTGCCCCAATGTGACACAGATTTTATGTTTTTTAGGTCCATCATATAGTCCTAGACTTTATATATGTCCGATATGTGGTCATGTGACTTAAATGAGAACTGTCAGGTTCAGAATGTATGCAACTTTTTTGCCTGTGTGCATTCAGTAACTACGGGTAAAGTGGGGATTTCAAAGAAATGTTAGCAATAGCTGCAATTACAGTAGCAATTTCTTTCTTCTTTTGGACTTCAACGCCATCCTCAAGAGCAAAATCCCAAAGGTGTTTTTTTGCCAAAATCAAACGCACTGTTTGAAATGAACGAGCGGTTGCACAAATTCGACAGGTTTTAACCCAGATGGCGCAAGCAAAAACGTATCGATTTTGCGCGTGTCTGCCATTTCGGAGGACAGACGTGTCCGTGTTAGAGTCAGATAAACGTCACTTGTAATTACGAACGTGAAAAGTCAATGACGTGCAAATACAATCTGGCACAGAAAAAATAAACGAAAAAAAAAAAAATTTGAATGTCGCAATGGTGTCGATATCAGAGCTGCTGGTATATTCGGCAGTGTCACCATGTCCCTCTGTCTGCTCCACAGCACTGACATTTCTCGCCAATGATCCTCAGTCAGCTGTGGAACAATCCCTGTCTTGTGCTTTATTCACGACTAGGGCTTATAAGTCTTAATTGTATTACTCTCATCCAAATTGAGTTGGGGGGGGAGCAGGCTAAAAAAAATGGAATTCTGATTTAATGAAAAGTAACATAATCCTAGAGCACTGGAGAGAATGCTTTAAGAGCGAATATTATGCTGGCCCATGCCTAAGAGGATTAAACACTGTTAGATTGAAAAGAAAATGACAAAAGGAGAGAGAGAGAGAGAGAGAGAATAATGAAATGCAAAGGTAAGCAGGTCAGAAAAAGACAATGCACACTACTGTATCTAGTCAATAAATACACACAGGGTAGATTATTACTACAAATGCCAGTGAAACACATTTATTTTAGGTAAAATGAGAGATTTTTGGTCCTTGATTTTACTGATACTAAAATGAGTGTTAATTAAAGAAAGAAATCACATTCTGATGAAATCGCATCCTGTTGTGTGGAAGAGGTGATGTTTACAATCCTGATGTTTAGTGATGTACACTACCGCTCAAAAGTTTGGGATCACTTGCACATTTCTTTGTTTTTGTTTATTGATTTTTTTTTCTACGTTCTACAACAATACTAGGGATTTCAAAGCTACAGTATAAATAATAACACATATGGAATTAGGTAATTATGTAACAACAACAACAACAGTCAGTTGTTATTTTAAGACATGAAGGTCAGCTGTTCTGGAATTTTTCTTGCAAGAACACTATCATGTCAAGTGCATTCGCAAAACCCATTAAGCACCATGATGAAACTGGCTCTCATGAAGACAGACCAGGAAAGCAAGACAAAAACGTTACCTCTGCTGCAGAGGAGAAGTTCATTCAGAGTTACCAGCCTGAGAAATCACCAATTAACAAACAGTACAGAGCGGTTATGAAGGCTTTACAGATCATGAGTAGCAGACGCATCTCAACATTACCTGTTCAAAGAATATTATTGCATATTGAAATCCCCAGTATTGTTGTAGAATGCAGAAAATAAGCATTGCTTCACAATGTAGAAAGAAATAAAAATTTCAGAAACGACCATGGAGTTAGAAAGTGATCCCAAACTTTTGAGCAGTAGTGTATTCGAACCATATTTGCACAAATGTCTTCTTCTCTTATACCGTCTAGACGATCTACAATGTCAAATACTGGTGGCTCAGTGATAGGTGGGTTTGATACCAAGGCATTGGATGCAGCACATCCTTACTGCTGGTCCACGATCAGTTGGACCACCATGGACTCCTTAACAGGAGCAGCAGACGTGTACAGCATTGTCGATGTCATCCACATCCTTTCAGATGATCATCACTGACCATCTTGTTACTGTCACACATTTTATCCACTAGCTACATTTAATGCTGTGAAATATTAATTTTTAATAGTTAATATTAACTTACTCCCTGTTGTGTCGAAAAACGTCATTTCGAGCATGCACTATTGTGAGGTACTTTGCTTGGAAGCACCATACAGCGGATTGGCTTTACAGGTATATAATGCAAATATTTTTTTCTTCTTTTTTGAAAACCGATGGATGCATTTAAAATACTCCACATTCCTTGACTGATTAGCACCCTAGCCCACATCTCAAGGCAGGGAGGAGAAAAGCCCTGTGAGACCACTTTCTTTCCCCCTTTCAAGTCTTTCAAGACCTTCAGACATGAAAGGTAATGGCATAGAAGGCTGATGCTTACTGAATATGTCTGTGAATCTCAAGGTCACGTCTACCCTTAAAGTCTAAGAGCAATTACCTACGGTCCCTGCAAACCAAAGACGAAAAAGAGAAATCCAGAATGAGGTGAACTGGACAGCAGGAAGGAGCGGTGAGGAAGGAGCGTGAAGAAAGAGACGCATTAGTATAATGCGCTAAGAAGCCAAAACAGCTGATATAAACGAGGTAATAAATAAGAAAGGACGGGTGAGTGAAAAGTGTGAAGAATCACATACAGACCGATCGCTGACTGACTCGATAATTGTTCACGCCTCTGAAAACTCTCTCATTGTGCACAGGGCCATTGTAGCACCATTGTGCTCCATTTGGACACAGAAGACAGCTAAAGGATTGAACCCCAAGATTAATGTCTTTTCTTGTGTCCACTACACACTCCATAAAAACCTCCCCTTCACTTAAGCGCACTGTTTAACGCTCTCCTTTCTCTTTGGCATGGTGTTTAGCGAAGTTTCTGTCATTATCAAAGCCGGTCTGTATCCCCACACCAGTAAATGACCATTACAGTTACAGTATTAGAATGAAATGAAAGCATAATTATCACAATTATATCATGACTAACGAATCACTCTAATGAATTCAATTATTGAGTAATGATTCAAAACTTTAAATCTTTTCTCATAGTAGAAAATAAGTTACTTGTGTCCTTTGAAAATAGTTGTCGTTAGTCCTCTTTTCACATCTTTCTCGAGCTGAAAAGAAATTTTTTTTCTGCTTTGTAAAAGTTGCTAAAACCACAGCCATTGTGTTTGCCTTCACTCTCTCCTAAGCGATGTTCATTTCGCTTCCCTGACTCAATCATTTAGTGAGCACAGCCAAATGCCCCAGTCACCACTCTGCCTGTGCCAAGAACTCGTCTGTTTCCCCGGTTTCAACCCTGAGATTCTCATTTCTCCTGACCTGTCGTCATACTTCTATATCTAATGAATCCAATGTCACCTGAAACAGAATCATTTAAATCATTTAAAAGCACTCAGCAGTTATCCTGAAGGTATTAAAGATTTTTTTCCGATAGACAGTCAGCTTTGATTTTGCTCTATGAAACAGTCCAGTTTATAAAACTTTAGTAAACCGGGAAAATGGGCTTTGATTTCAACAACTTTGGTCAGCTAGAAGGTGTGCAGTGGATCACAAAACAAATGGTTTGGATCATATCATGGTTTTTAGTCATAAATTACTATTAGCATTACCATTTGTAAAATCTGAAGTATATTCAATGCAAGGAACCTTTATTTAATACATTTTATTGTAATCAAAATTAGGCAATTTGTTAGTGACACAATGTATGTATATATATAATTGGGCTACAGTACAAAAGCCCTGACTATATACATTTGTGTTGTCATTTGGCTTGGCGTTTATTGAAACGGGCAGGTATTCAGCACTGCACTGGGTGATTTTGTCTACATGATCTGGCAACCCTGACATACACAATAAAGCATGTAGATGAGTGTTTTTGAGGGGGTCAATATACACAATGAAGTAATGTACATGTACAAGTAAAATATATAATTTGTGAGTTTTTTTTTTTTTTTTTACTCAGGAATGGGTCTAAGTATAACACCATACAGCATCATTAAAATTTAATTTCATGGCATGATGGCTTATAGCACAAAACACTGATAGTGAGTGAAGGCAATCTCTAGAGAAAAGAGCTATCCACCCACTTTTGCATACAACTTTTCTGTTCGTATTGTCAGAACTCTGACTGAAGATTAGATGTTAAAAAAAATGACAAACATGGTCAAATAAATTTAATTAAGTCTAATTCAATGAATGTAAATGTACTATTATATTTTGCAACCCTTAATATTGCAATTCAAATAATTATTTTTTATATGATGAAAATATTACTGTCATAATTATTCTGCCACCCGTACTTGTTATACATTATATATCAATATACTGTATACATCATTTATGACAACCATACTTTATTTTTGTGCATTATTTATTGTTTTATTTAGAAGCAGAACAAAACATTTATATTTTTAGTGGCACTTGCAAAGCAAAGCATCACTTGTATTATCTAAACCCAAACAATACCAAACCCCAACAATGTATAACTGATGTTTCTTTTTCAGTTAGTAACCTAGTGAACCAGCATACGTACGTATATATTTATTGATGGAAACATTAAAGCATTTATGCAATTCGCTCTGGATAAGGGCGTCTACCAAATGCAGGAATGTAAATCTCACAGGCTTGTTATCATTATTTTTCTTCTTCTTTAAAAAAAAATATATTTTTCTGTACAAACTTTGGTGCGTAACTAGTCCCTAACTGTTTGTCATAGAGTTGTAAAATCGTGCGACTTATTCTGGAATTGGGTGCTACGACTTTTCTAAAGGCGGCAATTTACCAGGGCAAAGATCCCACAGACTTAACATTAAGACCAAATTTGACGGATTCTACGCAGAGCAAGAATTTTGAAGAAATATCAAATTTAAATATAAAGCCACATTTTATAAGGCTTGCAAGCAGTGTCAGAACATACCCCACAAGAGAATATAAGCTGTATCCCTGAGGTGCAAGAGATGCCCAAATTTGCCCCATTGACATATACAGTAATGGTGAAGGTACTCCCCATTGAAACAGGAAGTGCTCACAGCACTTCCATAGGAACTTCGAAACTGAACCTAAGTGCAGACCCGAGTTTTGCCACGGCAAGCACTACTCACATTTTTCTTCAGAAAATGTCCCTCTCTAGTTTACTACAGTATTGTAGTTTACGCTTGCTTATACATATTAAATTAAAGTAAATACAAAATGCCACTACAGTTAAAAAACCAACGAGTTTCTATTTAAAACATTACATATCAATAAAATGAATGAAACTATACATAAAATAAGCAAAGAGATTAAATCAATCACTTGTAAAGAAGGAAATGGCTTAAAGCTGAAAACTACACACAGTAATAGTGGAGTGGGGTTTAATTTACTGCATGATGAAGCAGTTTCTGTAATTCACACAACTCCTGTACGCATTAGGACAAAAGCAATTTTATTACACACATGGCTGAAAGTGTGTCCTAAACAGTTATAAAGCCCCGAGTTGCTTCTCGTGCTACTAAAGGCAGCAATAAAGATGTAGACGTGTACAGTACAGTACAGACTGCAACAAAAACAGCAAATGCTGTAAAGAATGTTTTAATCCTCATCATATTAAAAACATATATTATAAGGTTGTTTTTTATCTGTATAACTGGGAAACTAAATGTAAGGTTGTTATTTGTGATGTAATCATAAAATAAGAGTTTTTTTTTCAGCTTCGGACAAAACTGGACCTTTTCAGCTAATAAAAGCCTATGAAAAGATTACACTGAGCATTGCTGCCTCACAGCTCCAGGGTCACTAGCTCGATCCTGTGCTCGGAAGATGAAAAAGTAGATTACAGTAGCTTTGGAGCTTTGGATCAGTTTTTAATCTGTGTGAGGTTGCTGCATCTGCTGACCGTTCTGTACCTACAGTATTCTGGTTTCTTTAATTCTTCCTATTTTATTCGCAATTCATGTCCACTTCATCGCACAGGACATTCAGTTACATTCTCAGCAAGGACCGAGCTAAACTTGGTGAAAACTCAATTCAAGGACACAGAAAACGTGCCGAGGTGAATGTGCTTACCGCGAAGCCAAGCAGCAGTAATTACCTTTATCCAGTAGGTGAAGATCATTTTAAGCCCCTGCAGTTGAAATAGTTTAACTCATGAGGGTCATGAGGTTATGTAATAAATGGCCATACTGCAGTTCTAGCTTGGAATCAGTTATATTTACATACAAAATTGTGTCTCTGTCATGAAACATTATATATCATTAGCTAGCTACTTAATATAATAAATTACTTCCCATTTTTGTTTCGGAATCTGTTTGTAAAAGCATTGAATCTTGATATCAGTGAATGCCACTCATCCCTAAATCAACCTCATACACACATCAAACTGCTGGGGGAGAGATCAGCTTTGAGAATGCTATATGTTTTATTATTATTATTATTATTTATTTTTTTTTACAAATATTGTGAAATAATAATCAAGCAAATAACACCAACAACACATTTTTAAGTGTTTTTGTAGTGCTATTTTTTTTCTTTTCTTTTTTTTTCACCATTTTTACCATTTAATTTAATTTAATTTAATTTAATTTCTTCATCCTTCTCTGGGATTTCCTCCATTTCCTTTTTATTTCTTCATTTCATTTAATCCTTTTGTATTCTTCATTTATATTCATTCTTTGTTTTCTTTTTCCCTTTAAATTAATTTCCTTCATTTCATTTTTTTAAATTTAATTTCTGTCATCCTTTCTTAATTTTCCCCCTTTCTTCCTTATATTATTTGCTTCCTTTTTATTTCTTTCTCTCTTTCATTCTTTTCTTCATTGTTTTCTTTTTTATTTCCGGATTCTTATTTATTTTTTCCTTTTATGTATTCAATTTATTCCTTTTTCCCACCATTTATTTATTTTCTCCTTTCGTCCTTTAATTCCATTTTCCATTATTTCTTTCATAAATTTTCCTTTGCTACTTCCTTTCTTTCACTTTTTTCTATTTTATTTATTCCTTCCTTTTCTTTTTTTTCCTCCATTCTTTCTTTCTTCCTCCCTCCCTTCCTTCCTCACAGTGGAAAAAGGCAAAAATCTGGCAGTCCAAGTATAAATTTACATGGTGCTAAAAAGACATATTGTCCTCAGAACACGGGACTAATGTTTTTTTCCTATATTATTTCATACAGTTTATTGTTGAAATAATAATAAAACAAGTAAGTGCTTGACTCAGGTTCTGCAGTGAAAAAAAACCTATATTTATATTTTTATACAGTTTATTCAGGGCATTTTACAGAGTGAAATAAAATGTAGTCCAATCCAAACAGATGGTCTGAGTCGGTGGGACGGATCTTGCTAAGTGATAAACATAACACAGATTAACTACTTGCATCAAACAGCATGCTGTAACTTTGTGGCGATGCTGAGAGAAAGATTAAACCAGTCTTTATTGTGCCTGCATTTATTAAACTTCCTCCTTTCCAAAGCCTAGAACAATGTGTATTGCAATTTACAGAACTAAGCAATGTACAGTAAATCCAAGTTAATCTTACAGATAAGATAAGATAAGATAAGATAAGATAAGATAAGATAAGATAAGATTTTATTAATACTGGAGTAAATTCTTGTACCGGAAACAGCTCCAAGAGAAATGAGAGTAATAAAATATAAGAAATAATGAAATTAACATAAAGAAAAGATACCATCTTACTGATAACGGCTAGTCATAAATCATGGTTTATCTTCGATTCTGATTGGTCAGAAAGTGTTGATACTTTTTCTTAAACAGCAGCTTGGACAGTAGTTGTACAGTACGTGGAAGATTTATACAACAACTATTTAGGGCAAACGGATGAAATCTCTCCTGAATGAAGATATAAGTGCAGTGATGAGACTCTTAGCCTAAACAGTAAATATTTAAAATTTGGTGCAAACATTTTAAAAAATAAGATAAGATAAGATAAGATAAGATAAGATAAGATTAAACTTTATTAATCCTGGAGGAAATTCTTGTGACAGAGACTGCTCCAAGAGCAAATCGAGTAATAAAATATAAGAAGCAATGAAATGAAGTAATAAATTAATATCCACAAAATCGACATTAAAATAAACAAAAGAAGAACGCAACAACCAGTACCAATGAGAATAGCAGAACCAGACTCAGTCATGCAAATTCCAAAGGTAAGACTATATACAGTATAGTCCTTCCTATAGTTTCAAGGCTATGATCAATATTTTAGTTCTCCTCCCTACAGAAGAGGGAGGAGTTATAAAGTTTGATGGCCACAGCAATCAAAAGACCTCCTGTGGTCTATAAAACAACGCAGTGACCATACTCCAACATGAGCACCGTGTCGTATTGATAATTACCTGAATTGACTTAAACTGCAGATTAAATCCTAAATGACCCACCAAAACTTAAGGACACTTCAGATATTGTGCCTGACATGTGATAGTCTTGTGCCAAGCAAGGAAAAGAAAAACAGAATTCCAGAAAAGAGACTTCTTTTCTTTCTCCTCACACCTTAAAGGCACGGGGAACTCTGCTGTGTCCCTGTGGTAATGATGATGGCTTCAGAGTCAAACGAGGAGGATATTGAAAGCAGAGATCACACAAAGAACTCTCCCTGGCACACACACACACACACACACACACGAGAGGATTTAAACACTTCGGGCGGTGTCTAATGAGAACTGTCAGTGGGAAAAAGTGCAATAAAGATCTTTAGTTCTGTACTGGCTCTCATGTGATCTGCTAGTGTTGATGAAGACCTACAGTAGGCCACATGCGGAGAAAAAGATGCATCTAATGTTCAGCACATAAGGAAAAATATATAATCTTACAGATAACGGCTAGCCGTAAATCATGGTTCATCTTCGAATGCTTGATTCTGATTGGTCAGAAAGTGTTGATAGTTTTTTTCTTGAACAGCAGCTTGAACAGGAGTTGTTCGGTTTATACCGTACGACAACTGTTCAGGTCAAACGTGAATGGAGATAAAATTCAAATCAAATTCAAATTCAAATTTTAGTATTAAAAAAAAAATATTATCAATAAGAAATAAATTATGGAATAAAATAAGAAATAAAATATAGAAAAACTTTAACTATAGAAGATATAAATAAAATATAAAATATAAAAAAAAACGTAGCTGTACAAATATAGAAAATTTTGCTGAAAATATAGAAAACTTAAGTTAAATAGAATTTAAATAGAAATATCCAGGGTGTCTGCAAATGTGCATGAATGTGCAGATGTCCATAAATGTCCATAAATGTCCAAGGTCTATGTGAAAATGTCCATAAATGTGCAAAAATGTTTAGTCCTGACATTTACAGAAGACTTTAAGCACAGTGCGGTGATGAGACTCTTAGAAACATTTGAAATTTGGTTCACCAACACCACTTGACAACACTACAGGAAGTCAGTTAGGAGTTATTCCTCTGTACATCCACCGTACAGTTCTGAACTCGCTCCAAGACATTTCCACATATTTGGGGCATTAAAGGAGGTGTTCCTGGGGAGCCAGGGTTTCAGATATAAAGGTATAAAACCTTCTACAGTACCTTGATGGTATCCAAGCACTAGTGAAACACTGGGATAAGTGTGTTAGTGTAGCAGGAGACCATATAGAGAAATAAAGGGAGTTTTTTATAATATGCACAATCAAAAGTCCTGGTTCGATTTGAACGCCCCTCATATTAATATGTGTGTCCTAATACAGTACATGACTGTTTCCATAGTAACAGCTTTAACAGGAACCTGTATGGTAGATGTTCCACATCCTCAAGTGTTTTATCCTTTACTCATATCACTACTCGAACCCGATTGGTCAGAAGGTGATTAACGTCCCACAACAGCAAGTTGCTTGTAATCTGGACATAAAATTCAAAAGTGTGATGTGTTCATTAATAAATTAAAAAACCATGATTGAACAAGCATTAATCCTGGATGAGGAATTTGAGAACACTAACCCTGGTGCTTACGGCTGGCTGAGGATTTACACAGCTAATTGCACTTGGAGATTACTGAAGGCGCAGACTGGGAGCGCCAGATGGGGAGAGCGGGTCGGAAAACAAGGCACCGCGTGTAATAGAACGCCAGTGGAAGCTTTCATGACTAACGGGGGCTGAGAGCACGCTGAGAAACACGCTACGATACTAACACACTTCAGCCTAGGACGATTTGCTTTAATGAAACTACACACTAAGCCGAGATGCACATGCTGGGCAAATCTTTGTGCAAACCATCACAACGTCTAAATTCTCCATGAATACAAGCTCAAGTTGTAAGTAAACAAACAAAAAAAAAACAACAACAAAGAACAAAGTTATCACTGAAAACATCTTCTGTATAAAAAGGGAAAAAAAACACCAACAAGAAGACCACGGCTGCCCATGGGTATGCGTTTGAAGGCGTTATTTTCTTTCTTATAAAAGAAATCTTCTGTGTTCATCTTGAATAATTCATGCCAGCCAGGGTTTGCTCGTTGGATTCTGCGCTTGATGATCGCTCAGGATGTAATATTTATTGACAGTTTGTGAGTCTCACCTCTCAGGAGATGACTAGGATGAACACTTTTACGGCCCAGTTTTATGCAGGGTGCTTGATGATATCGTTCAGCTCTCAGTGTTTCACAGTTATGCTATGTTTAGCTTTTATTTGTCATGCACTTGGTTAAAAAAAATGGGACTAACGTAGAATTTGTGAGCTGCTGTAGGCACCTTGGCGTTTAACTAGACAACACTGGCCGTCGACAAGCAGGGAGTCGACTTTACTTTCTTTTGAGACTCGGTTCCTTGGATGTATGCAATGGGATGCTCGGGATGGTTTATCAGTCTAATGTTCAGAGCACTGTCTTTTTTGCCGTGGTGTGTTGGGATGCAACATACTGAACAACCTCATTAAAAGGTCTGTTGTTGGATATAAGCTGCTTTACCTTGGAGGAGGTACATAGGGACTAACTAAAATGCCTCTCGCTTTCTCCAAAAAAAAAAAAACATCTGACAAGCTTAAAAGTAGTTTCAGCAACGGATTAATTCATTCATCCCTGCTGTTTTTTGTGGAATACTACTCATGTCAGACTGGTGGGCTTTGAACTGAACTAAGTCACTTCTGTTGGGTCTGCTTTAAGAGTTTTCTTATATATGTTATTTACTTTCCAGTCTTATTGTTATTACATAGATCACATTCATTTATATAGTTTTATTTTTAAGTTCTATTTTAGTACAATGCTCTATTTTCTGGTTATACTTCAGCATTATTTATTTAACTGCAGCAGCAATTTAAGTTTCCCTTCTGCGATTATCACATAATTTATCGCATGATCTACAGTCCCAGTTGAAAGTTTAGACAAAGTTATTTTATAATAACATACAAATAATAATAACAACAACAACAGTCAGTTGTTATTTTAATACCCAAAGTCAGCTGTTCTGGAATAGTTCTTGCGAGAACAGTATTGTGTCAAGTGCATTCGCAAAACCCATCAAGCACCATAATGAAACTGGTTCTCATGAAGACCTTCCAAGGAAAGCAAGATCAGTTCGTTTAGAGTTACCAGCCTCAGAAATCACCTATTAACAAACAGCACCTTAGATCAGAGCCGTTCTGAAGGCTGTATAGAGCAAAAGTAAAGCAGATATATCTCAATATCAACTGTTTAAAGGAGATTATTGCATATTTTGTACGCCCTCAGCATTGTTTTATAGTGTAGAAATAAATAAAAGTCAGGAAAGATCATGGAATTAGTTTTTGACTTGTACTGTACCGTAAGTTCCTACTATTTTACAGTTTTTCTTTACAGAATAGCTTACAGAGTGAAGTTTAGTCCATGCATACAATTTCCGGTTTTGTGTTTCAAACAATGGGAGGTAAAAAAGTAAAGTTGAATAGAAATGGCCTGTCATACAATAAAACCCTTCCTCCTTTCTGTCAATCAAACCGACAGCAACAAGACAAACAAATAGCTGTCTTCATGGACTAATTACAAGGTAATCATTGTAACTTTTCTGTGAAATATTACACTTTGATCGGTGTTTGGAGGGCTCTAAAAAAATCAGGCATCAATAGTACCCTTTCATACTGACAGCTATGGCTTTGAAGTAAAAACATGGCCTTTGGCAAAGCAGAAATCTATGATTTATTATTTAAATCTTTCATCCTTAGAAAGAATAGAATCATTTTTTTGGAAACTTTATAACTGTGAAATATAATGATCAAACAAATAAATTAATTCAGGCACAACAGGCTTACACACAGTGCATCATTTAAGTTCACTGATAAACAACACATTTTTTGGAATGAATCAGTCTTTCAGTCTTTGATAAATATAAGCATTTATTCACTGCGTTATATTCGATATAAAGGTCTGATGTCGATACACTAAAATTTTTGTTCCTCTGTTCACTGAGCCAAGGTTTCCTCAAAGGTACAGTGAGACATTTTTATTAACCTTTACAGAACATTTTATCTGAAAGTAATGTTAGTTCCTGTTCTCACTTATATTATAGCTGCTATAAACACAACAGTTAAAAAAATTGTTAAATTTAATGTACAGCACATTATATGAAGTTATACAGCATAGGGACGTCTTTACCAGTTTAAACCCAGAAATATAAGCCATGAACATGCTTGATAGATGTGAGTGTTTACAATTCCATCTAGCAGTGGATGATTATCTAACACTGAAGTAATTTTAGTTCAAGCTGATACGCACATTTTCTAATGAGCATCTAACAGCAATTATAGCTTAACTCTTATGATTCTGAGTAACTATAATAAACTATTTTATTCTAGGTGTAGAGCTCAACCCCTTACATATAAAACCAACTGGTTGAGAAATGTAAGCATTATAATCAAGCAATATCACATCAGAGGCCTGTTGTAATGAATATAAACACCATCGCTATGATGCGGTTAAGGCTAAGCCAATAACGATGCAGCACTCCAACTATTTCCCCAACAGGTCCTGGCCTTTAAGGACACAACAGTCTAACTCCCCCCAACATGTCCTGACCAATAAAAGAAGGTGCACCAGTGTATCTCTGGTCTAAAAGGTCCTGGCACCACTGTAACCCCTTTCCAACAGGTCCTGGTTAATGAAAATGCAGCACTGTAACTCCCACCCAACATGTCCTGGTCAATAAGGACACAGAACTGTAACTACCCCCAACCGATTCTGGACAAAGAAGATGCACTAGTGTATCTCTGGTCTAAAAGGTTCTGGGCCCGGTTTCTCGAAAGCTTCTTATCGCTAAGTAGTTCTTAAGTTGTACCTTAACCTCTCTCTTAACGTTAT
>JAQMYI010000037.1:7305348-7321815 GCA_030014275.1 Clariallabes melas
ACCGGTATTGGGGTATATGAAAAATGAATATAATAAAAAAAAAAACACCGGTATTTGGTATGAAAAGGTATACCGCCCAGCCCTACCCCAATCAATATAACACACATCTTCATTCAGCATTTTACCTCATTTTATCCCACAAACTGCCCCCACCAATTAAACGTCCTGCATCCTTGTGGTTCTGCAAGTGTTCGGAGAGCAGAGATAGTGTTTTTGTTGTCAATGGAAAGTGTGCATCTGTGTTTGTGGTCTAGTGATAATTACAATCAGCCCAAGGGTCTCATTAGCCGCTAGCTCTGTCTGTGTATGTTACCAGTGGAGTTAGTCCCAGAAGTCGGAGAAATAATAGTGCAGCAGACTATGCCATTGACTTCCTGGCCCTCCAGATGTGTGTTCTCAGTCACGGCCCATCGACACCACTACTCAACAAATTCACAATCAATGGCCTTTTTAAGCTCGACACTGAAACCGATGCCTGGACACAATAAACTCCACATCATCCTGGGTTCTGAAGTGACCTTGAATGCGTCACTACAACACTACCAGGATATGAAAAGATATGCTAATATAATTTTTTTTTAATGCAGAAGAAAAAACAGCACAAAACACTAGGAACCTTGTTTAGAGTGTCATTTTACAACAATCACCACATTATTGTTCATTAATAATGTTGGCTTTGTTGCATAACTAGCTTGCTTAACAAATAAGCTGTATGGCAAAATAGTGATGATGCTAAGCTACGGTTTTTGGTGAAGAGGCAAAAATATCTAGCCTAGCTGCTATCATGTCATTCTTGTCATGACATTACTGCCAGCCACACCATGTTCATTTAATATTTATGGAAGGAGCAGGGGCGAATCTAGCATCAGGCCTTTAGGTGAGCTCAGTCCGTAATGAAAGTGTAACATGTACTGTATAGCATCTTGCTATTAATAACTTTCTATTAAGAGTACTGTAATTATAATTTTTTTATTAACTTTGTCTTAGCTTCAAATTATTATATTAATTAACTTTACCACCAAGTATCAAGTTTTGCACCACATTTAAAAAAAAATGAAAAACAGAATATTTTGGGCATTACACCTATAACTCTGTGGTCGTTGAACCAGGTTATTCTAGCTGTTTCCATCCTGCTCTCTCTCTCTCTCTCTTTAGGGGTAAAAAGATTGGATTTAGGGGTACATGAGCAAAAGGGTCTAAAATTACCAAGACACTTCCAGAATTGGTCCTTTCTAACAGTCTATTGGATATTCATTTATTTTTCACAATGATATTTCACAAATCTACATCATACACAGATAAAATTATGAAGTCATTCTTGAATTTCACAAAATCTATAGTATAAGTGGAATAAAATACTTTGCAGCATGCTGTTATGGTTTAATAATCAACTTCCAAGTAGTAACAGATCACACCACCTTGTTGAGGAATCTGATTGGACAAGAGTCATTCTAACAGTGGACATAACATACGTTTATGTATCACTCAGTGTTCCAGGTGATCCAATAACTGTTAATTACACTAACTCTCAGTCACCAGCATGGGTGAAAGTAGTAAGAAGAGAGTAGCTCCCTGCCAAAAACCACATTCAAAACGTGTCACAGAAGCACTTCCTACAAGAAAACACATCTGATAACAGTATGATGTCTTAAACAACACTCGGCAATAATTACTTTTAAGTCAATTATCACTGAATCACTTTTTTAATAGGCTACAAAGCTAACTAGAACACTAAAACTGAGGCTAAATCACAAAACCCTCGCAAACCCCTGATCGTGGGTACTAATTGGTTTGCGAGACAAGTGATTGTACACCCTAATGTACTAACATTCTCTTTTACCCTATTTGAGATTCAACCCTGGAGCCCGGAAGTTAAAGTAGCTGGTTTTGTAAAGAGGGATAAGTGGAAATATAAAGTAAATCTCGTACATTTTTCAGGACTGTCCACCATCTTCATGGTTTATTCTCCTTTGGCTTAAATAAGAGCCTGACACATCCTGTATATTGAGCATTAACGGATTGAAAAGCATTGTCCTACAGTATATAAGAAGATTCATCCATCCATCCATCCATCCATCCATCCATCCAGGAGTCTCAGTAGTCCAACTAGAGAACCATGGAAGCCAATGGTGAGTATTGTATTTATTCCCATATTTTACAACCTTCGATCAACATTCACGCACTATGGGCAATTTGGGAAACGCCAATTAGCCTAATTTACATGTTTTTGGAATGTGAGAGAAAACCGGAATACCCGGAGCAAGGCGGCAGTACTAACCACTAAGTCACTGTGCCGTTGCCTATATAAGGGGAACCAAATGCTAGTTTTATATAAAAACACTGACAATATCTTTGCTTTAAATGAAGGTCACATTTGTATGTAGCATTTCTTTAACAAATTTCAGTCAAATATCAGACAAATTTGTCAGACCACAGTCTGTAAATAACCCGACTGCTCTTTTGTTATGGATCTCACATTTTTAAAAGCACACCATCTTCATTGTTTCTACAGCTCCAATAACCTCTTTCACTCCCAAAAACCTCTACGAGTGAATTCAGAGCACTGCTAACGGTTATAATACCGCAGGAAATGAAGGCATTCGCTGACCCTTTATTACTTTATTACCTCACCCCCGCCTCAACCATTCATTTGGATACATTAATTTCCGCTCCATTCTCTCTGTCACTCCGTCACTCGTCTCCACAGAGTCCGCTGACTAAAGGTGAAATGAGGGATGTGTCACATTGCCTCGAGCCACTTTACTTCTGCTGCCTCATTGCCCTCAATTTCATTCACACATCAGCCTGACACAAATCTTACCAAAACCATGAAATAAAGGCTGAGTTTATACTTCAAGCAATTATTATGCGGTTAAAGGAGTTTCAGTGCACCTTGATTAAGCTTAACCTTTATGGTTAAAGCTTACGCCACTGATAAACTTTTGCACCAGACAGTGCGACTCGCCTCTGCAAATTACTCTCCTCAGACTGGGGACTTGCATCACGAGCTGCATCTGAGGGCTGAATTTTTTGGCTTCCCTTCTTGCCCTGGTACTGTGCGAGTCAAGGTGCGACATACGAGTGGAGCTAAAAATAGTGCAGACTATCGATTGATCAAGCACAGTCATCACAGACGCGTCCTGATGAATGTCTCTGGCTGGAGTCATTTCTCTACCTGCACAAAAATAGTAGTAGTGTTACTCTGCTATAACGTTTCTCCCCTTTTATTCAGGTCTTTTATTCTTGCAGATTTAAAAGCTACAGTACCTTCAAAGCAATTTAATGTTCTTTATCAACATACTGTATAAAGTATAAGTATAAAACAACCTACCTAGTACCTTCGTGAAACATCACACAAGGCGTGAAAAAAGACAAAACATTCTCACACTTGGCTATGTTTTGATGCGTGGGCAGTCTGAAAATTTCCTCCTTTTATTTACACCAAGGTATTGCTTTGGTGTGTGTTAATAAAGTCCTTTTTGGATTGGATTAGTTTATACGCGTCTCCTTAAATGATAAAAATCTTGCATCTTCAAAATAAATAAATAAATAAAAGGCCACTGGATGAGTAGGCTTCTGCTAGTCTGCGTTTTTTTTGTACAGGACCCAGAAGTTTGTGTCGCATGGTTATTCAATAATGTTCCATTCACAACAATGGCGTCCAAGCGGTCGAAGAAGCGCCGGAGTAGAGAAGAGATGGTGGTTCTTTATATCAGTTTGGGGTGAACCAAACCTCCCCTCGACAATTTGAGTAAACAGTGGAACAGTAATCACAGAGCATGAAAAGCGTCCTGAAAGAATGAATATGACAAGTAGCATCTGGTCTGTAATTGTTTTAGAGAAGGATGGAGCAATACCTGATTGAGGCAGAAATAAAAGCTCCTGTACAGGACGGAATTGTATCCCATTCAATTAGGTTTTAACTCACCACCTGATAAACTCCGGAGAAATTCATCTAAATTTCATTGGGAAACTGATACATGTGCTCTGACAGGATGCGGATAGTCCTGGAGTCGGATATGTTGCCGAACTGAACTGTTTGTAGAAAAAGTACTAAAACTAGCAGCTTGGTCTCTTGTAGTGGTTCCACTAAGAACCTATAGACGCTATATATCGAATGTGAAAGGATATGATTTCATAACAGTGCTAACAATAACTGCTAAAAAACCTGGCGTCTGACTTTCTTCCTTCTTCTGGGTCTCAAAGAAATGCAGCCGACTAACTGCTTATCATCCTCCAGAGCAACATCCCAAGCATATTTTTAGCTAAACTCATGCATCCACTGTTTGAAATGAACGAGCAGTTGCACAAATATGACATATTTTAACATAGATAGCGTGACGTATCGATTGCCGCATGAGTGCCGTTTCAGAGGACAGACATTTCCACATGAGAATCGAATACACGTCACTTGTAATTATGAGTGTGAACCGTCATGACGTGCAAATCAGACCTGACCAAAAATAAATCAGAATCGAGCGGTGTGGCTGGTAATGTGAACGTAGCCATAATCTGTTTTCCCAAACGGGTTAAACCACACACAAATACATGTGTTACTGGCCTTACTATCCTTGCAGAGCTTCTTCATTGACTTCTTATTGTATTATTATTATTATTATATCTACATAATACATGCATACAACCAAATATCCAAACGTTTTCAATTCCCATATATTTTAGACATCTTAACGAAACCACACAAACACGAGGACCTAACTTAGTATTTACTATATTAAATTTACCTTGAAAAAGCCACACTTGTATTTTTTTCCCAATAGACAGACATGGATGTACAGTCTACTAAGAGGTTTTCTAAACATTTTGTCTAAATGACCTTCATTTCTTTTGACATTCGAAACACAAACCTGGGTCTGAATTAACTCCATGTCAATTTCCCCCAGTCATTCTCCAATTAAGTACAACATGAAATACCTCACCGTGTGCAGTGGTCTCTTGTGTTTGGTATGACAGTGGCTAAAAGGATAATTTCGAGAATGTGTAAGTCATCACTTCCTCCCTCTTTTCAGAGATGGCTGAACAAGATGCTTTCTTCTTTGCATTTTGAAAAAAAGTTCAACAAAATGTGGAAACCTTTTTTGTCATGTTGAACATTTTGTTGAACTTTTACAAACCTTTGCTTTGCTCTTGTCATGATAATGATGGCAATATTTTATATATTTTGTCGTAGGTAATAGTTATATTTTGGTGCATTTTCTGTGGACTTATGATGGGTTACAGAGTGTCTTACTTTATATTTCATTTCTTTGTACACTTTTTTTTTGTCAGGGGTGGGGGGGTGTTCTTGCTGTTGTTCTTTGTAGTGTGTGAAGATCTTGGATGTGTTGCTTGTTTTTATCTTTTTATCTTGTATCGTGGAATGCATATACTGTACACAGAATCAGACAAAATGTATACACACCTCAGGAGAAGAAAAATAAATATTGTATAAATATTTATTGCTATACATTATATATTGATATACTTGATAATATTCTGCTAATATTATTAATATTATATTAATAATATCCATCATACTATTTTTCCTTTCCTGAAGTGTGTTTACATTTTTTTGGCAGTCTTGGTACATTTTATATTATTTTATTTTATTTTTTTTAACAACACGAAATAATATTTTAACTGGAAGGCAATTTCCAAAAGACATTTATTTTAGCATTTTTCCCCTCTGGCTGAGTCTGAAACAGCACACATAGTGCACTATATGGGATCTATCATGTCAATATACAAATTACATCCTATCTAGTGAGCATATACGCTGAAAACACCACGGGGTGAGTTGGAAGAGGTTGCCGAAATAATGTGAAATATCAGCAAAAAATAAAAATAAAAAATGCTGCACTTCAATAAATCCAAATCAATCTGAAAGCATACGTTATGTAATAATATTATGACAGTGTTGATTTTTTTTTTCCTTAAAAAAACAAAACTAAATTCTTTACTTTACACAGTATACGAGATATAAACACATAGTGTAGAGCTAATGTTCAGACTAATGTTTAGGTAAAACAAAATGACATTCATTTATCCGTACCAAATCCAGAACCTAATCCAGTTTTCAAAGACTTTCACAGCTTTATCACAGAAACACTATTGTTCCCCGTAATCCTACTCATGGTTGCATGACTCCCTGTGTGACTAGTCAAAGCCCTTGTTGCACATCAAACACTTGCTCTCCTCCCACTTCCTCTCATTCCACTCATTCCCCTCTCACACACACACACACACACCACTCTGCTCTGTATTTACTGCTCAGATATTAGGTAAGTGCATGGGATTGATCTCATTATAAATCACTGACTGTACAGATCTCAGAGTGCTGCTGGGTTTCCTGCTAAGCTCGGTGCAGAGAGGAATCCGATAAGTGGTTTGTAGGCCTGCGCGTTTCATTCTAGGTAATTTAACACTAGCGTGCCGTGCTTTTTTAATATCAGGGTCCAAACACGGCAATATGGAACCGTATGTGAGTTTCCAGCTAAATCTGCTGTAGCAAGTGAAAAAAACACAAGACACTTTCACAGCACTTTTGAGCGGAGAGTCTGAACAAGAACAAGTATTCTGAGATGTGACTGAATAAGACGATGTTATTCTAATCTGTTTTAAAAGAACACGAATGTAGATATGAATTGGATTTTGGGGATTTTTTTTTACAACGTTTGTCAGCAATTACTTTTCTGTTGTCTTTGTGCTGTCTTTCATGCAGATGTGAGCGAGTGCTCAGATATGAAGCCTCAATAACATGGAGAAAAAGACCACACCGCATATACAGTGTTTATTTATGCCATGCTGACAGTGCTGGCATTTTTATTCCTCTTGGCCTGTTTTTTTCCAGCGTCTTCTAGTGTTTCTATGCCTCAGGTATTCCTGAAATATCCCGGAATCATGTTTGAACTAATGCCGAAATAAAACCAGCTCATCTACTGGTACACCATCTAGGATACGTCTACATAAATCCTGCATTTAACCATTATTTAAAATTTCACCTTTTCCACCAATGGTAGGAGAAATTATGTTTTTAAGTCCACATTTCTGTCCACCTGTGCATCCGTCCAACAGGAAGTTTCGGTTGCCAAAAAACTTTAAAACGGTGATTTTAATTCGGCAACGTCACAGACGGTGGAACACCATCGGTATTAGGTTGTTTTGGAAAGTTTGAATTATCTTGATGAAATGATGTAGGATCAGTGTTGACTACATGACAATGGGGTAACAAAGGGGTGCCCCTTACACAATAATGCAAAAATTACCAAATTAACACCCAAAACAATGGCCTGAGCAGGATTCAAATTCAGGTCGCTGCTTGCTAATCATTGCTTACCACAATGGAACGTGGTGATGAAGCTTGTGCAGTAAGTGTGCATACAAAACAATGAGCACTACAAACACTGGAGTGGAGTAAAATGCACCTCACAGTAATATTTCTGAAAGAAACTGAAACAAAGCGCTAACATTACAACACTAAGAGATGGGTGCATTGAGATAAATTTTGCTGCGTTGTGGGAAGGTGTTGTGTCCGTCCCAATCTCTGATCGGAATTCTAAACCCTTTTAGAAACGTTAGCGATCATGGATATGGTCGGACGTTGTGTGAATGGATGTTAATCAGTATAAATGTTCAGAATAAAAGTTTGTTGCAACATACAAACGGTGGGTCGTTCATTCAACGTTATCTCAAAATCTTTTTATCAACTTTCCAAAAACGATGTTGCCCTGACAGTGGACGTAATCGCAATATTGTTACAACTATTCGCATGGGATTAGTATTACCTGGGGACCTGTAGTTATTTGTAATAATTGTCTGTGATCTTTATCCCGTGCGAATCGGCCATGTCTGTAATTTGTAAAGTAAAAATTCCCCCCTGCAGATGACCTCCCATATTTCACCAAACACTGAGGTCCTGTGGTAATATTAGTCCTGTGGTAATATTAGTCCTGTGGTAATATTAGTCCTGTGGTAATCAGCATGCCTGTGATTTGGCCAGGATTTGGAGGGGTCGTATATCATTTTTTTCAAGGTTTTTGTGTCCTGTGCACCTTTTTATCCACCTTCTGCAAAGAATGCAGGCTGCGTTGGACTGCTTTGAACGTATTTTGGAGGTCGGGTCATATCGCTGTACACCATACAATGTGCAGAAAGAGAAAGCTGAAAACCATCAGAAGAGCAAAAGCAAAACGAATGATTGGATGGAGAATGGATGACATGTATAGCAGCATGCAGTAAGGAAAAGTCTTCTGTTTATTTCATAGAGCTAGACCTATAATGACAAGACAACTCCAAACCTTGACATCATATCTGGCAGATAAGTCAGAAAATATGAATATAATCACAGGCTTCACTGAATGCGCCACATGAAATTCACATTGGAGGGTCTAAATCACATGATGTCCCACGATAATACTAATCCTGTGCGAATAGGACTTATATTACAGTAACGGTAATCCAACGTTAGAGTTTTTACTGGGAACGCTGCGATAACTAATAGTTGAATAGTTAAAAAGTTGTTGTTATATGGAAGTAGATGTACCGATTAAATTTTTTAATTGGTTTCCAGTCACAGCAAGATCAAGTGTCTGAAAGTGTTCTCCTCAACAGCTCGTTTCAGGTTTGATATATATATTTAAGAGTATTTCTAGCACACAAATTAGTTATAAGAAGGACTTGATTTATTGGTGGAAGAGGCATCTTTATCATCACATTTGTCATCAAGTTCTACATGTTCACTTATAGCAATATTATAAAAGTTTCCAACTGATGGATGAGTTGACAAAAAGACGGACTAAAGTGTCAACATTGGTCTTAAATTCCTGGAAATAAATAAGGTAACGTTTCTGTGTGACTAACGAAAAGGAAGCTATTGACAAAAAAAAAATGGTTACTGCAAAGACAAATCTATATAAATTCTACAAATGTTTGAGATTTTGGACAAATGCACAGGCGGCCCAAAGCCTCCATTACCTTTTTCACTATTTAAGGGCACAGTGAATTAAATTTTAAATCCTAACACAAATACTGATATGAATATTTGAAACACTAAGCAGACACAAATATAGTTACCGGACACAGTTAAACTGCTAACTTGTCTTAAAATAATAGGCTTATACTTGACATAAAAAAAAAATCGGCTAAATATTCGGTGTGTGACTCAAGGTTGCAACCTAATGTACCATAAGTTTCATCACCCAACATGAATTTCCTGAAAAAAAGAGAGAGAAAGGGAGAGAGAGAGTAAGAGAGAGAGTGAGAGAAAAGGTTATCGCCTTAATCATCCTGCATTTCTAATCTACTCTAGTGGACAGATAAAAGGCGCAAACTTTAACAGACCGAGCTAGCTCATTTTCTTAAATTAATATCAGAGATCATTCTCAACTACACTCGCGCTCTGTGTTTTAACTTCTTCCTGAACACAGCTCTCTTTAACACCGTGCCCATTCCTGCACCTTAAACTTTAACTCCCCGCACCACACCGAGAGCAGTGTGCGGCTCAGAGTTAGCGGTTTGAATCATTACTACAATTCAATCATCCCGGAGGACAAGCAGCAGAACTAGAGAAAATGAATATGTGATGATAAAAATCCTGAGCGCCTAACAGGAATGTGTTTTGCAATCTTTAATATTTATGAACAGCAGAGGAAGCAGGAGGGAAAATAATTAATTAGAGTAAGTGTGATGAATTTTAATTAGTGCTGAATCTCTCGCCCATTTGCTAAATCTACATGTTTGCCCATAGAAGAACAAAAATGTAGAAGCGGAATAAAATGACAATTAGTTAACCCCCTTAGCTGAAATTCTCAATGCCAAGTTCAAAAAACGCTTAAGAATTAAAAAACTTGGCCTTATGTTCTTGACTGAAGTCTTGACCTTAAACATGGATCTGAGGAAAATCATTTCTATAGAGCAGCTACTGAATAGTGGATACGAGATCCTTTTATCATAATTAAGATTAAAAATTAATGAATTCATTTATTTTGACTAAGCCCGGGTCAGGGAGGATCCGGGCCCTATCCTGGGAACACTCAGTATAAAATCGAGGTACACACTGGAAAGCATGCGACACACTTGTTCACACATTCAATACGATCATGTTTTTGAAATTTTAAGGGACAGTAAAAAACCTGGAGGAAAGTGTGGAACTCTACACAGTAACCCAGGCTCAGGATGAACCCAGGGACCCTGGAGGGGTTTTCAATACAATTCAAATTATAGTAAGTCGCCGACTTACGAACATTCGGGTTACGAATTTACGCAGACGTGAATGGACCGCGGATCTACAAACATTGTAGATGCGAACAAATTTGCATTCTAGGGTGTAAAAAGTTACTGTTCCTCTATAATCCTAAGGTGATACTTACAGAATTGCAATGCGAATTGAATCGGCACCTAGGTACAGTAAGTCCCTGTAAGTAAGTACAGTACAGTAAGTTACGAACATTCAAGTTACAAATTTCTGCAGATTCGATCGAACCAAGGATCTAAAAACATTCATAGATACACACTGCGGAAGTAGCTCACATGTATTGTACAAACTGCAGTGCACCAGATACCAATATTTATGATTATATACAATATTTTCAGTGTATAAGTGAATGTATAAAAATGGTCAATGTTCGGTATAATGTGTGTGTGCATGTGGGGATGCGGGAGAAATGAGTGGGCCTCACCATTTCAGTGAATCAGTCCTGACGAGGATGAAAAATGTCCTGTAAAGCTGTCCTGATGGTGAATAATCCTAATTTTGTTGTGAAAGTATAAAAGCAGCAGAAATGTGTGTTTTATATTGTATATTTGTGTCAAAGGTACAGTATATAAGACTCACTTTGACAAACTTACGCATTAACCTGACTTATGAACGTGTTCCTGGAACGGAACTTGTTTGCAAATCGGGGACTTACTATACCATAAATCAAATGGAACATGACGTGTGCATGTCAAATGTCTCATGACTATACAGTACAATAACCGCTAGGCACTTAAGGGGGGAAAAAAGTGTCCAATATCTCTTTTAGTAAAGATGGAGACAGTAAAATGTTTAAAGTAGAAAGGTTTACTATCTTTCTTCGTGCTCCAGAATCAATGATGTTGTTGCACTTAATAAGAATGTGCGCATGTAAACTTAACTCAGAAAGACACGAACATGATTCTTTCACATCCCTCATCCTTTCCACTCCAGAAAATGGACCAATTGTCTATCTAAAGTGGAGATACACAGTATGCTGTTTTAACTCTATATATTAATACATCTGTGTAGCCTAAAGAAAACCACTTATTAGTTGGACTGATCAGGAAAAAAAGGTTTGGTAGGGACCATAAACAATGCACTGTGGTGCACTGGAAAAAAAGTAATGTGGTCTGATGAGTCCAGATTTGTCCTGTTTGCCCTGAGTGATCAGCGCATCAGGGTCAGAAGTAAGGAGGATAAAGTAGTGCGTCCATCAAGCCTAGTGCCTGTTATGACCTGGAGTTTCTTCTGTGCCCAAAAAAATGAGGTCAGCTGATGAGCTGAATATACTGAATGACAATAACCCCAGACCAAACCATAACCCAACTGAGAATCTTTCAGATGTGCTGGAGGAGGCTTTAAACAGTGGCCCGACTTTCCCATCATCAAGATCTTGGAGACAAATGAACGCGACTCTGGATGGAAATAACTGTTGTGACACTGCATAAGCTTATCAAAACGATGCCCTGACCATAATCAAAGCAAAAGCTGATCCAATGAAATATGCAAAATTTTAGTTTATGTAACAACATCAGCAGCAACCTAATTTCCCCTCTCGTCTGTTCCAGCCACTCAGCATTCAGCATCAGCAGCACAGTATAACTAATCACAGGCCTGATCATCTGTCGTCATCTGAACCTGTTTCCTGCTGGTCTCTTGCCTTATAGTTAGATGTTTCCTCATGATTCCTTGAATGATGTCACTGTGTTCGGCTTAACAAACAAACAAAAAATTCTCTGAAACTGCTCAGATACAGGAACTGGCAAAAAATGAGAGACGAAAATATCATTCAGGAAGCCTGGAGAACTATTCCTCAAAAGTACATTAAAATACAATAAAGTCTGGCTGTTTGGAAGCAAAATAGGAAAAAAATGAATTGTACATCAAGACTTTTGCTCAGTACTACATATACAGTGAATATATATTTGCATGGTTAATGACCTTGCCACAATACAACTACTTCTATTCTCTGGGAATATTAAAACAAGCTCAGTGCGCAAACACAACCGTTAAATCACTATTCCAACCGAGACTATTATTTAGAAACGCCGTGTGATTGTTTCTCCCAGTGGAATTTTTGTATAAACCAATTGATCAACCTTTTTTATTAGACTAGGAATAATCAAGTGGATAGCCACACATTTACATTCCAAACCACACACACACACACACACACACACACACACACACACACACACACACACACACACACACAACACAAACATGTTTGCTTCGTTTCATAGCCTGACAGCTCCTAGGAAACCTTTGTGTCTTTGTTTATACACCTCACTAGACATTTCGGCGGGGGGACTGGCGGGGGAACTCCGGACTCCAGACACAATGATGTAGAAATCATACTGGACGACTGAAAAAGATGGACGCATTAGTTATCAGTGACCTGCAGTGACCTTTAAGCATCACCGTACTGCTCTTTATAAGTGGAGACACATACATGTTAAAAACCTTGACAGCAGATAATCTCTTGATTTACTATTTGTTTTTTATGTTATATTCTTTCTGTACTTTTTTTTTTTTTACATACCTTTACTATCTACAAATTTGGAAAATATTGTGCTACAAATTTCAGTCTGCGATGTCCATCCATAATTAGGTAGACGCTAAGCTCACAGTGATTGAGGTTATCTCCTGTCTTGCTCTCTCTCACACACACGCAGAGTAGCAGTGACAGACATTTCCATGTGTAGTTATTACCAGACATGCCAGACAACGCTCGACCCGACCCCGCTCGCTCCGGCAGGACCGCAACCTCACCGAGCTCAGCAGGAAATCCACTCTGGAACACACTCTGTAATTTGCTCAGTGAGCCGTGCAGATATGATACACAATATAATACTCACATATGACCCACCTCACAAGCGGCATTTGTCCATTATGGAGCTCATTTTATGTCATTTTAAACCAATAAGCTTTAATACGCTGACATGCAGTAACACAATCACTGGAAGGGTTTTCGCAAAAAATGGTGCTATTTTAAAATATTTGCTGCATTATTGAGACAGAATAGTGAGTTTAGCGTATCCTGATATAGAGTTGCTTCAGTGGATGCATCATACTAGCATACAGTACATGTCCAACAACTTGATCAAAGCCTAATGTTTGCTGTCACTTTATATCTGCATTTGATAAACACTTTGTTTGAACTAGAATGTTTAAAAAGCAATCAGATCTGGCTTTTTTACCATTGTGAACAGGAAATATGAAAGCATATAAAAAAAATCTTTAGTATAAGGTGGCCCAAAAGTCTCCACAGGCAAAGGGGATTTAAAGGTACAAATCTTAAGCAAATTGTTCAAATTGACAGAATCTGACCTCTGACAAATGGCATTTGTGTACAGTATGTGCTGAATATATACGGTGAACATGAATGGTTTTATAACTTTAACGTCACCGCCAGGTGAACCCGAACAACATCGATCCCCAACTATACACCAGCAAACTGATGACAGGATCATGAGCCACGACCCAACGCCCACCCGTGCTCACTGGGACCAAGGGCCAGCCTATCAGGTTTGATCCCAAAGAAGAGTCAATGCAGCACAGATCACTGAAAAACATTACTGCTGACCATGATAGAAAGGTGTCAGAATATCCAGTGCACCACCATGCGTGAGGAACATCGCCCTGACTTGGGCTTCAAACTCCCCAGATTCCAATTCGATTGGACAATAAAATCCGATCCACAGATGCTTCACCTCGCTACCCACAGCATCCAAAGGATCCTATGCCAATGTCCTGGTGCCAGACACGACAGCATACCACCAGAGTCCCTGAAAAGCCTTGCCCTAAAGGGGTAGAACTGCCCCAACGACACAAGGTAAACCAAAACCATGGGCTTCCTAATTCTATGGCTGATTGGTGAACTGAGATGATTTTCTCCTTCAGTGAAACAACTGTTTTGAGCCAGTTCTGACAGACTTCAGAAGACGAGCCACATGGTGTTAGGTCAAGTCCTATTCCATCTTCTATGGTTAGTTTTGCAGCTTCACTATACTGGCAAAAGTATTCGCTCGCCTGCCTTCACATGCATATGAACTTGAGTAACATCCAATTCTTAGTCCACAGGGTTTAATATGATGTCAGCCCACACTTTGCTGCTTCAACTCTTCAACTGTGAGCCAGGCCTTCTCATCCAACATCAGTGTCTGACCTTACAAATGCGCTTCTGGAAGACTGGTCAAAAATTCCCAGAAAAACACACTCCTAAACCTTGTGGAAAGCCTTCTCAGAAGGGTGGAAGCTGTTATAGCTGTATTAAATTTTATATAACAAAAAATGTCTATGGATCCAGACATTTTCGATCACTTCGAGATGTAGTGTCAAAGTGTGTTAAAAGCAGAAAAGAAACATTTTGGACAAATTGTTCAATTGAAGTCATGTCCTTTAACTGAGAAGACCAAAAAGAGCCTCCTCTGTAATTGATTTTTTTCCCTTTTTTCTCTTTTTCTAAAGGAGAAGACATCGTATTTGACAAGAAAACCAATCCTTGTACTAGGACTCTTCCAATTGAAAGGATTTAGAGACACATTTTCGAAATTAAGAGCGACTTTAGACTCGGAACCACAGGCTACTCCTGTGTAAGCCCATGATCACCAGGCGCTTAACTTCATCTCAGGAGATTAACTCGAACCATGCTCTTCAGATAGCTAGGACGCATGTTTCATAGTGTGTAGCACAGCAAGAGGATGAAGAGGAGTGGATGAAGACTGAGGGAAAGCAGAGAGCGAGAGAGAAGCAGGGAGATAGAAAGTGCCAGGGCCGAAGAATCATGTAAGGCTCTAAGATATTCTTCATTGCTCTGGCTGCTGTCCCAAAATCTGCCTCAGTGTTTTGCCACAGACACACACACATATATATATACACACACACACAAAGACACCCCCCCACCCACATAGAGAATCCTAGTGAGAAAAATCAAAGGCTGCTAAATGGTGCTCATGGATTGTTTGCAGGATTCTGTGCCAGTAACAAAGACATCAGAGAGAGAGAGAGAGATGAACTGGACCGCTTATCCGATGCAAATGCGTCCGCAACCCACACACCCGCTCGCCCCCCATCCCACACGCAAAGCAACAGCTCCTGTCATGGTGCCTTTAGAACAGGTTCAAAAAGCACAACTTTCTTTCTGGTTATTGTTTGATCAATAATTCTGCAAAAGGAAATGAGAAACAGAACTGGAAAAAAAGAGAAAACCATTAAAAATCTGACCAGCTTCGGTACTCAGCACCTGCGCATCATTTCACGGAATCAACACGGCTTGCATAATACATCAGTTCTCCATGTAGCTCTAAACCTCTTTAACTTCAAAACTAATTCACTGAGCAAAAATCCAACTAGGCACGTTATTTTAAAAGGTGCACTGTAATATTTTCTATCATTTTTTAGAGGCACAGAGCCAAGTCACAAAAATTTTAATAGAACACATTTGAGATTCAAGTCGGAATTACTGAAATGTTATCAAGGTTTGGATCTAACCCATTCAGTTTAAAATACCAAAACTCTTATAACTGAAGATTTGTGCTGAATATCAACACAGCTGTGATATCCTCAGTACGAGGGTTCAATCCAACCTCCATCATGATACTGCTTTTATACAACAGTTCCACAAATGTTTTTCACTATCAACAGATTATGATATGTTTGTTTATTTACCCGGTCGCAAACACATATCCTTCCGCAACTGGCAGGACTATTGTTGAACTGGTGAAATACTCGTAGCAACTGACAGTGTAAGTGAAATTAACAGGGTTGAAAATAGTTTTCAATTCTTGTCGGTAGTATGTAGCCAAAAGGTGAGGAGAATAAAACATGGAGGTGGTGGACAGTCCTGAGGAACTTACGAGATTTACTTTATATTTCCACTTGTTCTGCTTTAGAATATGAGATAAACCCCAAATAGTGTTAAATATAAGACCTTGTTAGAGGGGTTAGAGAGGGATTTGGGATTCAGCCTTGTGTTAGAACATAGTTAGCTAGGCCTCCTAGTGGCGCATTGGTAAAGTGCTCGCCCTATCATCCGGAGATCGCGGGTTCGGTTCCCGGGTGATGCTGTAACCTCTCGCAGCCGGAGATCTAAGAGAGAGCTGATTGGTCGAGCTCTCGCAGAGGGGAGGGATGAGAGGTACTTCGTGCTCCCACATTAAGAAGAAGAAGAATATTCAATTATTGTCACATGTACTTTTTACAGCACAGCGAAATTTCTTCTTCGCATATCCCAA
>JAQMYI010000037.1:7321915-7333435 GCA_030014275.1 Clariallabes melas
CGAAAAGATGCGGTCGGCTGGCGTCACGTGGTTCGGAGGAAACACGTGATAGTCTTTGGCCCTCCCGACTGAGTGGTAGTAGTAGCCTTAATGTGGGAGTGACGGGGAGGAATTGGACACGACTAAATTAGGGAGAAAATCCAAAAAAAAAAAAAAAAAAAAAACCTAGTTAGTTGTGTAGCTTGCGTTAGCTGTGAACAGAATAAAACAGACGGTTCAGCTGCAATTCAGAACAACTTCGAAGCAATTACTAATGAGATAAAGTGTTGTTAAAGACGACATAACGTTATCAGGTGTGTTTTCTTGCTGAAAGTAACTGTTAAGTGTCCCAGTAGTTAAGTGTACCAGTGCAGTTACTGTCTATTATCACGCTCGAGGAATGTCTCTTGCACAAACTGATTACCCGGTCCGAGGTAATTAACTGTTGCATTATAATAATAAATATAATAACTTGTTTTGTGTTGTGATTTAGATTTACACTTATGTATGAAAAATATTAACGAAGGAGAAAAACTCAGACTCAACCATAGACATAAGGTATAATTAAGATAAAGTTCCCCCTCCACATATACACACACATAATGAAATACACATAGTAAATCTGTTGCACGTTGCACTGGGAACTCGGGCCTCACACTAATCTTGCGTGGAGACGGGTCTATTGAAATAGTGTCGGCATGCTTGCAAACAGGAGAGATGCCTTCACAAAAAGATTATAAAGAACGGAGGGAGTGGAGGAGAGGAAGCAGGGGGCCCTCAGAGCAGAGAGAGACAGAGAACGCAACTTTAAAAAACAGAGCGTTGGAGTAGCAGCGGAAAAAGCGAGCGAGTGAAAGAGAAGGAGAAAACAGCAGGCCTCAATCAATCCATCTTGTGAATCTCATCTAAGAGCAGTTTGAATCCAGCTCTTCCTCTTCCCTCTTCTTATAAGTGAATACAGCATCACTGTACTTCAGTTCAGTCTTCAAAACCATGAGGAACTTTTTCCTTACTTTTCTATTCTCACAGATCGGCGCAGAGCCCTTTCTGCCCTTTTCTCCGGGCCCCCTGCTTCCGCTGTCCTTTGTAAGAGTCCTGACACTACCTCAATAGCTTCATCTTCACGCAGGATTAGCCGGCATTACGGGCATTAGCTACGTGCGCATGGACAATATTTTTTCAGTCCAACTGAAATAATTCTGATTAGATTCCAACTTGACTGTTTACATGCATGCTGATCTGATAAGACGTGGATTTACACGCTGAAAGCTTTTAATTAGAATAGAAAGTTTTTTTTTCTGCAGAGAGGTGTTCGCTGCGTAACCTTTAATCTATCAGAAATATAACAGAAGAAGAACAAGAAGAAGCAGAAGAGGCAAAAGAAAAGGAGAAAAAAGAAGTTTATTCTCCAACTTTAAGGTCAGGTTAGGCTTCCTATTTTTTCCAATAAACCTCACCATCCGTGTTATGAGTAGTTTCTGGGTATGACTGGGTAGATTTGAAATGGCGAACCAATCTGTGCTTCTTCCACAGCCAGAGACCCAGTGGATAAACGTCAAATTAATGACTGGCGGTATAGAGAGTTGTCCTCTTGGAGATCATTGATCAAGAATGAAAGAAATAATTCCTTCCTGGAAACATCTCACGTCACCTAATGTTGCAAACATGCACAGAAAAAGTACAGTGGAACCTTGGATAATTCGTTCCGGAAGAAGGCTCGTATTCCAAAACACTCGTAAACCAAATCGAATTTTCCCATTGGCTCAGTTGTGATCACGTGACACTCGGCATCAAAACATGAAGCGCATGCGTGATACATGATATTCGGTACTCGTAAACCAACACTTGTCCGTTTTCCAAGTCAAAATTCATTAAAAATCTTTGCTCGTCTTGTGGAACACTCGCAAACCACGTTACTCGCAATCCGAGGTTTCACTGTATACTCATTCCAACAACAGAGAAACAATAAGATCTGGTGTTTACATGGCTGATATTTACCCACTGATTATTACAGGTTTACACCAACCCTTTCAGTTCCAGTGAAAATTCATTCAGATCGGGTCGGATCAGGTCAGACTGTTCAGACTGAGGTGTTTACTGTATGTGATGCATTTTTATTTTCTGATTGAGCTATTATTATTCTGATTATTAGTGGAATATTAGGGACAATCTAAATGCACGTATTGATTCTGAGTGTGTGTGTGTGTGTGTGTGCGTGCGTGCGTGCGTGCGTGCGTGTTACTTAGAGTTCATCAAACCTTCATGGACAACATTATTTGTATTGGTATTGTTGTTTAAACAGTTTGCTAATGCTGAAAATGATGTAAATTTTGTGCTCAACACAACTGATCCCTAGTGTGAAATTTCTGAGAGACAGGTTGAGCTGGGTTTATACCGTACAGTTTTCATTGACTGAAATCGTACATTGCAAAAGCTTTCTTTGTTTGTGAGCGTTGACTGTTTAAAAAGAATTGGACAAACCCTCAGTGATGTCACCCATAGGGTTTTTGTAGAATGTTTTTGTTTTTCAGCTCAACTCTGGGAGTCGCCATCTTGGCAGGGGCTGACTCCACCTAAACCTCGGTTAATCCATAAACTGGAACGAACAGAGCCGGGTTGTTGGGTGGGAAATGTCTACTTACATCAGTTACCACAGGCTAACAAGTTTAACTTGAGATTAGCTAATAAAATGATGAGGTGGCTAGCATTAATTTATACGGTAACGTTATTTAGCAGTCGACTGAACGCCGCCGTTTATTCCCCACATGTCGTCCTGTGTCAACTCCAACTGTGTCATTTATTATGGTGAGTTAAACGATTTCATTTAGCTGGTTAGCAGACAGCTAGTGGGGTTTGATACCTGCAATGCAGCGGTCACTGACATCTGCCACGCCCCTAATTATGCATAATGTTATGACTTAATATAATTTTAACTGATGAGTTCCATAATAATTGTCCTGAATCCGAAATCTAGCCATGGAGACCTAGTACCTAGGTTGTGAACATGTTTATTTCTGGGTCATTTTAACTTGAGGCTCTATGGGGATTGACTCATTTTTGAAGCCAGTGGACAATCGAGGAAATGCGCATTTTGTTGCTTCCATGTTGGCCTCCAGAGATCGCTCCTTGGTTGTGAGATGAAATTGGTGGGCTTAAAACATGGAGCTGATTTAATGTCACCATTTTAGAAGGCTCAAATTACTGGACTGCATCAAAGAAAGCAAAGAAAACATCTAAGGAGATTTGAAATTACTGGGACTGGGTTAAGAATGCTTCAAGATGTTATCAAAACCTGGAAGGACAGAGCTGCCCATCAACTTTGTGGAGGAAAAATCATGAATGGAGATCACTTAAACACTTGGTGAAGTTGGTTCTAGGCTCAACAACATTATCTGGCAATAAAATGAAGTCAGCTGACGAACTGAATGTACTGAATGACCAGATTATCACAACTTTTTATTCCCTGATTGCACAAATTGTGAAGGATAGTCTAACGTGAACGTGAATCATTCTCGCACATGATCTGGCCACCACATTGTGTGTCGTAATCAAAGCTTAAGGCGACTGAATGAAATCTTACAGCGTGTGCCGATTTATTTTGTTTGTTTTTCGGGCCAGGCAGTGTATGATTTCCATTGCATTCTCTGATGTGTAGAACAAGCGTTACTGCGCAGAATGATATTAAAAAATTTGTCAAAATGTACATCATCTGGCAACCGAATTGCTCAAATCCTGACAAAAAACTTTTGTCTCCAGGAACGAGGTGAACTTTTGCTCAGCGTTTGCTCAGTCCCGAAGCGCAAAGCCTGGGCTGCCACTTAAAGCTGAGAAATAAGGCTGAGTGCGATTTTCCCACCAGTCACAGAGGACTTGAGCTAAGCCTTGCTGAAAGGACGAGGAGAACTAATGAGAGCGACGTTATAGACTCTTCAGTCATTCTGTGACTTCGCAATAATAACATCCAGCATGCACAAATACGCTACGATGACTCTTAGGTAAGTATTAGCCATGAATAAAACATCAAGAACTGTGAGGCGGAAATGTCTGAAATTCCACAAAGCGACAGTCCTGAGCTTGAGGAATGTATTATGGGTAAAAAAAAAAAAAAGAAGAAGAAAGAATCGTTATAAGCTCTGTCGCTAATCTGGGGAGGGATTACGTGCTGATACTGCATAGGGCACGGGAGCAGATCAAACAGCACCGGGATTAACTTCAGCAGAGCTCTGCTGTTGTGTGTTGTGTTTCTTATAGGTTTACACGTCTATATGAATGCGCGAACACACACACAGCCTTGAAAACATCTCTATTGCTGGTACGCTGACTGAAAGTGAGCAAAGAATCCCTTTCTACATTGATAAGAGAAATAAAGGATAATTGTTGAAAGAGAATGGAAGGGGAAATAAAAGAAAACAGGAGCTTTGTCAGGAGGGCAGAGAGTTCGCCGAAGGCTTTGTGTGTGTAAGAGGGCAAGTTTGGCGAGGGCAAACGGTAGTAACCTCAGGATCCTACATAATTTGTGTTTTTTGTTTTGTTTTAAATATAGTTCTATTGATAAATTTCAGTTGCTGTCTGATTATCTGTCAATTTGGACTTTGTGGGGACATTTCGCCAACCCACCCCCAAAAAAATATTATCTTATATAATTTTATTTAATCTTAATTGAATTTTTTATTTTTTTTTACTTTTGGTTGCTCAGCTTAAGGTTAGAGTTAGGATTCAAGTTAGAATAACATAAATTTCTGTATTAATAATTGTGTCGACTATTAGAAGAATAGTAAAATAAACGTGTGTGTGTGTGTGTGTGTGTGTGTGTGTGCAAGAATCCAGCTCAGATATAAGAAGAATAAACTATAAAAAGTTATACCACACATCCAAACACTCCCCTACTCTCTCTCTCACACACACACACACATGAGCATGCACAATCACATCCTAATTATAATAAATCACCATAACAACTACAATAAAAATCAATAGCCAGCCAGAGACCCGGCCACATGCTCTCAAATATGGATGGATTTATTATAGGTTGTGTCTGTGCATCAGGATTCTGAAAGTGCGTGCGTTAGAAAAAGTATGACACTTCCTACTGATAAATGTGTCTTCACCTCAAACAAAGGTGAAGCAGTTTGATTACTGCTCTCGTTTAAGAAATGTCAAGTTCACAGAGATTAACGTGTGTGTGGGGTGTGTTTACTGAATCCGCTCTGAATTTATGACCCATATTTCTAAAGCACAGCTGATATGAAGTCTACATGAGAGCAACAATTCTGGAATAAATAAAAAAACACACGGGGGGGGGGGGGGGGGTGTTATAGGATCGATGCGGGCCGTTACTGGAAACTGTATGAAGTTTTGCATTTTGTGTTTTTTTTAATGTGTTTTAGAATTACGTTGAATGGCGCATATGAAATAAGAGACTTCCTGTTATCACTCGAATGATACACTGAACTGCTTTTTTTTTTTTTTTTTCATTTTTATTCTTATTGCTGTTTATTATGCAAATTTAAAAGTTTTTTTAATTCTCTTATTTTTTTGTAATATTGAGGTCAACAGCAGTCGTACAGTATAAGCATTTCACTTCATTTCATTAAATATGTTAAATATGTGAATTATGACACTTTCAGGCATATTTGCACACCCCCTGGACATTTCTATTTATATTCAACTTCATTCCCACACACAAATTCTATATTTTCTATATTGTACAGCTAGGTTTTCCTTATTTTCCTTATTTTTCTTATATTGTATATTTTGTACTGCACAGATATTTTATTCCTTCTTAGTTAAATTTACTTTCTATTTTTCTTTTTTATATTTAATTCCTATTAATAGTCTTTTATTTTAAGGTCATGAGCAGTCATCTAAGCATTTCACTGCATATCACACTGTGTATGTAACAAATAAAATTTGAATTTGTATCTGTATATGTACCTGTATTTAACACCAAAGTTGGTGGGACATACTGTAAGTGAAAGGCATACATTTGTTTTTTATTATTATTATTATTATTATTATTATTATTATTATTCAGTCATTTATGAGAACTCGGACAACACGTTTTCAATATGTATTGTTTAACAGTAAGGTGTTTATTAAACCCTGTTTTGGAACAACCTCCCAACTGTAGCATTTTTGTACAAATGACCTTTTCAGAGATTTGTCAACATTAAACGATGTATTTAAATTATATTTATTTTATTAAAAACATGGGTTTTGTCTAATAACCAAGTGTTTTGTTTTACTGTTATATAATTATTTCAAAATACAATGCAGCACCTTTTTTTAGTATTTAACTAGGATAAGAACTGAATTCCTCTACATTATTATGAAAAATATTCCTTGCTTTTTACTTGAAAAAAATTAGAATAGTGATCATATTGATAAAATCATTCATAATGTTAAGAAATGTAATAATTCACGAGAAATACACTATTTTGCTAACTTACTTTTAGAATTTACTAAGAAAAGAAAAACACATTAAATACCAATAATTCCTACTTGACGGTGTTGACACACATCTGACAGTGTTGTCATATTGTTGTATCTACAGTGTATGTGTATGTATATAGTATATAGTACAAACTGTTTGTTTGTTTGAGCAGGAGGTGTTTAAACATTTATGTAAATATTGTAAACACTTATGCAGCATTTATCACTTTTGGAATACATTTTTGCAACTTCAAAGTTTTTAATGTAAACAAGTTTTAGCATTGAACTCTTTTTAAATCTAGCTTTCATATTTTTAAAACCACTGAATTGTGGTTTTTAGGTGGTACAGTGGTTTAGTGCTTAGTATTGTCACCTTGCATCTCCAGAGTCCATGTTTGTTTCCCACCTTGTTTGTGTGAATGCAGTTTGCATGTTCTCACCCATTTAGTTATTATTGCTGTTGCATCACTGCACATTTATGCGACAGAACATCTTATTTCTTTGTCCTGTGAGCTTCGTATCTAGCTGCTTAAGCAGCCACTTTAGCTTGTTCCTGAAGGACTGCAAGAGCACAGGAACCTCACAAGGTCAAAAGTAATCAAACAGCAATAACATCACGAAAATTACAAATGTGAAAATTAAAAATGGTGACTTATAGAATCAAATTACTTTTAAAGTCTCAGTTGTCCTTGACAGAAATACAAGTTAAATGAAATAATTTGAATAGAATGTACCTGTAAAAATATCCTGGATGCTTGCAGCGTTGCACATGATGTGATTTGTGATCTGAGATATTTTTAAAGCCTGTGGCATTGGGTATCATCGTGATTCATTTAGTAAAATACTTCTTCAGTCTCAGCCTGGCTGCTAATTAGTGAATTCACCTTCACAGCCACCCTGAAAGACTAAACGTGAGTCTAGAGAATATCAAAAATGAAAAGTGTAAACAGGACATACTGCCTGTCAATCAATCGTCACTCCTGTGTGGCTCTGTAACAGGGTTAACCGTGCCTGACTAATTGCTCTGGGTCTTTGCACACTGTTATGTCACTCATCATCTAGGTGAGATCTATTGAAGCATCACACTGGGTTTGTGACGTTCCAGCCCCTACAGTGGTGTGAACATTAGAAGGTATGACGATATTGGAGCTTTTATAGGTGAGATGATTGGCAGCTTCTCTTTAGTGCAGCACTGGAAAGGAAATGGGTAAAAGCTGGTGCACTTAAAGAAAGAAACATCTTGCGTCTAATTACTCTTAGATCTTTTTCACCTGTAAAATCACACATGAAATATGAATTTAACATTCACTAAGATCTCAAAGTGAAAAATTTAAAAAATATTTTATCTTAAATATATTATGTATCAGATGGACTCTATAATAAATTTGTTTTAGAATATATGGTTTGCGACAACACTGGATTTTAAAAAAAAAAAGAGAATTTCATGTCTCAAAATTAAAAGACATTAAACACAGCTCTTTATTAAATTCAAACATGCTAGGAATAATAAAAAAAAATCTCTAAATGATGAGGAGAATGCAATTCCTGTTTCAAAGCAGCAAAAAAAAACTTTATCTATTCCCCGGAAATTTGCTTTTTAATTAATATATAATTACATTGAATTTTGTGAAACAACCATAAAACAGGTTTGTTCCTGTTACACGGCACAAAATAAAACCTTAGCAAGTTAAATATTCTTAAATCCAGCCAAAACAATCTATAATTTATTCAAATAATTTAACAACAAACCAAATATAGGGTTAGTCCAATAGTGCCAATAGAAAATAAATATTTTTCTTAAAGTTTTAGTAAACTTCAATTAGAAATAAGTTTAATAATCTTAGATTTGGTTTATTTTATTTGAGGGAAATCAAAGTTCCAGCATTATAGAATGCTGACATAAAATATTCCATTTTGAAATGATAGATAAATGTCTCCTTAAACGTTTACATTACATTTAGGCATTTGGCAGACGCCCTTATCCAGAGCAACTTACATTTCTATCTCATTACACATCTGAGCAGTTGAAGGTTAAGGGTCTTGCTCAAGGGCCCAACAGTGGCAACTTGGTGGTTGTGGGGTTTGAACCTGGGATCTTCCAATAGTCCCATATGGTTCTTCCAATAGAACCATAGTCCCATGCCTTAACCACTGAGCTACCCCTGTCACCTTAAACAACACTTGACACCATTTTAACAATTATACACATCGAAATAGCACTAGGGTTTACCCGCGGCTCCACCCGCATGCAGATCCAGACATCTTTGTGCTACCATCACCTGTGAATGGAATGTGTAGTTAACTCGCTGCCGCTCCAATGTTTTGGCAGCCCTTACATTGGCCTGTCGCATGTACCGTCACTGTAGACACTCTGCAGTCTGATCTGGGGTCTCAGTAGCTATGAGCTCGGTCTGACGTAACTGACGTTATTGATGTGGATGCATACTACAGATTAAACGCTTAAAGCACTAGGCTAGTGTTGCCCTGTATAATGGCATGCAACAAGATAATAATATCATTATTATCATTATATACATAGTATGGCATTCGAATAAACCTGTCCAATAAAATAAACCTCTGCAGCAGGTGCCACTGTCGGAGATACTAATATAGAGAAGAAAATATCTTTGGACCAGTCAGTTTTAGGAATTCAGCTGTGATATTTTATAATAAATATTAATGAAACCCATGGGTTGGAGATTTGTATAAATATTAATCAGTGGTGTGTGTGTGGTCTGAGTGAAAACAGCCTGTGAGTTCAAAAGGCAATAAAAGGCACTCTAAAAAATGTATACGTATTATTAAATATAATACATAATTATCTACATTCATGAATATTATATTTATGCTAAAATCTTGATACACATTTTGAGGTCAGTTTGGAATAATCAAAATAAGTTTGAAAGTAATAAGAAATAAATCATTTATTGTTGACTGATTAGACATGAGAACAAAGCCCATCCAGAACACTGGTGAAGAAAGGAAGTCTTTATTTGCATTAGTCGGAAATAATTCAAACAAACATGTCTTTTTAGATTCGGGTCACAGTTTTCCTGTGATGATGCGGAGGAAGCCTTGTCTCCACATTATTTAGGCTGCTGTGTACTAATGATAAAGATGTGCCACTAGATCTTTAGGGCATGGACATGGATAAAAGCAGTCTGTTATTTTTAGGCCTGTTCTTTAAAAAAAATATAAAAAAAAGCCATGATTTCATATCAACCTGCAGCTGAAAGGAATAGGGAATGAGATGAAACAGTGGATATGCATCATGTGATATTTCCGGTATCAAGAGCATTGAGACCACTATTTAAGACACAAATGCAAGTAAGTGTCCATTCTATTCTCTCACAATGGCAATAATTATGCTAGCTGAGCTGGTGTTAGATGTTTTTGTCCGCACATATGTACATAGCTACCATTATAAAAGTCAATGCCAATCAGGCCTGCTGAACGAAGTGCAATTATGGTGTTCTGATCTGTGCGAATAGCTAAGTGGCCCCTTTGTTTCATGGCGCTCGCAGGCTCGGTTGCAAAGCACAGCTGGGAAAGGGAGCAGCTGGAAAATTTGCATCAGGATTCAGCGCTCAAAGAGTTTTCTTAGAAATGTTTACACGAGTTCAGATGTGCAGACGCATGCTTCTATGTTCGGATGTATTCACAGAGTTCCCTGCACCATTCAGATAAGACGCATGATAATACACAGCAGGAAGCGGCGCAAAAAAAGACGACAGCATGCATATTTGCCTGGCAACTGATCTCGCTCTGTCTCTATTCATCTGAGGAATGTCTGTATTTTTGTCCACAGTGTGAAGTGATACGATGTATTGTGCCTTTCTTTCACCGCAGTCCCTGTACGAATCAAATAAGAGTGATGGTACCGGCTAGCACTTCCAGTCACACTAGAAGAAAACATGCCTCACCGTCAACAGCACCACTGGACCCCCATGATGCTTTTCCTCTCACTGGGACACACTTGCTTTATAAAACATGGCACATAAAACTGTCAGATGATAGGGACAATGTGACATATCTTGTTTAAACTGTAAAAAACTGCAACAGTTTAAGTCCAGTAGCTGCATGAGGATGGGATGGGATGTCGGGACAATTTGAGAGACAGGCCCATGTATATCAATAAACAAATTTTAATTTTGCAGAATCACACACGCACGATGGGAACGAGCCCAGTATGAACCATTTAGACAGAAAAGTGCGCCTGAATTAAATTCCTAGAGGTTTACACAATTCCTCATAGTGCTATTTAATTCTAATAATTGTATTTCATTTGCATACAGAGGCTATGTGCATGAATAGTCAGAAGGCATAGTTCTCCTGAGCCCTCGCTTCAGCGCTTTAAACATGGACCAAATCTCAGAGTTCAGGCTTTTAAAAATGCATGTGATTTAGGCAGCACAAGAAATGCACCAGCCAGAACTAGACTGAGCTTTATTTCATTTCTAGGCCAAATCAGAATTTTCAGTCTGTTGCTCTGAATGTGATGGCTATCGGACTATTCAAGGTTTTATGTAAAAATATTTGTGTATATATAATTTTTTTATTTTTTTTGTATTTGACACTTTTCTTTTTTCCACTGTCATGATTGTATCCCAGCTGGAAAGGTATTTTCATCCAATAAACGTAAAGCCTCATCTATTCAGCTTGACATCAATGCGAAATATTCTACTGCAACACCGTGCAAGACTTTCTAAAATATACAACTTTTCAGCATTCAAAGCATTCATTTCATTATCAGTGTTTATTGGTGCACAAAGGTGTAATGTATTTGTGGTTTTAATAACATGGTTGACGTGCATTAGAGGTGAGAGAACGTGGTGGATGGAGGATGCTAACCAGCACTATGACCTCAAAACACACAGTTCACACACACATACACAAAACTGATTTTTCACCGCATGTCATTACACTGCAAAGGAGAGGGGAGAGAAAAATAGAGGTTAAAGACATATATATTTTTCCAAAGAGGTTTTATTATTATTATTATTATTATTAAAGTGAAATAAGGCGGCACGGTGGTGTAGTGGTTAGCACTGTCGCCTTGCACCTCCAGGGTCTGGGTTTGATTCCCGTCTCTGTGTGCATGGAGTTTGC
>JAQMYI010000037.1:7423753-7437156 GCA_030014275.1 Clariallabes melas
TAAAACGTTATAAATTATACTAAATTTATTGCTATACATTATATATTGATATATGATAATAATATGATAAAGTTATTAATATTATATTAATATAATATACATCATACAGTTTTTCTTTTCCTGAAGTGTGCATACATTTTTTTGCCTGATATCATATAGGGGTAACAGCAGCCTTAATATACTGAACAAGATGTTGTGCTTTTTGTTTATACATAGGATGTAAATCACCAGCATCAGAAGACTGGCAGACGAGACTCCACTATCCTCCGCTTAGTGTTAAGATGAGGAAAAGGAGAGCTTTTGCTGATAAAGAGCTGGAGAGTGTGATGCTGGAGCGGGAGCTCAGACAGAGAGAAATGGAAGAGCTGCGTAGAATTGTCCTCCTTCAGGCTACCGTGTCTCCAAGTCCCTCACCTTGCTTCTGTCCGCTGTCTGACACGGGCATGCCCGGCTATGTGCCTGTGTATCAATCCAGTCCACTGGTGTTTGACTGTGATCGCTGCCACACACAGGAGTTCAAAACCAGGCGTGTAGAGCACTGTCCTCGGGACTTCCTGACAACACAGAATTTTTCTCCGTCCTTAAAATCGTGGGACACCTGCACTGGAACAGAGACGTGTCTGGAACCTGCTGCTCTGCCCTCGTTTCAAAGCTCACACTATTATTATTGCAAAAACAGAGGAAATACAGAGGTGGAAAGGGTCCCCGCTGACTCGTCTCACAGCACGCCTCCACAGAGTGCCGCTGCTGACAGACTGGATGTCACGTCAAAGCGAGACAGCACTCCTTTTCTGACCGAGACGAAGACGCTGTTACAGACTGAGCAGCCAGAAAAACACTGCAGGGCATCAGGGCTTGAATCATTCACACACAAGCCCTGGGACACTAAACCCAACTCAATCAAGAACGAGAGGCCCTTACCTTTTTCTGTCGAGGCTTTGCTGATGAGATGATAAGAAGTATTCTTTGTAGAATTGGTTTTAGAGATTTAGTGATTTATTTTTCTAGATAGTTTTTTTTTTGATAGAGGAACCCCTGCTACAGGTGTTACTCTGAAGCTGAATAATTAGGTTTAAATATGTCTTAATAATGTGCCTTGGATTGTAATTTGTTTGCTAGTTCATTCTGAGTATATTTTTTATTTATTTTATTGTTAGTCACATATTCATTTATACAAGATTTCTATTTCCCTGATTATTCTGTATAGTAACCATATATTTGTACTGGCTTATAAAGATACATAAATGTACTAGATATATGGCTTGGTTTTAAGTTAATGCACAGAGGGAGGTTACCATTAAGGCACATGTGCATATGTTTTAATAGTGTGTGATTAAAAACAAAAATCTCTGGAATTTTACAGACATGACAAATAAAGTGAAAGAAAGCACTGAGCTATCACTGTTGAAAGTATATTAAATATGGAAAATTTGATATTAATAAAATATGATGGTACAGTATGTGTACTGTATATACAGTCCGTATAATGTTTTGTGTTTCTTTAACAATTTGAAGCTGTGAATTGTCTTGCAGCCAACAGCTACTGAAACTGAAAGGAATGAACACAGAGAGAGAAACTGTAAATAGCTCTGATGCTACTATTACATATTGTACAAATGGAACTATAAAGAGATTAAACATTCCTTAATTAATACAAATTCTTTTTTAATCCTTTTGAATTCTTTTTAACAGCCTCACCATCTTCTTGTGCATTTTCAAAAACAGGGCACCCCAAACTGTTTCTGTTAATTAATTAATTAATTAATTAATTAATAATAATAATAAAATTATACAGAGTCAGTCAAAAAAAAAAAAAAAACTTGTATAAATATTTTAATAATACATTTATTGCTATACATTATATATGATATATATTATGACAACAATATGATAATATTATTCATATTATATTCATATAATATTTGTCATACTATTTTTCTTTTCCTGAAGTGTGTATACATTTTATTGTTTAAATAATAATAATAATAATAATAATAATAATAATAATAATAAATAATAATAATAATTTAAAAAGTTGGAATAAACACACACACAAAAAAAAATTTCTGACCAGTCAGATTTTAACAGAACTGAGGTATAATAACAATTATTTCTTTAAAAGTGTTGATTTGGCTAAAAACAAATCACATCACACACTAAATATATACAAAATTCTTTAATATACTGTATACCTTCTTCTCACACAGGTTTTGTATACAATCATGATCACTTTTCCCCCTTTCTATATAAGGGTGACTTCAGCTCAGTATACCTGCACATCTGATAAAGTTGCCTTAGCAACATTTTTCTTTATTCTCACACGATCGTGATTTTATTCTGGAGCCTCGGCAGGCTTGTTTAGCCTGCAGCTGATCTGTATCCCACCTCTTTTTTTTCTCTTCCTTTCTTTTTCTTCCCTTCATTACAATTTCTCTCATAGGGGAGCGAGATAGTTTTGACATCTCTGGACCGTGTGGCGTCAACACCAGTGATAGTGGCGTGCCCTCTTTCTTTGTCTGTCTCTATCTCAGCACATCTCAGAACGTAGATAGGGGCACCACATAAGGACGCTTTTAGAGGAACCATCATTCCCATGCCAGGGAGAAAAAAATACTTTAGGTAGAAATGAGGCTTGTTCAGAATTAATATTACGCTTGATATAATGAGACAGAGGAGCATTTTATGTTATAAAAGATATGCCATAAAGCTCTATAGATGTATTTTAATAAATTATATATTTATAAATTTATGAATTATATATGTATATAAATGAGTGTTTTAGTTCTAAACAAATAATTGGTACGACAAATATAGACTGGAAATACAATAACTCATCACATCAATAACAGAAACAACCAATTATTGCAATTTGCATTATTTTGCAATTATAACTTGCCATAGTATTATCTGCTTATGCATTATACAGTAACTCTATCACTCCTGACCAAACTCCCAACTTCGCCAGACACGTAATTAACAACTACATCAAAAGCATACAACAAGCTCCTCACCTTTACCTGTGTCCTTAAATTTAACTTAAAGTCAACTGTATTTTCATTTTTCATTTGCATAGGTTACAAACAAATGTGTGTCCTTTGCCAGGTGAATCTTTCACGCTCATTAATATGGCCATGGATGTTTGACCTTATTGTGTTTTTTCAATGACTCAAGAACGATTCAAGAATCTATCCTCTTTCACTTTGTAGCTGTGCCACGATGCGGTTATTGTCCTGATAAGTCCCTGGTAGCTGAGGTGCACCTATACACTTTATTATTTATACATTAATTAGAAATAATAAAAACAGTTTCCAATCCATTATTTGTAATTTGTCTGATTAAAAGAAAGAATACTATTGAACTGGTAAAGTAAAAATTGTACTTAAGCTATAGAGACTACACAACAACAGAACTGATAGATTTCATCATTTAAACTAATGACATTTCTATACATCTTACTTTTCACATAAAATTATTATCCTTGATATGTTTCTTTTTAGCATGTGACTGGATTTCTTTTGTATCTTTTTTTCATATTGCTGAACAATTATCCATATTACAGGAAATACGGTATGTTCACAATTTTCCATTGTTCTTGGTTTTCTAACTGACTTCATTAGCAGTTCTCCCACCTCCTCAAAAAGAAAAACATTTTCAGTGGTATGCAGCTTTGAATTGGGTCAGGATCGGCATGCGGACGGAACAGATAGCAGGCTTAACCACAGCATTAGCTTTTCCTCATGTTAAGAAGGAGCTTCTAAGCCAGAACTCTTGTTAAAGTGAAACTTTTTCTCCTTCTTATTTGCATTTCAGTAACAATTCACCACAGTCAATACACGACTTTGTTCTCATGCCCTTTAAATATGCCGGTATAAAATATTGCCACCATAGATTTATTTATGCTTATATGTTGCTCTTAATCACCCCCAAATTGTTTATGTAAGCTAGACCTCAGTATCTCGTCTCTGTTGACAGGACATCAGCAACGTTTAGTATCAGGATTCATGAGCTCTACTTTGATCCGACTGCCAGCACCCTACACAGGCAGAATTTGTCACACTGACCCCCTCTGCCTGGTACACGATCCCAATCTCCCCAAAAAGCAGATCTAGGGTTACACACACACACACACTGCCCGATCCCTGAGCACAGGTGTCTCTTTCAGTGTGTACGCGGTTGGCCTTCTGCCCCTCACCTGCTGCACCCGATAAAATGCCTCAGAGCTGATGAGTTGGAAATATTTTATTTGGCTTAAGTGTGTCAATGTGATGGTAACTGTTGTTGTTATTGCCATGCTCTTTCTGGTGGAAAAAAAAAATGAAGAGGTCTTCATCAGGGCATTCAACTAAAATTAATGAGATCCAACTACAGTACATAAATTTCCAAGCGTGCAAAGTACGCAGTAATATAATGATTTTTTAGTTGATTACCTATGAAGCTATTGGCACTACTTTCAGTGGCTCCTCTACAGTGACTAATTTCCTAATTAAGCTAATAATCCAGTATTCCCATTAAAAAACATTATGCGAGACTGGTTCATTACAATTCATTCAATTACACCATTATTTGGGCAAAACTGAAACACCATAGGAAGCGTTTTGATTTAAAAAAGACCTTTATTGTTGGAGTATGTTGCTTATGAGGTTTTGCATTTACAGTCATGCATTTTATTATTATTATTATTATTATTATTATTATTATTATGGTTTTTTTTTTTTTGCATTTCCCAAAACCTACCCTTACATTTTCATTAAATGTTATCCTTGAGTAAACTCACTTTATAGTATAAAGAAACATGTTAAAATTCCTCTTAAATAAGCACACATACAGTACATATAGGTGACATGTGACAAATTAAAGAACAGACAAGCTAAAAATGCCTTAGCTACTCTATACAGGGTGTTTTTTTATTTTTTATTTTTATTCTGCTGGTATGATGTGAGGTCACTTTTGTCTTGCAAATCCATATAAAGTTCTTTGACTGATCATCTTCATCCAGTGATGAAGTAGACAGGATACAAGGACCTACTGCATGGATTGATGAGGATGAAAATAATCTTTTTGCTTTTAAACAACACAATTAAAGACCCATAGGAGATTCTGGTCTTTACCCCACCCATGTCAAAACACAAACCAAGGCAATATGTTTTGGAGTTTAAAGCTTCAGAGCAGCTCGGTTATTTGTCACATGTACCTTACAGCACAGTAAAGTGATTTTGTCACATATCCCAGTGGGGTCAGGGTACAGGATCAGCCAGGACACAACGCCCCTGGAGCAGAGAGGACTAAGGGCCTTGTCCATGGGTTCAGCAGTGGCAGCTTGGCGGTGTTGGGGCTTGAACCCCCCGACCTTCCAACCAGTAATCCAGGGCCTTAACCATTTGAACATTAATTCTGGAGACTTTTTAAAATCTGTTAAGCTTTTCTGGCAGCTGATGGGGCTCTAACACTTTCCTGACACTTTATGTTCAGGTTGTTTTTTATGATTAGTTTAATTTGTCACCTGTCTGTATGCAGATTGATGAGGATTTATTTCAGTCCTTGCTTGTAGGGTTTGGTTTTTCCACTTGGGAATGCTAAAACTGTCTCTCTCTCTCTCTCTCTCTCTCTCCGTGGTGATTTCTTTGAGCCAGCATGGGGTCTGTGCCCATTGCTGCAGCTGTGTGGCTATACAGTTACCTTCAACTCCCGGTATCCATCTTTCCTCATTCCAAAAACATAAACCGCAGATTTCCTGATTCAAACTACAGAAGCGGAGAGCACACGAGCTGTAGTCCGACAGTGCTGCATCTCAATTCTTTGAGAACAAGAACCAAAGAAATCTACTTGCCCAGTCCTATACCCATGATGATAACGGCCATGCTTTAGCAATGCCAGAATACCTCTGGAGTTTCTCCGGAGGCTGGGCAGCAATATTTAGATGAACATAGCTGTGTTCCCCACCCGATGAAACCATTAGCAAGGTATTTACTGTGCCGGGGTTTGTTTCTTCTCTATGGGTAACCTTAACCACCGGACAGACATAACAGCCAGCAGTCCTGGAAAAAGAACCCACCCATGCGTGTTATGCGGTTGCTGCTCCATAAAAGTGGCATACAAGCATATTGACACCTTATTTTGAGTGATTGATTGCACCACTACCAGACCTGTGAATGAAAAAAGAGAGGTTATTGACACACAAACCTCCACTGATTATGCCGAGTAAAAGCTCCTGGAGCAAATGAATGTTGGATGTTGGAGTAATAACTGCTGTTTGGCTAAAAGTAAATGAGCGAGAGAAACAGGGAGAGAATTAGAGAGAGAGAGAGAGTTGAGTTGGCAAATTGTTGGAGAAGTGAGATGGCGTGATATAGTAGCGAAGTAACAATCCCAGCTGTACAGCCTGCACACCAGCCAAGAACAGCACCATGTTTAAGGGCTATTTATTCTAACAGGATTATCATTACAGACATGACAATTCATGCTGTGAATTCTCAGGAAAAACAAGACCAAAGGTTGGATTAGGCGTCGCAACTCATTCTGGTATCGGTGGCAGCATAGATTTTCGATTTAAATCAGATTCAGCTTTTTTGTGTCGTACATGGACGGTACAGGTGGTGAAATTTAAATGACAAAACAGACCTCGGTCTACTGGAAGTTTCATTATATGTAGGTGACGTTACACCAGTTCTCTTAGATGCGCTCTTTATGCGGTTTTCAATGTTATTCAGTGCCCTTGACCTAAACAAGCATGTGATGTACGAGGAATAAAATACGTGCATGTGCTTTCAAAGGCAAATAATACAGTCTTATGGTGGTTTGAAGTCGCCACCACCACCAGCAAGTATATTACACCACCTGGCTACATGTAGTACATGTTAAAAGGGCAATGCTAAGGATCTTTTTGTTTGGATAATTACTGTTTCTTAAACAACCACGTTGGAAGACGTCATGGAAAAGATGTTACCGTGTTTCAGAAAGGTCAAATCATTGGACTGCATCAAGCAAAGACGATAACTAAGGAGACTGCTGAAATTGCTGCAGTTGGGTTAACTGTCTGTCTGGTCCGAGTCCAGATTGAGCCAATGCCAGAAGTTAAGTTTCCCTTAACAGCCTTTTCTTTTTTCCTTCTTTTTTTTTTGAAGGTAATAAGACAAAATAGTCTGTCTAGTTATGCTACTCTTAACCTGGGAAGCAAAGTTCTTTGTTCTGTGGAAAACCGATTACCTGCTAGAAAACACTGACTCTGGGTCCTGGGTTGTTACTATAGAAACAATGAGAATATGAGAATAATGGTGTATATATATATATACATACATAATTGGGAACACCTAATCTGCATGTCATTGAACTGTGGGAGGAAACCGGAGTACCTGGAGGAAACCCACATACAAACTCCACACTTACAGACCTGAGGCAGGAATTGAGCCCCGACCCTGGAGGTGCGAGGCCACCGTGCTAACCATGACCTTAACCATGACCTTAACCGTAACCACGTCACCATGCCGCCTTAATCATACATGCATATTGAAAAAGTATTGTTCATATTGCCAACAATGTAAATTGAAAAATGTAAGTCCATATATAAATTTATTTGGTAATAAGTAAAAAATACACTGTTTAATTTAAAAGTTAAACCAAGGAATGTAATATTAAACCACTCTCTCGCACAAGTAGTTTCCAAATGGAAACTTTCCATCTTTGGGAACTTTAAGGAAAACCTTCTATCACTGGGCTGATAGAGAAGATACCAAGATTATGAATCCTCAGAATTGTTTGATTTTTTAATTGATTAACATTTCTCTTAATTCCTATCACTTTATTGTTGCTGCTTTATTATTCCTTGTGTTTTATTGCCTAGTGTTAATGTCATACTTATTATTGTATAAAGTAGTACATACAGTAATAGTTCAAATAAAAAACAATCTCTATTGTTAACCATATTTTTGTCATTTTGATACAACAAAATGTAATATCATAAATATATTATATATTATATATTTTGGATATTTTTGTGTATACACCTTGAAACTAAAGCACAGTTAAATCTACATGATGGGAAATTAAGCCCATGGTCTTACATTTCCAATGGTCTTACGATCACTCTGGCACATACACATACACATCACATATACAAGCAATACTCAGACACTGAAAAATATAAACACTGGCTGCTACTGTGAAGTCTCATGTCAATATTACCTTTTCCTTTGGCACTCACACACTACTTTCCTACGCATTACGTGTAAGCATCAGGAGCTTTGCACCTCCAGCCGATGGCCCTGAGGCTACTAGCATCTACCTCACTGTGGCCATTCTCTGTTTCAGAGGCCCTTCACCTTCTCCACCTCCTGGCCTGTCCCTCCATGGAACATTTGCCCAGTAACACCAACCCTTCTGTCTTGTGTTTTTCTTTCAAACAAAGCTATTAATCATCTTAATCGCCCTCAATTAACCTGCGACACCAGATGCACATTGCACGTCAAACCCTAGTCTGTTCCAGACAGCCAAACAGCTCATGAACCAACATATGGACCAATTTGTGCTAGCAATTACACATAACAAAACACTAACAACATGGGCCCAGGCACCTGAAGTTTGAACTGGTCCATAAGCCAGAAATGTTGCTGGAAGACGGTGCTACTGGAGCTGATTAGACGCTTCGTGCGCTAAATTTAGGTAGGAAATATTTCAGCCTCCCTGTCTGAGAGACACACAAAAATGTACTGCTCTTACTGGGACTCTGTCGACTGCAGCTTTACCAGGTTTCACCCACTGGGATGTTGCCAAATGTTTGATATCTTAGACTAAAGTACTTGCTTTGAATGCACATTTACACATAGGTCTACCCATTACACTGTTATGAGGACTGAATCATTCTGTACGTAGCCAAGTCGCTGACATCCGCAGGGTAACAGCCAAGTTGGTTTCTGTGAAGATGGAACTGATGATGCCATTGTGACGTTCATGACACAGTGTTAGATTTCTATGAAGGATAAAAGAGGAACCTTTCAGTGTAGGATTACATTGAAGCAAAGTCGGCATCATTTTGCAAGCCCAGACCACAAAAAATAGGAGATAACTAAAAATAAATAAATAAATAAATGAGAATGCCATTGTGAATTTCTTGGGCTGATTTAACTAGTTTGAACTTTCTTTCATTACCAAAGTACTAAATCATGGCATGCATGAGCTCTAGTTTGGGTTGAGATTGCACATGTTGTCTGACATTTCTTCAATTCCACACCCACAACCTGGATGCAATTAGTTCTGATTTACCATGCAATATGCACAAATATAATCATGGTTGCATCTTATCCAGCCATATATGGCATCTCATTAAATGCGTATAAAGATATTACGAAAATAGCAGACCTCAACACCAACAGCATAAGAAACACTAGCAGTCAGTACATGCCCACAAAAGACAAACTTAATCTGACGCAAATGATTTGTCACTTGCGAGTGCAATGCACCAAACGTGTAAGACAATGTGATGACACAATACGGTCTAAATAGACAAAGTATTCAGAAGTAACCGGTGAGAGAACAGGTGAATAGAGAGAAAGACAACATACAAGTGGCAAGAGAAAGGACCATAGCAGAAACCAGCATGAGCATAAGCACATGCCCTGACATGATGTAGGTACATACTGTATGATATAGAATAACATCATACAATTGAACTCTATAGCACAACAGATTTCTGTAAAGCATCTACACATTGAAAATATATGAGGGTGATCATTTTAAAACTTAGACTTTTAATTGTGCAGAATAACAGAAGACAGTTATGAGAGTAAAAAGGGTTTTATTTCTCTATATAATCCCCTGCTACACTAATGCACTTATCCAAACACTAAGTGTTTCACTAAAGGCACCTTTTCTTTAATGAAAAACAAAAAAACTGATTTGATCACCAAAGTCATTCTGTACAAGGCATGACGTCATCCTACCCACTGCACCACTTGCGCATTACAGGAGCTCAGCTGGGTGTTATTCATTCTTGACCTCACTCCAAGCCATTTCCAACGTTTGAGACAATGAAGGAGATCCTGGGAGGCAGTTCGATCATGGCTCCTGTGTTCTGAGAAAACTTTCTACCTCGATGATATCCAAGCACTAGTGAAACACTGGAAATTACTGAAATAAAGGGAGTTTTCACTCGAACTTAATTTGAACCCTGTAGCAAAACAGATTTCTGTCAAACGTCTCCAACATGAATATATACCAGGGGTATGAAAATAAATGAGAACTAGAAATATGATATGAACAAAAAGACTTGGTTTTAATTCACTTGATCTGCTGCTAAGAGTAGGCCTCAAGGTATCATTACAGGGTTCCTGAATATAGCAAGTAACCAGGCAGTGAAGCCACACAGATATATCAGAGGGATTAAGAGATAAAATCTGATAGGTGTGGTGATTTGTGCATCTTATGCTCATTTGCAAAATGTTGAGATATTATTGTTAGGCTTATTTTTTTGTGTAGTCATATACAGTAAGGATGGAAAGTAAAGCACTATGCATATACTTGTTAAACAGTAGTACTTGAATACATGGCTCATTGGAATACATTTGATCTATTTTAACTTCAAGATCCAAGTCAATAGAAAACAGTTTTCTGTGATTAGCTTACATTTCAGATAGCAACATCTGAGGCAGTGGACACAGATGAGTATATCTTGCCCACGATTTATGACTAATCTTCAGTTTTAAGATTCAAGATTCAAGATTTTTATTGTCATACTGTATATACCTAAGCATAATTACATTTTAATTTTGTCTTAGCCTTTCGAGAACAAGTGGGTAGAAGAGCAGGGAACAATAAAAACAAACAAACAAACAAATAAAAAAATAAAATTAAATAAAATGTAAATAAATTCCTGCAAAGGAAATATTAGCAATAAACAGCTATGTAAGCCATTAAACTACCTCAATGAGCTAGACTAACTAGTCAGGTCTCAGCCTTACATGTAAAATTGTATTTAGATGTTATTAAACATGTTTTTGTAGCTCATTGGGTGAAATTGTTTGGTTTCAGATCAGAAGGTTGCTGGTTCAAGCCCCAGCTCCACTAAGCTATTGGGCCCCCTAAGCAAGGTTCTCCTGGTATCCTGGCTTACCATGCACTCTGACCCCAGCTTCCATTACATGCAATAATTTATGCATGACAAATAAAGACTCAACAAATCTACCAAGCTGCTAAATCCCAAAGAGAATTTGGCAAAGTTAGTTAGCCAACTAGATTTATTGTTCATACTGTGCTCACATCAACATTTATATTATGGCATTTGGCAGACGCCCTTATCCAGAGCGACTTACATTTTTTTCTTATTACACATCTGAAGGTTAAGAACCTGGCTCAAGGGCCCTGCAGAGGCAACTTGGTGGTGGTGGGGTTTGACCCTGGGACCTTCCAATCAGTAGTCTAAAGCCTTAAACACTTAAATATTTGTATCAGTTTATGCACTAGACAACTAATTTAATCCTAGAGTAATTGTAGTGGGAGTAAGGCTCTGGGTTGCTAATCGTAGTGTCAGAGGTTCGAGCCCTGCCACCGCTTAGTGCCACAGTCAGACCCCTGGGCAAGGTCATAAAACCAAAGTCCCAAAGTCTGGTCCCAAAGTCTGGATGAGAAAGGAGAAAGGTTGGGTGATGGGCTAGCAACACGGCCTCATAAAAAAATATAGCGAATGGATCCTATTGCCTGATGAGCTCAACAGCACGGGAGGAAAGAAAAGAGTCATTTTATAGCTCATTACTTTTGCTCAACTTTACTCAACTAACTCAATTACAGTATTACTACTGTAGCAGGACATTCACTCAAGTCAGGGTGTTTTTTTTACTCTTTCCACTTCTGCCTGTTGGTATCTCTGTACGGTTTTGCTGATGTTTTTGAGGTTGTTTCCAATGCAGCTGTATAAAAATCTGTCCATGTGTTTCTGGATAGTCCATACTGTAATCCACATGAAGCGTCTATAATAGCATGTTTTCAGAAGCTTCATACCCACCGGCGCGTTTCCGGCAGTGGTTAGAACGCTAAAGTCGCGCAGTTCAACTGTTCCAAGCTATCATTTTTTTTAAAAATCCGTATAATTATTTTTGATTTCCTGTGGTGGCTCATTTTGCATGCCTCCGTATCACCTTGCTGTTTGCTTTGGCTTTTAGGCTTAGCTGGGACAGCAGGCCGGTGTTTATTTTTAGTTTCCTTTTACGATGAATTGGACAGTTTTGCTCCTTGGGGTTTCATTATGCCGTCAGGTGCTGTGAATAATTTTGACACAGCTCAATTTGAGAGCTCTGTATAAGCATAGAGAATATTAACACTTTGAAGGGTGGTGTTCTGCACTGTGCTAAAGCAATGTAATGCCTGATAAGGCCAAGAACTGATTCATATTTGTGAGTATTGCATTTGTGTAAAGTAATTAAAATTGGTGGGAAATACTGGATGTTTCATTTAGGGTAATATAGATTGTTCCATCTGCGTTCAGAAACTAATGGATTATGAAGCCATAATCTAGATATTTGTAAGGCCTACATTGGCAGCATAGTGGCTTTGTGGCTAGCCAACTTGCACCTTCGATTCCCGCCTTGGGTCTGTGTGTGTTGAGTTCGCATGTTCTCCCTGTGCGTCGTAGGTTTTGTCCCACAATTCAAAATTGCCCATAGTGTGTGAATGTTGACCAGAGATCACTCCACAGTTGTAAAATGGAGATAAATACAATGGTAATCAAACATTGGCCTCCACAGTCCCTAGTTGGACTACAGAGGTTCCTAGATAGATCCATGCAATGCCTACTGTACACTGTAAACCCACTCAAAAATAGAGCTGTGAGAACAAGGGAATGTTTGGTGTTATATTATGATGTAATTTGTCTATTTGGTCAAACTGGAAGAGCACCTGTGTTTAGTCCTAAAATGTTGGAATTATATGGACCTCTTCACAATATATAATATAATAGCCAACATTTTAAATTCTTTAACACCATAAATTGAAACTTTGGAATTATATGCATGATGGGGTGTGCATTCATGGGAAAATAATCAACAAGGGGCTGCCATGAGGCAACTTTAAACATTAAACATAAATTATATCTATATATACAATATACAATATCTATCTATCTATCTATCTATCTATCTATCTATCTATCTATCTATCTATCTATCATCTCTCTCTATATCTATATCTACTGTATATCTATATATATATCTATATCTATATCTATATATATATTGTGGCGTGGGCGGGTTGGCGACTGACGACCATCATGCTTTGCGGGTGTAGCCCTTGTGTGTTCACCGTGAGTAGAACGGTTGTTTGGGTTGATGGTTTCGGCCGGGTTTGTGTGTGTGTATGTATGCGTGCGTGACCTGTATGTGTATGTGCGTGCTGTGTGTAATAAAAGGCTCCCTAGCCATCTG
>JAQMYI010000037.1:7439356-7457625 GCA_030014275.1 Clariallabes melas
TAATATGAATGAGTACAACAAACTCAAAAACTCATAGTTCCGTTTACTTAAAACTGGAAACATCATTACTTAAAAAAATTTGATGTAACTGATTACCTAAAATTTTTTGAGTTTTGCCAACTTATTGGGGTTTACAGTGCATATACAGTGTAGTACACAGTGAAACGAAACAACGTTCCTCCAGAACCAAGGTGCTACATACAACTTAAATTAACAACATAAATTTACAAAACTAACTAGCTAACTAAAAAACCTAACTAGCTGACTACCTGAGACGAGACAGATTGACATTTTAAGTTAACAGAGAAGTATCTACGTTTTATTCAAAAGAGACAACAATAATGAGGTGATGAGTTGGGGTAGTGCGAGGAGAAACAGGAAACAGTAAATGTTCCTTGTAAGTAACAAAAAAGATAAAAATTTAAAATTGTATAATAAAATTTATATTGTGTGACACCCTCACGTCTGCACACATGGACCCATGACCTCATTTATTTCATTCGTTATTTATTATAAATAGGCTACTTATGCACTTCCGGTTAGACGCTAACTACATGTCAGTGGCTGTGTCCATGTACTTTCTACAATTAATCTAATCTAATATAAATTAGGCAGATAGCTGTAACTTTTGTGCGGATTCTGTTTAGAAGTAGCCTTTTTTTAAAAAATTTTGTTTGTTTGTGTTTGATTGACAGCAGGTAGGTAGGCTTGCAAAACCAGACAGTGGACTACAATTTAAATTAGTGGCTGTATTTCTACAAAGATGTGGTATACCAGCAAAGCCACAGACTATATTTCCATATTCGGTACAGTGTTTCAGTCTACAAACAACAATTTGCATTATTTATTGGTAGGTTCTAAGAATAACCACAAAAACTAATCAAATGTATATTACTACAGTATATTAATGTCAGAGCTTCTGGCATCTCTGTAGGCCTTTGAAGAGACCTTTTGAACTGTGAAATTAATGAGCTTTTGTTTGATTTTTTTCTTCTTCTTGGATTTGCAGGTGTTGAGGCAAACTGGCACCGTTTCTCTTGGAACTACGCAAGTGGGATAAAAATCTTCCAGCCAAATATGTCCACCTCAGCAACAAGTAGTGGTTTAAGCTTGGATTTAAGTTTCCTTTGAGGCTGAGCTCTGTCTGTAACTTTGCAAAGACAGACTTGTATATTGTGGAAGTTCTGTATTTGCAGAATGAATGAAACTGCATAAGAGACCCGAAACTTGTGTAAGGTGTGTAAGATTGCTTTCATACAGTATATGTAGTGTTTAGTCTACTAGAATTGGTTCCTGGTGCGTCATCAGTCTTGCTGCAGGTCATCCAGGCTGGAGTCCAGGATGTTTCAGCCGATAAACAAAAGGAGAAAATAAAAGGTGAAGGTGATACACAAAATATCTGATCTCCATTCTTAATACTCGAGTGATTTTTCTTGTTTCTGCATACACTTGGTGTTCGCTATTACATAGATATACAGTACATACCCTTCAAATCCTATGTGCAGTGTGAAACCGGGGAACTGAACAGCAAATGAACCGAAGTCTCTGATTTGGATTAATAGGCGTGAAAGTGGGATAAGTGCATAAAAACACAACATAAAAGAGATTCCAAAGACACTCAAGTGTTCTCTCTCTCTAAGGAGTGCAACATAGTTTATCCAGCACGTGTCAGTTGTCATGTCTTCCCAACCTTGAAACCTGTAGTGGCATGACAAATTCGCCTACTCGTCCAGCACGCAGCTTGTGTTAAGAGGTCTAAGTGTGGAGGCGGCGTGTCTGAACAAAGGGGCGACTCTTGAGCTAAGTGCTTTACTATGAGGGGGCCTCAGTCAGCGTAACCTGATCACCGTTTGAGCTTAACACGAGTGACAAGCCAGTGATTGGCATCATCCTCTCCCCCTCAGATACGGACGCCATCCAACTGGATAAGGAGAAGGAGAGGAGCCTTTGTGTTCTTATCTGTATATACATAGAGTCGCCAGCTGAGTTTGCGATCTGTCTAGCTGTCTCTCTTTCACCTCCCTCAGAGAACTCTAACAACAATCAGCATCACCGAAAGCTTAACACATACTGTACATCATTGCGCTCATGCTTAGATGTGGATGGAGCAGGGTTTATTATGGGAATTGCTGTGGGACATGTCTTACAGGTTGCTGTGCTGATGCTACAGGAGATCTTTGCTCACCAGAGATAAAAGAATAAAGGAATACAAGTTATACCGCTGATATCTGTTAACCTTTACATACTGATTGTGGCTATGATATGTTGCATTTCAGCAGGGTTAGGTTTTTTAAAATAATGTTCTGAAATTTTTATATAAAATCATGTCAAGTAATCATCTACAGTATTAATGTAACGTGAATTCATATGTCGAAACGTCAAAGAAAAGAAGATGAAGAAGAAGACAGTTTAGATCTTATTTGCAAGGTGCTTTTTATAAAAGACATTGTCACAAACAGGACGTTGTTTGAGAGACCTAATGAACAAGAGGCAAGAATGCCAAGCAATAACTCCTTGACATGACGTGAGGAAAAATACTTGAAAGGAATAAACCAGACAGAAGGAAACCACCATCACATTAAGCCACTAGAACATCCAGTGCACCACAGCCCAGTGCATACGGGGACCAGCAAGAGAAGCCCAAGGCCGCCACCGTGGCCTCCAAACTCACTCATCGCTCACTCACTCACTCACTCTTCGTCTATACTGCTTTATCCTGTATACATGGTCGTCTATCCCAGGAGACTTAGAGCACTAGGCGGGGTACATCCTGGACAGGATGCCAATCCATTGTAGGGCAGACACACACATTCACACACTCATTCACACACTATAGGCAATTTGGGAACACCAATAAGCCTGTATGTCTTTTGACTGTGGGAGGAAACCGGATAACCCGGAGGAAACCCACCAAGTGCGGGGAGAACATGCAAACTCCATGAACACAGAGACGGTGATCGAACCTGGCCTGAAATCAAACATGGACCCTGGATGTGCAAGGCCACCGCCACTAAGCCACCTTGCTGCCCGTCTCTAAACTCCCCAATCAAGCACTTATGGGATGCACCAGACAAACAAGTCCAATCCACAAAGGCCCCACAGCACAACTCATGGCAGCCAAAGGATCCGCTGCCAATGTCATGGTGAAAGGCACCAATACACACAATGCGTCACAGCCCACCATGCACGAGGCCAAGCAGACAAAGAGTCCAAAGACCCAACCAGGCTTGCAAACTTCCGAGATCCCAATCTGATTGAGTTCACTTGGGATGCACCGGACAAACAAGTCTAATCGATGGAGGCCCCAATACACATCCAGAGTACCCAAACTGACAACATCCTGGTGCCAGAGCCGCCTCGATGGCACAAGGTAAACCTAGGTGTTTTTAAAGTTACTGCTTTCAATGTAATGGCTGATTGGTGTATATGCAATCATTACACATACACCAATCAGAACATTTTAAATTTCACTTAAACCTGTGACCTGACAACAATACTCCTTAAGAAAACCATTACACATGTTGAAGAGGAAGTAAAATACTTTCTGTCCTACTTTGTCCCTCCAACTTTTTACATTACACACTGTTGGCGTTGTTCATTTAAGAGCTGAATGCAGCCGTTAACAGCAAAGAAACCTTGTAAAAAAAAAAATATCACAGAACAATCCCACGAGTTAACGAGTTATCTTAGATGTAATACAATTAAAAATTAAAGTTTATTGTTTAAGAATTAGAAATGCTAAATAGAACAGAGATTTTAACATCACCCATTTAGAGAACATTCAGATAAGTGTCTTGTTTGAGCAGTTGCTCACTGCATGAACACAACCAGCTGACATGCTCAATCATATTTAATTCCAGCTTCACAGATGAGCCATGCATTATTTAACCAGTTTGCATCTCATAGCCAAAATAATGACTCTAGAGATCTCCTCTAAATGACTTGATTTATATTACACAGAAACTGTCAACATGGGATTTGTACAGATGTACAAGGTAAGTAAAAGGGCCAAATAACCTGGGCAAATAAGCAGACGTATGAGAAACCTCTTTTTTAACTATACATGCAGTAACCGCCATCAGTCAGATGGTCAGGCATAATCTTAATGTAAAATAATTATTACTGAAATTTATCAAGGATTTTACAATTTGAATCTTTTCCAAATATCAGGGATTGTTACTTAATTAATCTCACAATAATTTGAGAGAGCAATTCGTGCTTTTATTAACTCAAGACTGGAATATTGCAACTCACTTTATGTTGTGATAAACCAGTCGTCCCTTGCTTGCCTCGAGGTAGTGCATAGTGCAAAACATCACACCTGTTCTCCGCTCTCTTCATTGACTCCCGGTGAATTTTAAAAATTGATTTTAAGATCTTATTGTTTGTTTTTAAGGTGGTAAATGGACTCGCACCTATCTGCCTGATTTTGACTACGCAGAATTGAGACAGACACTTGCGGTCTTCTGGTCATGGTTGTCTAGAGGTGCCCAGGTCGAGGTGTAAGTGTTGGGGTGATCGAGCATTTGCCGCGGTCGCACCAAAACAGTGGTTTATAAAAGACCTGGCCCTCTCCAAATCTACAGTCAAGACACATCTGTTTTCTTTTGCATATTATTCTCACTAGAGCACAGTCCTTCTTCCTCCTTTTCTTCTTCTCCTTCTCCTTCTTATTATTTATCTGACAGTTTTATTAGGCCTATTGGTTTTCTTTCTAATTTTTATGTTTTATTTTAACCTTTTAAAGCACCTTGTGCAACTGTCAGTTGTTTTAAAGTGCTATATAAATAGTGTTTTGATTTGATTTGATATTACAGTATTTGTACACGATAGGACAAGAAAGATCACAGCTAATGTGAAACATGTTTAAAGTATTAAGTATTAACTGCCTGTCTGGAAATCCCATCCAAATACTACGTTAATAAAGTTAACTGAAATGCATAAAGTTTCTAATTCATGAAATTGCCAATCATAAATAAAAGGAAAGAGAGCACATGATTTAGTTTGACAGAGTAGCTGCACCACGTTTGGCCTGTGAGGTGAACAGCTCATCATAAAGGTTTAATGGGCCATCTTCGATTCTGTTTGAACGTAACGAGATCATCAGTCTCAGTTTTATGATCCCTTGGCAGCAATTTCACGATAACTGTGTTGGCTCTGTTCCTCCCCTGCTATGAGACTTTAATATATGCAGTAAACAACACTCAAATAATATTAGTATCTTCGCAGTGCAATAATCTAACATTGGGTGTCTGAAGTGGATGGAAATGCAGCCTAGTTTTATATAACTATGGTAAGTCAGGCTTGAAAGAGAAAGTACTGTAGCATCGCGCATTTTATAGATAACTGACTATGAAGTACGTTTTTCTGTTGCATGGAACTTCCTGCACTTAAGGAGGCTGGTGATAACATGTGGCTTGCGTTTTCCATACAACTATGGTTGGCTGAGAAATGTTTTTTGAGATCCTTTTTTTTTTTTTTGGAGTGTGTTAACTGGGGATGGTTCCACATGACCATGATGCAGACAGCTGTTCAGTGGTGACTTGTGACTGCAGATGCTCAATAGTTCAGGACTGGAATTCCCACAAGCAGTTTTGTACCTGAGCCTCGGCCAACGAAAGTGGACACCGTATCAACAGCTTATACTGAACTTCCAGCCTCCTAACACACAGTACAGCAGATCAATCCCTGCTATCCGCTAGATGAGGATGAGTTCCCTGTTGAGTTTGGTTCCTTTCAAGGTTTCTCTCTATTGCCATCTCAGGGAGTTTTTCCTTGCCACTGTCGCCCTCGGCATCATTATGATTTATACATTTTTTTTTTTTTACACATTTCAAACTCATTTCCATATTTTTTGATCCTGTAAAAATGCTTTGCGACAATAACCATTGTTAAAAGTGCTATATAAATAAAAATTGAATTGAATTGAAATAGATCCGTCTTAACACACCTAAACACCTCTACTTCTCGTTCTAGCTCTTGGAACAAGGTCCAAGCAGGCCCAAGTCCCAATTGATACTCTACAAACATTGCTGGGCTTCTCCGAGGTAACTCAATATCTCTTTTGTGTCTGAGCATAAGTGGTAGCTGAGGACAGATGTGACATTTAGCTGGCTTGTCAGTTAGTGAGGGAGGGATAACATATCCTGTTCTGTCCACGTTGGGAAAGAAATGAATCACGGCTACATGGGCTTTTACGAGATTAAAATGCGCACTTGAATTTAATTATGCAATAAGGATAGAAAACATAAGGGTATAACCACAATGATGAGGTACAGTGTAATTTTTTGCTGAGTATGCATATGCTGTACATAGCATTTAAAGTTTTCATTCCTATAGAGAAAGGTGTTAAAGTTAAGCATGAACACTGAATCTCTGTAGAACAGTGCATATTATTATGTACTTCAAATGAGTTTTAAAGGTTCCCATCTTTCTCAATTGCAGGAAACATACTATATTCCCTCTTAAATTATATCACTCCAAGACAAGCATCCTCTTCCCTGAAGGGTACAGTTTAGCATCTTTTTTAAAAGACTGTATCAAAAGTAATAAACGTCAGAGCATTGGTGTGTTAGACATGCTGCCTACCGTGTCCATTGACATTTACCACTATATAAAAACTCAGTAGGGCAGAACTATCAGATGAGCAGATCTTCATGAGTGAAATCTGGTTAAAAGAAATCTGGCAAGCAGAAGACAGAGCAGAGTGTCTACGGCATGCTCGCAGATTCAGTGGCCTTTTCACGTTCAGCAGCTCTCATTCTCGTATCTTTTCTCACCTGTCAAACACACACCTCATTCACACTTCATTCCTGGGCGACTCTCACTGTGTTCAAGTCTTTTTCCCAAACAAAAGCCACTTTACGGCGGAATGTGACATGAGCAATGAACCTTTCCTCGCTCAGTGCATACTCTACTTCAGCTGATGGATCACTGACAGATAATGTAGTGGCACTTATTCAATTCAGGGGCCAGTGGAAACAAAATTATTTGCTATACCACCCGGTTTATTGCACGAGGGGCGTTCAACTCAAACTGGGACTTGTCGTGTCTGATATATGGATAAATTGTCTCCAACTTGTATTAGAGACACATCTGTCTGTGGGAACTCAACACACAATCCCACATGATAATATACATTTTGCATTTTGACACGGAGGGCCAGGCAGTCCAAACATGGCTCCAATTTACACCACCGAGAAAACTTTCTACCTTGATGGTATCCAAGCACTGGTGAAACCATGGGATACGGTAAGTGGATTAGTGTGGCAGGGGATTATATAAAGAAATGGTCATGGGTTCAAACCTCAGCACCACTAAGTTGGCCCTCAAATAGCAAGGTCCATAACTCTCAACTATTAAATGTATAATGAGATAAAAAAAAATGTAAGTCAATCTGGATAAGGGGCAACTGCAAAATGCTGTTAATGTAAACCAAGAAATCAGACGCAAAACTAAAACATGCTCTTTGTTTTAAAGTCCCAGAGTACACACAACTAACAAAGCCTGACACTTTAATTCTTCTATACACTGATATTCTGGCAGCTCATGTTTTGCTTAAGTGTAAAGTATTTTAGTTATAGTGCCGGATACAAAAAGTGGATTCTCAGTATGACTTCAGTATGATTTTATGATGGGATTGAGTATATGAGTATTTGAATATGTTATACATTATACAAACCATAATGTTCAGTCCTCATTTCTGATTGGTAAGAAGGGTTCTCAATTCAGATTGATATGACTGTTTGTATAACAATATTGGACACTAGGCACATTACCGCACTATTAAAAATGCACAATGTCACAAAGCATCTTTATAGAAATCTCTATATAAAATGTAATGTAAATAAATGTATGTAATGTAATAAATAGGTATATATATATTTTTTTTTGTGTGTGTGTGTGTGTATAACTTCATAATATAGAGTCAAAATGTGCTACTTATGATAATGGGAGTTTGCATACTGTATGTATGCTCGCACCATCATTAGAGTTTTACCTGTAGTATAAACTTACACAGCGGATGAGAAGCTTATTTTTTGCATTTTTGAAAGGAGTCACAAGTGCCAAAGCTTTTGTAGAGCTCAGTAAAGAAGTAAAGTTGTAAATTTAAGGTTTCTGAAACAGGTGACTCTTCAGGACAGAAATTTTTATCCTTGTGCTTTATTGGTAATATGACGAGTTTTTACTTATTATTTTTTAAATAAAACAAAGACAAGAAGCTGATGAGGAAATAACAATTGAAATTATTTATTTATTATAGATGATGAACTCTGTATAACCTGTTGACCAAGTTAGCAAGTGTGTAAAATGAAAACGACCTGCGGTTTGCCTGAACTGACCTGTGTTGAATGTGAATCATTTGACTAATGTTCTTCTTCTAAACAAATTGGAGGCTTGAAACCCCTTGAGGACACACAGTTAGTGAAAAACGAAACCATCAGGACAATAGCAACAGTCATGATGTTTTTTTTTTCCCGGTGTCACAACATTAATGAATATTTTAGCAAATTGTGGGTCTTTTTTTCATTAGCATTATATTAGTATGGGCCTCTAGAATTTATATATATTTTTTTAACACAAGCTTATTCTCACTGCTTATGGGAATGAATAAATATTTATAAATTATGCAAAAAGAAAGCACAATTCAGTTATATTTTCAGCAAAAGTTCATTAATGAATATGGTTCATGATCCAGACGGTCCTTTCAGGCCATGAGGGCATCTTGTTTCACTGCCAAACCCACACCCACACACACACACACACACACACACACACACACACACACACACACACACATTCATCTAATCATCCTTACTAATGCGCCAGTGGTATAATCAATCCCTCGCTCACGAGAAGCAACAGCATAATGATTAATCCACAGTGTTTATTTGAGAATAAATTAGGTGGACAGAAGGAGAGGTGATAATTGCTGGCTACTGTCCTCTAGTGGCTTAAACTACTATGTGTGGTGTAGAAATATCAATAAGAAAATATATATGACATTATAATACTAGGGAGTTGCTATAACATTATCGCATAACGACGGAAATCATGAGTGATAGAAAAAAAAAGTTGTTTAGATCTAAATAGCTTTAGAAAATATGTTTGTGAGCTTTATCAAGTTACCATCTATATTCTAATTCTGATATTTTGAGAGTAATGAGAAATTCAAGCTTTAGCAGATAATTTTTAATAATTAATTTAAATTAATGTAATAATCTGGATATGTATAATAGCTCACTGATTTCTATTTGTAATTATATATCTTACTTATTATTAGTGATGGCTAGGTGTGATGTTAGATGTGAGGTTAATATGTATGATGAGGATTCATCAGTGGCATAGAACAAATAATATGAGGCAAACTACAGTGTTACAAGCAGAAGGATGAATGCATTCATAAAGTCCAAATTTAATCTCCCAGTGAACAATTTTACAGCAAAATTTGATTTTTCAGGCATTTTTCAGATTTTAAAATTTTTCTGCATTTTTTAAATTAAGAAATATGTATTGCAAACAGTTATAGAATATTTTGTGCATGTATTCTTTGAGTTATGGTGTTAAAAAGCACAAATGCCAAAACATTATGCTCAAATTGTTTTGTTTATATCAGCTATAATTCCACCTTCCCTAGTTTTTGTCAGAATGGATAAATCAGATCAAGGTAAGAAGTGCTGTGTTTTGTTGCTCACAATTTTTATTTTATTTGCAAATACAAAAACCTCAGGTTACATGATTTTACAGCAGTTTTAGTTTCACTTCTGTACTCGCCCACAGTTCCCTGTCATAGTACAGGTATGCACCGTATGACGTCTGTTTGTGAATCAACCGACCACATCCTTCTGTTTGCTTCATCTCAGTGGTAGATGAAGCACACAGAAAGACAAAGCGACCATGAAAGCTTCCCAAACACAGCTTGTGCATCTCATGTCTCTTGTAAACAAATCACTTGTGTGTCTTTCAAGTGTTGTAATGGTATTTTCCCACATCATTTTCTTTTGCAAATATCACCGTAAATGCATAATGACACCTAAAAACTCCCACAAAACCACAAAACCACTGTTAGTGACAGCAGGAGCAAGAGGGAAAAGGGAAATGTTGAAGATTGCACTACAAAGTAACTTTACCACAGTGCTTACACTATAATATACCACAAGGCTTTGTCAGGTATACTGTTACATTATGCTTGAACAGAATTCTGATTGCATAAAGTCCTATTTCACACAACGTATCACAATGCCCTTTTATGGCTTCAACATTCTCCGAAAATTCACAAATTCGCATTTAATCCACTCGCAATATGATTAAATCAAATTCATATTCAAATTAAAATGTTATATACAGTACGATATGCAGTGAAATGCTTATACGACTGCCCGTGACCTTAAAAATAAAAGCTTATTAATAAGAAATAAATATGAATAAAAAAATAAATACAATAGAAAATTAATTTAGCTAGGTTATAAAATAAAAATAAAAATATTCTGTACAATATAGAAAAATATAGAAAATGTAGAAATTTTTGTGTAAATAAAGAAAAATTATTGGGGGGGGTGCAAATATGCATGAAAGTGTCTTATTAAAGTGACTTGTGTGACTTGTGTGATTAGCGTTTGCTTGAAAACAGTGTCGTGGTTTGTTTCAAATGTGGAAGTTTAAAGCTTCTAAAATAAAGGTATACAGTATTTTAGTATTTTCAAATAATAAAAGTTTTGTTATAGACAACCTGCAGATTGTTTATCTGTTTATAGCATTTTTTAATCAAACTGTTTAAATGCATAAAATTTTGATACAGTAAATAATCCACTTCACTCGCTTTCATTAAACCTCCAACTGGTGAGGTTTCACATTTTAGTTCCATCCCAAACACCACTGAAGATGTTGTTGTTAAGAATATATCAGAGAAACAAATTAAAAATTTCAGCCCAAATGTGAATAGATCAAATCTAGAAGGCGTTTTATTCCAGCTCAGTGGTTAAGGCATTGGACTACGGTTCGGAAGATCCCAGGTTCAAACCCCACGGCCACCAAGTTGCCACTGTTGGGCCCTTGAGCCAGGCCCTTAACCCTCATATGCTCAGATGTATAATGAGATAAAAAATGTAAGTCGCTCTGGAGAAGAGCGTCTGCCAAATGCCTAAATGTAAATATTATTCAATCTGCAGTCTGTTCTAGTAATAAATCAACCTCACTTCTTCAAATGACTTTGTGTAATAATTGTGATGGTGGGTGGCTCTGATGTAGGTGATTCCACAAAACTCGCGAAATAATCTACATTTTGTTAAAAGCATAAACAAATCCGACGTGGATGCTAAAACTGAAACTTTATCTCGGCAAGACAATAGGGGGTCCTAGCCATATGAATAAGATGTAGACGGCGTTGATAAACAAGAAAGACACCTCGGGAACACTTTCCCATGACTAGGTAATAGATGTACCGGATCCTGGTGAGGATACACAGAATTATCAATGTTATCAGTTTGACTGGGGTTTATCTAACAAATTTGTCTTCCCGGATTATCCGTCCTTTAACAGCTGTGTCTGGGGTTTGGCGGGGGGGGGGGGGGGGGTGCTATGGTGGTAGAATCGCCCTCAAAGTGGGCAAATGCTGTACATTTGATAACAGGGGCATTTATCTAAAGACACACACATGCTTATAGACTCACAGGCCTCTTTGTGTTATGAGATAGTGACGTGCATGTTGTGTGTGCAGACAACAGGTCAATAGGCAGCGTGTGTTTGGATTTTGAGAACAGATTGTGGTTTTGGATGACTGCTTGTCACAGACACAGTGGGGGTTCCAGACTTACTCAGGATTTTCTCACAGTCTCCATCCTGCCGAGAGCGATACCACATGTGTCTTTAATAATTATGGTCATGTCATGTAAATGCTTAGAAATGCAAATAATTATTATTTATGATGTTATTCTGTCATTTATCACATGAAGTTAGCACATTGCCTTTGAATAAGGAATTCAAATATGCATCCTAAGCGACAAAATCTATGACTTCAGAAATGATTGAGTTTATTATAAAAAGGTGTGCACATTTAATGTACCAGTTTTTACTTCAGTTATTAATCTATTTATTTCTCTCTAAAATTTTGCTAGATTCAAAGTCAAGTTGAAGATTAAAAAATGTCTGATATGGTTAAAGATTAAAGCTCTACATGACAAAAAAAATTACAATTTAAAAGATTTAACTTATTTAAATTTAACTTTTTTTTTTTTTTTTTAATGGATTAATCAGAAACTATTCCAGTATTATTATTTATTCTGGTAATTAAAATGCCTAATATTTATATATCCTGTTTCTATTAAAAAAAAATTCTGTGGTGCAAGAACTATACTTTAATTGTTATTCTTACTATTATAATAATAATTATTATTATTTATACTCATAAAGAAATATGTGTGGTTTAGCCTTTTAATTACCAACAGTATTACATATTATTTACACTTTAGTTAAAGGGCTATCACTATTAATGTCTGATTTTGGCACTGTACAACACACATTATTTAATTTCTTTATTTTTTATTTTTATGATTAACCATAAATATAACAAGACTAAAAAAAATCTTCTATTTGTTCTATTTCAATTGTATCATAAATGACGTGTTTGATTAAAATGAATGTGTGATAATTATTTTAATTCAAAAACTATATAGCTAACAGCTATATAACTATGTAAATATTCCTGGCATGAATTTCACATGGCACATCATTGTGGGTTGCTCCCTACTGTATAATCTGACATGATATCTCCAAACACTAAACACACACACACGCACACAGTCTGAAGACGTCTGGACAGCCGCAAGCAGCAGACGGCGACAAACATTGTTTGAAGCTTTCAGCACTTATGAGTCACATGCTGTTGTCCCATATGAAAAATCATAAAGATTAACACTTACCCAAAACAAGTTACTCCCAACTTTCACCCTTGCTTTAATTGATAGTCTCTCATGGATATTGTAAATTTGTCTGCTGTAACATTCTTTCATATTGGACATCCTTACAAAACTCTTAGTTCTGTTTGTCCTTATAGTATCACAAGTAAAAGAATGATGATTTTATAATTAGTCTGCATCACCCAGGAGAGAACGGTTCTCTGTTTGATTTTTTTTTTGCCTTCAGCTTGTTTATTACTGACTATAACTTCTGGATTTAACAGATATAAATATAACATTACAGTAACTGAAACAGAGAAGCAACTTCTAAAACAGATGCAAGTTCAGACTTTATTCGTCACATATACTGTACATTACTGCACAGTGAAATTCTTTATTAAATATAAATCAGCCATTATATGGCACACCTGGAGCAGACAGGGTTAAGGGCTTTGCTCAAGGGTCCAACAGCTGCAATCTGGTTGAGCTGGGGTTCGAACCACCAACGTTCCGATCAGTGCCTCAACACACTGAGCCACGTACTGTAGGTAAGAGACAGAGTACGAGATTCTCATTGACGTACTACAAGTCTTTTAATTGAAGAGATAGAGTACACGAGTGTGTAATAATTATCTGGGACATTATTACTTTTTAAATGACACCCTAACGCCACCTTCTGAGATTTCTTCTTAATCTGTTCTTTTGTGTTCCTGGTTAATAATAAAGTAATAAAACTTCAATAAAACCTCATTCTGATGTTTGCTTTCCTTTCAAAAGCAGGTGATTCATGAACTGATCTGGTCCGATAAGTCCTGGGGACACAAAATAATAGCTTTAGAAAGACAAGATTGAAGCCTATATTGAAATATTGGATAAGGATAGTGGGAATAAGACTGGAATTGGATAAAGTGTAAACAAAGTAAAAAGAAAAGAAAATATACAACAAGACTTTGTGGCTAATTCTTTTCCTGTGAGATAGCGTTCAGGAAACTCATATTTTACATCTGAAAAAACAATAGAAGTTAAAACTATGAATAAAATAAAACCAAAACAACTGTTCATTCACACACACACACACACACACACACACACACACACACACACACACACACACACACACACAATTTATCTCCAGTGTTGAGGGTTCGAGTTCCGCCTCGAGTGTGTGTGCGTGGTGTTTGCACATTCTTAGTTGTTGGTGGGTTTCCTCTGGGTACTCCGGTTTCCTCCCAGAGCCCAAAGACATGCAGATTAGGCTAATTGGAATTTCCCAATTGCCTGTAGTGTGTGAGTGTCTGTGAGTATGCTTATGTGCTCTGTGATGGATTGGCACCCTGTCCAGGGTATACTCCAGCTAGTGCCGTGAGTCTCCTGGGTTAGGCTCCAGGCAGCCCATGACCCTGTACAGAATAAGCAGTATAGAATGAATAAATAAGAATTATTTATTCCTATTAGACAAGATCTCCAAGACTTATGTGCTGTTGATAAAAAGTTAAAGTCAATGGTAACACTTTACTCAAAGGGTACGTACAGCTTTTATAACACATATACCAACATTTTGCAAAGTTTTTTTTTAAGCAATACTGGAGAATTTACAAATGCCTACAGCAATGCTGGAGGATTTATCAAAGCCTTATTTTATAAAGAGTAAGATGATATTATATAAGATTTTTATGTAACTTTCCATACACCATCCATAAATTATTATTATGAAAGAGCTGATTGAGATACTGAGTTACTGTCATTTTTGTATCTGTATCTTGTACTGTAGGTTATTAGCTTGCTTTACTACCAGCACAACGCAAAAGACATGTACAGTACAGTGCTTCACAGGAATGTTATATCTTGTCATAACTGTAAGCGTTTACATTTAAACTTTCATTTGAGGTTATTAAAAGCATTTTTCTGACTGGCATATGAGCTTCATAAAAATAAACTTTACCTTTTCATCATTTTTAAAGAGTGATCATGTAGTTTTATGCTCATAAGTACACATTGTACCATGTGAGATCTGCTTAAAATATCACTTAAAAAAAAAATGTAACTACGAAATGATCATCCACATTGCAAAACCATGAAGTTTCCACTGCATTCTAAAAATATTGAAGAATGCAGAGGTTAACGGAGTTAAAATGGAAAAAATGTGAATTTCTCAAGTTCATACTACTTCCTACTGTATAGCCACGTCCCTGTTTGGTTTTCTGTGTGTCTAATTATTGTCACTAATTTCCTATCACGCACATGATCATGCGTTTATCAGGTCCGATTAGATCGAACCGAGTTATCACTATGTCCGATCAGATTGCACCATGATCCTACCAGGTGCTTATCACGCACATCCTACGTTGTCACTGCGTCCGGTGGTCTGTGCCATGCATATAGTACGTCAGTGAAGTTCCTAAGAGGTGTTAGTTATACTGTTAACAGGTCAATGACTTTACGAATACATCAATTCAAGTTGGCATTTTGCTCATATTTTCACTGCTGGGATCTCCATACTTCTCGGTTTTAATAGATATTAAATGTTTCATTCTGTGCCAAAAGTATTTAAACAGTCTAAAACAGACTGAGTCATATAATTTGCATTGGGTTTTTAAAGTACAATTACACATTGCTGTACAGTACTTTTAGATGCCGCAAGTTAATATAAGTTAATATAAGTTGCTAAGTTGTCTAATAATAAGTTACGAATCTCACACATTACGGACAATTTGAGACCAGCAGTCAGCTTAATCTGTGTGCCTTTGAACTGTGGGAGGAAACCAGAGTACCCGTAGGAAACCCACAAAGACCAATAGAAACATACAAATTCTAGGCACAAAGACCCGAAACAGGATTCAAACTCGGACCCCGGATTAAACATGGCCACCATGACGACTATTGTTATTATTATTATTATTATTATTATTATTATTATTATTATTATTAACTGTCAGCAATCATTGTTTTCAACTTCTACTTATAGTGGATTTGCAGTCTGTTCCATGTTAACTAGAGTATTGCTGCTGTTGTTCTTGCAACAATAATAATAATAATAATAATAATAATAACCTTGCTCAAGGGTTCAGTGGTGGCATCTTGAACCTCTGAGCTTCTGATCAGTGACACAGAGCCTTACCACCACTGAGTCAACACTACTTCATACAGTATATACAGTATGTCACTCACTCACTCATTGTCTATACTGCTTTATCCTGTATACAGGTTGTGGGGGGCCGGGAGCCTATCCCAGGAGACTTAGGGCACAAAGCAGGGTACAATCCATTGGGGGGCACACACACATACACAGTACATACTCATTCACACAGTATGGGCAATTTGGGAATGGCAATTCGACATATCTGCCTGTCTTTGGACTTTGGGAGGAAACGGGAGTACCAGGAGGAAACCCACCAAGCATGGGGAGAACATGCAAACTCCTTGCAGACAGACCTGAGGTGGGAATCAAACCCAGACCCTGGAGATGCAAAGTGAAAGTGTTAACCACTACGCCAACGTGCCGCTTATTATTATTATTTTTATTTTTTATTATTATTATTAATGGGCAGCAATCATCAACTTCTACTTTGTTGGAGTTGCAGTCTGTTGCATGTAAACTGGTGTGTTGTTGTTCCTGCAAAAAAAACAATAATAATAATAAAAAATATATATAATAATAATAATAATAATAACCTTGCTGTAAGGTTTTATAATATTGTAAGACATTGTAGTCTAATAAGAAGATTCCTGAGCCCCCTCACTGTGCTTCCTTTATGCCTTATGTTGTAACACCTTCTACATCCTGTATCCAGACGAGTATACACTACAGTACATCCAAATGGCTCTTGTCTGCTAGAACCCTTTTGTTTAATCAGGATTGTTTAATCCTGTCTGTATCCGGGTCCCTCTATGACTTACATGGTTCTTTTGATGTTCGGGACGTAGCACCATTTAAATGTGCTCTCTTTGCTAAGAATAAACAGAGATCTTCAGACATCATGCCAGTGTATGTGTGTGTGGTCGATCAGGCCTGGACCGGTAAGTGTATCAAGGTGGGGCGGACACAACAAGCAATAACACTTATTCTCTTAGCTTAAATTTGTCGTGGACACACTTCTTCTTCATTTAAACCCAACACTTGCTTAAGGGCCCAGTGGCGGCATCTTGAACCCCTGAACTCCTGATCAGTGACCCAGAGCCTCAACCTCAACATAATATTATTTTTAATGACTATTTAAATTCATTATTTAGATCAACTAATTTGTATGTGTCAGTCAAAGACTGTTTATTTTTTTCATCCCCAAAAATCCCTTTTGATCCATCTTTCGACTGTAACCCGTTTATCCGGGTCACGTGATTAAGTGTGACCGCTTGACTGCTGGAACGTAAGGCTCGCTCGCCCTCTAGTGACGCAACAATGCCACTACGACTAACAGTTTGTTTGTGGTTGCCGAGCAACAGCAACCGGAAGCTGAAACTACAGTGTGGACAAGATTTAACTCGCAGATTGAACTTTAATTCAGCATTTGGGGTTGAAAGAAGACATGGCAGCGGAAAGAAGAGTGAAAGAGAAAGAGCCCCTGGATATTGTTCACCAAAATGCCATTCATGTGGAGACGATCCTGAAAGAGCAGCGCTGCCAGAAGCTTTACACCGAGTTCACCATCAACCCTTTCAGAAAGTGTGAGTCCATAGCTGTGGCTGTTGTTGTTGTTGATAGGTTAATAAAAGAAAATAATAGCTCCCTGTGAAGCACTGCGCAGTGATCCATGATTTTTTATAATAATATAATATTAAAGGTATAAAAGTATGCTATTGCTAATCTGTTATAGTTATTTGCACATTTGATTAGGCACTTGAGTTTGATGGTTTTAATTAAACTCCAAATAGCTTTCAATAAAATAAGGACTATAAAAGATTAAATCGAGCCTAATGTATTCTAGAGCGGGGAAGTTCTAATAAAATTAAATAAAATAAATCTGTAGATCTCAAATTATTACTTAAATATTTCAGTACACATCTGAGAAGTAACCTTAATATTTAACTCGGATCATGTTCAGAGCAGGTCCATGTATTTTTATTGTACATTTGTGCAAATGTTGCATGGCGAAAAAGGTTTGAAAACTGCAGAATTATTATGGAGTGGTGCGTGTTAGGTTAATCGATTATCCCAAATTGCCCATAGTGTGGATTGGCACCCTGTCCAAGGTGTACGACGTTTCCCCCCGTGACCCTGTATACAGGATGAAGTGGTATAGATGATAATTGAGTAAGTCTCAAAAGAGTCCTGAATTATACAGGTAATTTCCCCAATATTTAGGTCATTCATTCATTCATTCATCTTCTATACCGCTTCATCCTCTATTCAGGGTCGCGGGGGCCTGGAGCCTATCCCAG
>JAQMYI010000037.1:7477805-7488593 GCA_030014275.1 Clariallabes melas
ATGAGTGTGTGTGCCCTGTGATGGATTGGCACCCTGTCCTGGGTGTACCCTGCCTCATGGCCTAAGCCTCCTGGGATAGGCTCCAGGTCCCCGCACCCCTGAATACAGGATAAAGCGGTATAGAAGATGAGTGAGTGTACGTTCGTGAATGGTGATCCCTGTCGAGGTGGCACAGAGCTCAGCTACAGTCTTCCTGAACATTTAGCCTGAATTGATTGAAAAACAACACACAATCTTTCACAAACACCACTTGCACATTACAGGAATTCAGCTGGGAGTTGTTGCCACAACCCCCATACAGTCCTGACCTCGCTTCAAGCCGTTTCTACATGTTTGGGTCATTCAAGGATTTCCTGGGAGGCCAGCATTTCGGGCAAGAAGCAAGTAGTCCAGTCATGGTTTTGGTGTGCTGAGAAAACTTTCCACCTTGATGGTGTCCAAGCACTACTGAAACGCTGGGATGAGTGCATTAGTGTAGCAGGGGATTATATATGTAGGGAAATAAAGGGAGGTTTTACTCTCATAACTGTGTTTTGTTAATCTGCAGAATTAAACGTCCAGGTTTGACTTGAACGCCTTTTGTCCACTTGCAATAATGTTCTTTGTGGATATTTAGTGACAAAAATATGTGTCCATTTTGCCAACTAAAAAATGTTAGGCTCTTAAAAATAAGGTTAAAGGTTAGACTAAATTAAGACTTAGACATAGAACCACAATAGTCAGTAAAAAAGTATTTTTCTCTGATCGCTGGCTTTATCTTTAACCATTTCTCATTAAACATTCATTGGTGTCTTTAAAATATATTTAAAGTGTTCTGTAGCTTGTCACCAGGGTGGTACCCTTATCTTTTTGGACCTTTGATATGTATCATAGAAATTCACGAGTGCTTAAGGAGGAGTTAAGTTTAGCACTAAAGAAATAAACACACACTCAGTTCCTCATCCGTAGTCAGCAGGGCGATGCAAACCTGACATTCAGTTTGTAGCGTGGCAGACATCGGGCTACTGAGATTCCAGAAAGTTCTGCAGCAAAAAGGGAGAGAGAGAGAGAGAGAGAGAGAGTGGTGACTCAGAAGCTTTGAGAGAGACGGAATGGGTGCAGTCATCTAACCTGGCCTAATACTGATCACCACCAATGGAGGTCAGAACGGAGCACGGTGCCAGGTGGAAAGCTAGAACCCGGCCATCAGATTCAGGTTATGATTTTTGTGAATTGCACAGATGACCTGGAGGAAAGCCAGAGGTCTGCACTGTGTTTGAGGGAATGGAGATGAGGGGAGGGAAAGGTGAAGCGGTTTCCTTTCGGTCAGCAGTGCAGAGCTGGGTGGATGTGCATGCTAATTGGTGATTTAATTAGTTCTTAAATATTGCAGCTGTGCACAATAACAGCAGGTTAGATGCTGGGGAAAAAAAAAAAAAAAAAAAAAAAGCATCCCTGAGCTGACACGGAAGGACTAAAGCAGATGCGACGAAACAGCTTTGTAGTTGCAGTGCAAACAAATCTAAACTACATTTGTCCAGTGTGTATTTTCCAGATCTATATCAGAATGTTCTTTGTAGGAAGAACACGTACATTAAACACTGAAGTGAGATAGAGCTATCCATCTTTGTTCTGTTTGTTTTCTGCTCAAGTGAAATGGACCAGCAATAGTGAGGACCTTTGAGAGAGAGAGAGAGAGAGAGAGAGAGAGAGAGACAGGTGGTTACAAAAGCAGATCCCGAGGTGATACAGTGAGACGGTTCCAACAGTAAACGTCGGTTAAAACGCAGGGTAATAAAAACAGAGTTTGTTGAAAGGCGAAGGGCGAGAGAGAAAACGCGAAAAAGGAGGAGAACCACCTTTGATTTTCCATCACATTAACCTGGCCAGCCAGCAAAACGCCAATAGTTCGACTGAGAGGGAGTTAGTGAGGCAGACTATAAGAGGCCATGGAAGAAAAAAAAAGAAAAAGGATAAAGACAGATTACGGCAGAAACTCAGGAGATATGTATTAAGTTTAGTTGTGCATCGTGAAGAGTTTACTCGCTCCCTCTCATCCATGGCGGTAATCAGTAATCAGAGCTGCGTGTGCAATCTGAAAAATATCTTCGCAAAATTTGCATTAGGACGCATTGATCTATCAGAAATGGTTGTTCCTGTACCCCATGTACTGTAGGATGAATTCTGATTATTATATTCGTAGATTGCAGGTACATGGTGTGTCTTTTTTAGGTTGGAAAATGCCAGATAAAGGAAGGACACGCCAAAGGCTTTTTGTTTCTTTACATTGCAATTTCTCAGATAAAAGCTCAGCTAAAAAGATAAACCCATGACAAATGCAAGCGCAAAGGGATTCTGCACTCTACAGTAACTGTCCTAGTAAAAGAATGTATGACTTCATGTGTAAACATGTTGTTAGCTAAAGATTAATCAATGCATGGGACTGTGGAGCATTTACAGTACTTGCCTGGTGGTCTAGTTTATATATTTATGAAGGAAAAGATATTAATAATAATAATCGCACTAAACAGGATGCAAGGCAGAGTAGCCTCTTAATCCGACAGCTTCCACCTTGAAATGTCAATGCCTTTTTTTTTTACCTTTTTTTTTTTTTTCCTCTTTAGGACAGTGAGAAGTTAACCTCATCCAGGCCTAGACAAAGACACAGAGTCTCACTTCACGGTCTGTGTCCTGCAACCAGCCTGGCGAGAAACAAGGCATCGGCTGTTGCACACTGACCAAAGACAAGAAAAAAGGAGGCTTTGTGAACGCTTCCTATTCAGACACGTCTCCCGTAGCTCTACGGAGCCTGACACCAAAGGATACTGCTTCACTCTGGATCAGACTGTGAACCCAGACGGCCTCGATGTTTGGCACGAATCAATCAGGAAAGGGTGGAGCCATGTTTGCGCTTTACAGAGTTTTATATTAACCGCTCAGAACACCAAGAGGATATTTAATCAAGGTGGTACGAACAGGTAAAAAGCCTTACACAACAAAAGTCACATAAATGACGTACGAGTATGATTTATATATTGGTTTTTAAGGCACTTCAGTCACATGTAAGAAACATATCATCATACAGTAGATATATGAAATGTGTCCTTTGGTCCTTTATTGAAACAAAAAGACACCAAAGTTCGACCAACCTTGTGATCCTACCTCATGCCAACACCGGTATTTTTGTTTAAAGCTAGTTGTCGCTAGTCCTCCAGCTGGATGTGTGCTGTTTTCTTATCAGCGTCCACCCGTTTCTCGTTACCATTTGTGTAAATTCCTGACCTGAAGAGATAAACAATCCTGTCAATAATCTTGTCTTGATCTGAGGAATTAGCTGCTTTTACAGTTACAGCTCATTTGCAAAACCCTCACACTGACATCAATCATTACAAAGATTTAAGCCAAGATTTGCACTGCCATTTGAAGTGTCCCTTTTTTTCAAATCAATTTTCTTATTTACGTAGAATGTACTGTAATTGAATCAGATTTTTACCATTCAATTGGAATATCTACTGTAGCTTTTAAGGTGCAAAATGGCATTTTATTGTGAAATAAAGGATAAGTAGACCAAAAAGTACACCTCCTGGGGACCTAACGTTTGAAAAACTGAAAGGCTTATAGCATATGTCTCTAACAGCTTTGCTCATCAGGATCCTGATGTTTTTGCACAGTTTTCTTTGGAATTTCATAAGGGGCATTGGTGGCTCAGGGGAAGGCTTCTTAACATGCTATGTGGAAGGCGTCTAGTTCAATTCCCACCTAATGCCCCAAAACTAGCCGCTGGATCCAGGGCATTCTTAGTGCCAGTCTCAAGCCTGGATAAAATAAATAAATAAATGGGAGGGTTACATCCAGCATAAAAACCGTGCCAAGCTGAATCTGCAGATCAGATGGTCCACTGTGGCGACTCCTCATAAGGAGCAGCGGAAAACAGCAACATCATCAACAACTTTGAAATTGCTTAAGCTCTGCGAGATTGGATGGAAACCATTGGGGAACAACAACTATCAAGTTCTGACACAGCATGCCCAGCCATCTTGCCCTCAACCCTGATAATAATACCACGATTCCTAATGATGAACATAATCCCCACAACAGGAAGCTTCACTGAGAGCATTCTGACCAGTTTCCATGGTCTCATTAGGTCAGAGAACATTTCCCTTTTCACACATTTAATAGGATTTAATAGTGGATGACTACAGTGGTAGGTTTCTTGCCTGCCATGCGGAAGGCCCAATACCCAAACCACAGCCACTGGATGCAGTGCCAGTCTCAAGACAGGATAAAATGGCAGGGTTGCGTCAGGAAGTCAAAAGTCCAACACCGTAATGACTTTCTTTACTGAGAAATTCTTTATTCTTTATTTACTTCCTTTATTTACTTTTCCATAAAACCCATCGTTGTAGCGCGAACTTGTGCGGCTTTTTCCAGCTCGGCTGTAGAAATCTCCAGCACCGCTTCAGCTTCCTGGTTGCTTCTGTGACTCATGTCCTCTTTACTCGGTCACTGGCTTTTTGGTGGATAACCTCTAGGAAGAGTCACCTACTGTAGAGATGTGCCAAATTCTTTTTCTTTTTATAGTAATGGATTATGAATAATGATTCCTTGACTGTTCAATTACTAAAACTGTTGTATTTTTCTTCGTTAATAGATTTGTAAATCATTTTGCCAACTATATTGATTTCCACTACTTCAACATGGGCTAAGTTGTGTAGATTCATGACGCACAATCCCAAAAGTTTTAAATGGAAAATCTATTTCCAATCCAGTTCAATGCTGGTAAATATGGTCTAAGGCTCTCTGTATGTACCTTTCCATTCTTTGTAATGTTTGACGTCCCACTGCAATGACAGGAAAACATCCGTTTGCATGCCACTCGTCATGACAACACACCCGGTCTAGGTTTATGATAAATCATCTTATCGATGACGTTCCATATTATTTCCGGATGAATACATTTCCACTTTAGCATTGTTTATTTTCAGCGCTTTGCTCAGGTGCTTTCTTTAAATACAGCAAGCGATTTCAAAGCATTGCATGCTGGTGACCAGAGTCTACAGAGACTTAATTAACAATATCACACATGCTCTCATTGAACCATACTGTGATTTCAAGCACTCCGGATGAAAAACAATTATAGCCAACAGGAAAAATAACCTGCAGGATGTTTGTATTGAACAAGACTTGCAGCACTACAGAAGTTTTTTTTTTTTTCTTTTCTCGCTTTCTCTGGTTTATAGATCGGCCCTGCGCAGTAGTGTCTTTATTTTTTGAGAGTAGAGGTGATATTCTGCCAGGAAGCTGACTGCTGACTGCTCCACTAAAGCTGCTGACAGGATTTTAATGAAAAGCTGTCAGTGCCACAACCTCACTTTGAGGTTCACAGAGACCAAAGGGACATGCTGTTGATGGACAAATTAACATAGCAAGTGGGAATTTCTTCTCATAATATCCACTCTTCCGTTTATAATATCACAATAATAAGATGATCATAATAATAAAATAATAATAATAATAAGTGGGGTGTTCAAGTCAAACAGGGAATTCTCATGAATGAAGGCATTAAAACAGATTAACAGAAGACTTCAAGTACAGTATAATGATGAGACTCTTAGTCATTTGGATGGTGCAGACATTTAAAAAAAAAAAAAAAGGCTGTAGGTCCGTCAATTAGTGCATTAGATCCCGTGGAACACCTGGTCCTTGAAAATAGACGAATTGAAAACTTTGGGCCATTAATGGGGTTCCTGGGAGGCCAGAGTTTCAGAAATGAAGCAGGCAGTCCGATCATGGCTCTGGTGTACTCTTTCTAACTTTCTAACTTTTTAACTTAACTTCAAATATCAAAACTTTAAAACACTGAAATGAGTGCATTAGTGTAGCGGGAAATTATATAGAGAACTAAAGGGAGTTTTTACTCCCATAAAAGTGTTCTGTTTTTCTGCACTATTAAAAGTCCCAGTTTGACTCAAACACTCCTCGTAATACTACTACTAATAATAATCGAACCCGGACCCTGGTGGTGCAAGGCGACAGTGCTAACCACTACACCACCGTGCCGCCAGCTCTGTGGTTAAGGCTCCTCATTAACCCCGTTACCTCAGTGCATGGCTTTTAGTCTCTAATTTGTATGTCAGCTTTGCATAAACGACTCTGGCTATTAAATCAACCTCAATAACACAATGTCTTCTTCCTGCATGGCAGGTGTTGCTCTCTGCCCCTTCCCTGACATCGGCAGCGTTCCACCAAATTCCTAACAAGCAACATGTCCGAGCTAGACGACTTCCCTCCTACCCTCCCTTCTCGCGGCCTCAACCAAGCCGATCCATCCCGTATCCAGCAGGACATCCTGGAGGAGCAGGTGGAGCTGTGGTGGTTCAGCGAGCCGAGGAAGTCTCTGCTGTGTTACAGCGCCTCCGTGGCCTTGGTGGTGGGTTGCGGCGTAGGTGGAGTCGGCCTGTTGTCCAGCACCACCAGCCTGTCCAGCGAGTGGCGCCTGGGAGCGGGCACGGCGCTGTGCATGCTGGCGTTAGCCGTGGTGCTCAAGCAGCTGCTCAGCTCGGCTGTCCAGGACATGAACTGCGTGCGCAGCCGTCAGCGCATAGACGTCCTGAAAAGCGGAGGCTTGTCCGACATACTGGTCGTGCTCCTCACTGGAATTTCCTTGGTCATCTGCGGAGCTGTGCTTCTCACCGTGGCGCTGGGATACCACATGCCCAAACCGGGCCAGGCTCTCAACGATATGTATATATCGGGAGTGGTGTTGTTGGCCGGTGGCGGGTTCACGGTGGTGGCCGTCACAGTTTACTCACTTGTGGTTTTCATCTTGGCGAGGATAAGACCCCAGAGGAGCTTGAGAGACAGAATGCTGGGAATTTTCACTGTATCGGGGCAGATGCGTGCCCGGCGGGAGACAGCGTCAAGCCTGGCACAACTCATATGACTGTGGAATATTTTATTTATATACATATATATAAGAAAATGGACCATCAATGTTAAAATTTTTATTTTCCTCAGAAACTATCCTGCAGAAGAGGTAATCAATAAAGAAACACAGCCACTAGTGACCATTTTTGCACATTTTGATGGATGAATGTATAAAACTAGAACAGCGATGGTATATAATACATACTGTATTATCTCTCTTATATTATGTATACTAGTCTCACTGTGCTCCCAAGCCCAAAGCCTTTTATCGTTATGCACCACCATGTTTTACACAAACCAATGAAATACGGAATTTATTTTCTTCTTCACTATGGACGTCGGCTCCTCACAGCACAACCGTCGCATCCAAAACATGTTAATGAGCTTCACCAAACATCAATTCACCATCTGTGGGGAATCGACTGCGTGTGTCCTTCACACGGTTATTTATATGAGCGAAGAGGCGTGTCCCAAACATAGATCCATCTGGACCTTGCTTGTCAGAGCTGCTTAACGTGTGGTAGAACGCATCAGCCATGTCGGTTTGCATGTCTGTGATTTTTACACCGTGACCTCCGTGCGGGCTCGGCTCGAGCAGTACACACCGCCCATCAAACTAAACCAGCGTTCCAGCTATACGAAGAGTGAAGAGTGTATTTTAATTTACAGCTGTTTATAATAATTATTATTATTATTATTATTATGATGCACTTTTATTGACATGTCATTTAATATGGCATAAACACATTTATAATTCTAAATTCTATAAAAATAAAGTGCAGTAACTCTCGGTCAGTCTGGAGAGCTGATTAAAAAGTGTTCAGAATTTCGATTGTGTGTGAAAAAGAAAAAGGTTTTCTATACAACACTTAAAAAAAAAACATTTTAAAGCTCAGATTGAAATTTGCTGTTGCATTATGGGCTCTTTCTTACATAATGAGAATATCATCATATCATACAGCTTGATTGAGTGTTAACTTATCAACATATTTTATTTGGGAAGAAATACACAAATATGGAATTATGAAAAAATATGAAGAATCATACATGGTCAATGTTAGCATTGTTATTAATATAATATACAGTGTTGAATGTTTAGGGATCATTTAAATAAATTCATTTTATTGTTTCATTGAAATAAAAACGAATCCTGGTTTTCTCAAGATGTGCTTCTTTGTTGTTAATGAATAGATGATTATTATACATTTAGGTCTAAGGCAGGTTATGTTACATACATTTAGAAAAAACTAGCTTTATTTCTCTATATAATCCCCTGCTACACTAATACACTTATCTCAGCATTTCACTACTGCTTGCATACCATCAAGGTAGAAAGTTTTCTCAGTATGCCGGAACCATGATCGGACAGCCTGCTTCACGTCTGAAACGCTGGCCTCCCAGGAACTCCTTTAATGGCCCAAACATGTGGAAATGGCTTGGAGTGAGGTCAGGACTGTACGGAGGTCGTGGCAATAATTCATGAATGATTGTGTACAGTTTCACAGACAGATGTGTCTCTTCCAGCAGGTTATCCATCGATTTTCAAGGCTGATGGTTTCAACCGCTGAATGTTACAGGAACAACTGTAGTATGTACGACGGAAGTATGGCATTCTTTAAAATGTTTGCTCCATTTAAATTTTCCACTGCGGCTAAGTATCTCATCACCGTAATGTGCTTGAAGTCTTCTGTATAAATAGCAAAAAGTTTTGCACCTTATTTCTCAAGAAATCTCATCACTAGTCCCGGTTTGATTTGAACCTCTCTCGTGTAAAATACTCACTCACTGACTACATTAAGAGGAAAACCCGTAGACTAAGATCCAAATTCCAAATTATAATTAGTCATCATTACGAATATATCAACACATAATGTAATAAAAAGTTTCCTACTTATTTGTTTACATTACTGTGAGTTTAACCTTTAAAAATGCCAATGAAGAAACCTGGAGGCCATGAGAAATTGACTGAGTGAGTGCAACATTTGCACTTTTTTTCCCCAACGAAATTTATAAGCATGAAAACCTTCGAGAAACATGAATTAGGTCTAAATAAATGATTAAAGTCGTCCTTTATTGTTTGTAGTAGCGCTGTTAAAAATGCATGTTGAAATAAATAGCCACAGGCAGAATATGCCAGTCGTAGAGTATATGGTGTCTCTGTTTACTGACTCTGTGTGTGTGTGTGTGCATTGATCTTCCAGCTGAGTCAGTACAGGTCATGGAATGAAGGATGGGACAGGATGAGGGGGAGGCAGGACTGTGGTGATGATGTTGGTTCTTGCTTTCGACAGCCAGGCCATTGTGTTTAAACTCTGTTCACTCACGAACCGAACAATGACCGTGTCTGAAACCCATTGTCGTTAAACCCGTGACCTCGTCAGAGCAGGGAACTAATTAGAGTAGGGTATCTGGCGCCAAGATGTACGCAGCAGATCTCTAAAGTTCTGTAAGTTGTGAAGTGGTGACTCCATGGATGGGAATTGTTTGTCCAGCGCGTCCTGCAGATTTTTGATTGGATTGAGATCTTCGGAAGGTCTTCATCATGCTCCTCAAACCATTCCTGCACAATTTTTTTACAGTGTGCTGCTGAAAGAGGTTCCATGAAGGAGGTGTACTTGGTCTGAAACAATGTTTAAGTCGGAGGTACGTGTCTAAGTACAGTAGCATCCACATGTTGGGCAGGACTCAAGGTTTCCCAGCAGAAGAATATCATACTCAATGAGTCTGGCTTGCCTTCTAATCATAGTATATTCTGGTGCCATCTGTTCCCCAGGTACAGTAAGTGATGCAGATGCACTTGGCCATCCGCATGATGTAAAATATAATGTGATGCATCAAACCAGCCCATGTTCTTCTATTGCTCCGTGCTGTCAAGTTCTAATGCTCACATGTCAGATTGGTAGTGGACAGGGGTTAGACCAGTTTGTGGCTTCACAGCCCCATACATAGCAAGCTGTGATGCACTGTGGGTTCTGACACCTTTCTATCACAGTCAGCAAATTGTGCTACAGTAGATCTTCTGTGACAAACAGTAAGCCAGTCTTTGCTTCCTTCTTCTTCTTCTTTGTAAAATGTTAATACACTTATTTAAAAATTATGTAATTTAATAAGGTGGTGTAGTGGTTAGCACTGTCGCCTTGCACCTCCAGGGTCCGGGTTCGATTCCCGGCCAGGCTCGGTTCCCGACTCTGTGTGCATGGAGTTTGCATGTTCTCTCCGTGCTTGGTGGTTTTCCTCCCGCAGTCCAAAGATATGTAAGTTAGGCTAATTGTCGTTCCCAAAATTGCCAGTAGTGTGTGTGTACAGTATGTGTGTGTGCCCTGTGATGGACTGGCACCCTGTCCAGGGTGTACCCCACCCCGTGCCCTAAGCTTCCTGGGATAGGCTCCAGGTCCCCGCGACCCTGAATACAGGATAAAGCGGTATAGATGATTAGTGAGTGTAATTTAATATGCTGTTGCATTATCGGCTCTTTCTTACATGTTGAGAATATCATCATATACTGCTTAATTGATAGTGAATTTTGGCTTCTCAACACATTTTATTTGGAAACAAATACAAAAATGATAGAATTCTGAAGAAATATTCAGAAGAATTAAACATGTTCCATGTTAGCATCGTTCTTCTTCTTTTTCTTTGTCTTTCGGCTGGTTTGGACATGTTCAGAGGAGAGATTGTGAATCTATCGTTAGAAGGATGCTGAGGTTGGAACTGCCAGTCAGGAGGTCAAGAGGAAGACCAAAGTGGAGATTTATGGATGTTGTGAGTAGAGATGTTCCGATACCATTTTTCCCCTCCCGATACCAATTCCGATATTTGGGCTCAGGGTATCGGCCGATACCGAGTACTGATCCGATACCTGGGTGTGTATCTGTACAGTAT
>JAQMYI010000037.1:7566390-7580228 GCA_030014275.1 Clariallabes melas
CAGTATAATCGGTCCGCCGAAACTCATCCAGTGAGAAACGTTCCGCGGTGCAAAAATAAGTCCGATTAAAATGCGTTTAAAAAATTAACGCGTTATTTTTTGTGTAATTAATTAATCTAAATTAACGCGTTAAAGTCCCGGCCCTAGTTATAATTCAACATCATATCAATAAAAAAATTATCATTCGCCATGTCTTCTAATGATGTCACTAACGCGACCGTAGTAACAGATTTAAAGTAACGAAATATCAGCAGTCTTTGAACTGTCAAAGATCATCCAATCAAATTATTTGACCAACTAACTTTTTCTTTTTTATTTTAGAACATTGGTTAACACTAAGCAAAATTGCATGTGTGTGTGCTACCATTTTTAATTTCTTGTTTTTCTCTAAAGCATTTCTATTTGTCTCTCACGCACCATCCTACCACTTCATCCTATATTCAGGGACGCAGGGTGCCTGGAGCCTATCCCAGGAAACTTAGGGCACTCATTTAATTTGGGAACGCCATTTAGCCTAATCTGTAGATTTTTGGACTATGCGGGAAAACCCGACAAGCACAGGGAAAACATGCAAACTCCATGTACACAGAGACAGGAATCGAACCTGGGCCGCGGAGGTGCAAGGCAACAGTACTAACCACTACACCACCATACCGCCCATTCCTATATGTTTTTATTTAACTGTTGTTAGTGGCTTTATCTGCTTAAAGGTGTGTGGATGTTTTATAGCCATTGTTTTCAGACTTGCCAGATTTAATGCTGTTAAAATATATATTTCTTTATAATTCTTTTGAAAATGAGTTACATTAGACGTTTTTCTGGGGAAAAACCTGCAAAAATATCACTAATGACAACAATTTCTTCTCAGTTCCATAGAACGCTATAGAATTCTATAGAAAATCTGCTTTGAGATGCATGACGTATAGACTTTTTACTCAGTTTATGAACTTTTTATGAACCTGCACTATGTCTCCATAGATCATCTACTATAATATCAAATTCTATTGTTCTATAGAATTCCTGGTTAGAACCCTAAGGATTTTTTTTTAAACAAGCACAGCTATTTTTTTATTATTACTTTTTAATAAAAGGTTCGATTACCAGTCAGGGAACCAACTCTAGTCACTGGGGGTTGCACGAGCCATTGCTCAGTTAAATGTACAGTAGGTATCAGAGAGAGCATCTAGCCTAAAACTTTGACGTATCCCATAACTAAACCATTTCTATTTCTAAAATCTTTTTTTAGCACAAGAAAACCGTCCAGGGGACAAGCTCTATAGGGTTTCCTGGGATTTCATTTTATTTTTCCTGCAAGAAATCTATAAAATGTAGACTTTAGATTTTCCTTTTTTTTTTTTTACAGGGTTAACCAACCAGTCATTTTGTCTACTTGTAAAGATGTATTCAAGTTTAGTGACTAATGGTCTGTAAATTTGCAAAAGCATGCGATTGTGTGTAAAAGAGTGTGGGTTTTAGAGTTGAAGAGTGTTGGCATGACTTCCTGTGCTTAACAAAGTAGAGCCACCCACCACGTTCACATTGTACTCAACATCCAACACCAATTCGCCCATTAGTTGTGCTGCTGTACCAAGATGATTAACGCTCACGTTTTTGAATAGTCATGGGTTAAAAGGGTAACTGCACAGACAATGGATCTACAAATCAGCTGGTCATTATTGTTCTTCTGTCTGATCGTGCAGGTGAATTGCGACCCTCTTGTGTCAGAACAAGGTAGGCAGAAAAACAGAACAGCACTTTTTCCTTGTATTAACTTAACACAGGAAGTGTAGACTTATTCTAAGGTATAATTTTAATGAATTGTGTTAATAATATCTACCCAGGATACACTTGTGTACTTTGATTGTGCAAGTTGATTCGCTTTTAATCCTTCTGTAATAGAACATACGTACAATTTTTGCATCTTATCTGATTACGTACTGATGTTTATTTCATTGTTGGCACTTGTACTACGAAATGTGATACCACAGTCTTATTGAATTCTTGAATTTGATTGGTCAGAAGGTGTTGATTAGTAAGTGCCAGGTGCATATTTTTAAGTTTTTTGGGCAAGTTTAAAGCTGGTGCAATATAAAGACTTTGTTTTAAACACGCATAGTCTACTAACATATAATATTGTATGTTATTCCTTTATTAATTAAAACATTAATTGTTTTGTGCATTGCTGCAGTATAAAGGGAATACACACTTTAGGATGCACTGTTAGTGGAAAATAATTCTTGGAGTGGGAATGGTGCACAACGTTCTGCTTTGTTCTGTACTTACATCACAGCATTCATCATGGTTCTGTTTTTTTTTTAGATCTGGCGCTGCTGGCTGCTGAGAAGTACCCAGTGTGTTTCACTAGAAAGTTTGAAGACTTCACCTGCTTCTGGGAGGCGCCTGTGGGAAAATCCTATGACTTTTTTTATAAAGCAGATTATGAGTAAGTACTATATACAGTAAAACTCCATGCGTCCATTTAGGAACCTCTGTAGTTCAACTAGAGGCCGTCGAGGTCAACGGTGACCATTGTATTTATTCCCCTTTTGTATGATTCACACACACACATTTACGCACGACGGGCAATTTAGGAACAGAAATTAGCCTAATCTGCATGTCTGTGGACTGTGGGAGAACATGCAACCTCCAATTAAAAATGTAACTCCAATTAAAAAAATTATAAAACTTTAACTAAGGAAAGGTTGATAATTAGCTAATAATAGCAGACATGGCATTAGTACATGCTGTAGGACAGGGATGTCTCCAGGACCAGAACTGCAATGTGGGATATACTGTATGTACACCCAGATATATGAGACCTGAACACTTTTTCTTTATGCATTGAGTCACATACCGCAATTACATTTATACAGGTATATCTATTTAGCAACTTTTACTAAAATCAATTAATAGGTATCATGAACGGGACATGAAGGCAGACGCAAGTAGAGACAATGTATTGAGCAAAGAGTAAAGAGCAACCAAGTAAAAAAACAACAACATGAAAACGAGAACCATAATCATGTACTGTGGGTATGAGGCAGTAAAGACTTGTAGAAGCAATTCTGTGGTACAAACAGACACTTACCCACAAGCTACTGAAAAACAAGAACTCAAACAGTGGTGGTAATCAAGGTGAAAAGAGAAACGTGTGAGTAATAGTAAGTGTGAGTCCTGCGGCTGATGGGTAGGGTAGTTGTGCACCCTTTTGGCGCTACTGTGACAACTTGTTAACTGACTTTTCTTGGTATTTTTTAGTTTTTCATGTTTTTGTTAGCTCTCTTGACCTTTATGGAATGTAATAATAATAATAGTAATAAAAAAAACTAAGTAATGATAATGTGGATGCCGTTTGTTTGTTTTGTGCTAATTATATAGTGTATTTTTTGTATTTTTTTAATATCCTTATAAGTAATTGTTATTCCTCCACAGTGCAGAAAGCAGATGTGATATAAGGCAGCAGGAGACTGCAGGAAGAAAAATCCTCTATATCTGCTCCTTCCCACCCAGTGATGTCTTTATGTTCACCTGGACGGATGTTAGAGTGGTGGATAAAGATACCAACACAACGGTCTACAATCGCACTCTTTACGTAGAGGACAATTGTAAGAATAATGTGCACTTTAAGCAAAATTAGTGTTTGTAAATTAGTTGTTAATAAGCGTTTCCTCTCTCCAGGCCTGTTTGATCCTCCGTCAAATGTGTCTCTCTACCGTACTGGAAAGGCAGGACAAATTCTGGTGAAGTGGCCGGCACTAACAGAACTGAAAACTCAAGTGCAGTATGAGCTACGCTACACCTCTAAGACATTACAGGATACAGTTAAATTGGTGAGGCACAAACCAGCTTAAATTGTTCTATTAAAATGCTTTATAATAATAATAATAAAAAATAATAAAAAATAAATAAAAAAAAAATTATTATTATTATTATTATTATTAATCTTGTTGTTTTTGTTGTTATTATTATTTCTCTTTTTATTTCTTCTTCTTTTTTTTTAGGAGAAAGGTTCCAGATTTGAGTATCTGTTGCTCTCCCTCGTCCCAGGACACCCCTGCACAGTGCAGATCAGGGTTAAGGCCAGTTTTTCTCAGACTGGAGGTCACTGGAGTGGCTGGTCAACTCCTGTTACAATAACGGTGCCTCAGACAGCAGGTGAGAGAGAGAGCAGCATTCACAATGCTGAACTGTTTGGTAGATTGCTGGTTTGTATTGAACAAATACTAACAAAAACTAACAAATACTTCCTTGACATTACATTACATTACATTACACTGTCGTGATATATCTAATGAATTAAGTAACATTATATGTTTTTCTATGTATTGAACAATATACAGGACTGGTAAATAAATAGGTGCTATTTTACATTTTATAACAATCCATGAAGTTTCCTCTAAACGTTTTGGTTGTTTTATTTGTAAAGACTCTCAAATGTTTCATATTTATAATTATGTGATGTTATTTAATTCACTACTGGACATTTAATTTAATTTAGAAATACAATTAAACAAAAGTAATGTAATTTAAAAAATAAACCTATAACTTAAATCTTATAACTGTCCAATGCATTATTAAAGTTTATAAGGATGATGCTGAACAGTAAAATCATGGACGTAATGTGGGTGGGAAAATGACCTGATCAGAGATCACTTAAACATGTGGTGAGGTTGTGTCATAAAACAACGATAAGTAAACGTGTAAGAAATCACAGCTACGTATATTAAATTGTGAAAGTGAGAGCATTTCTGCACAAATACACGCACACACACACACACACACACACACACACACACACACACACACACACACACACACACAATGTGATGAGAACTCACCAGATTGCTTCTAAATAGTTGTGTTGCTATAAGTAAATTGTTTTTACATTGTGCATAATAAAGCATAAGGATTGGACTTTGGAGCAATGGGAAAAGATCATGTGGACTGATGATTTCAGATTTACTCTGTTCCAGAGCGATGCACCCATCATGCATAGTGGCCACTGTACAAGCCTCTGGATGCAGTGTTGTGATCTTGAGCTGTTTCAGGTCTAGACTCAGCAAGAATATATGGAAATAAATGTATAAAAACCTTTTTGACGAGGACAGGCAGTGTATTTAGCAGCAAAAGTTAGTAAGACTAACTAAAAATAAGTAAGATAAGATTAAGTAAGTAAGATACTAAGATATTATATATAAGTATTTACATTTACATTTAGGCATTTGGCAGACGCCCTCTTCCAGAGCGACTTACAAAAAGTGCTTTGAAGTTTCCGTCACTGGATAGATACTTACACTGGGTTACTAGGTTACTAACTAAGTGGCATCAGTCAAATTCTTCAATACTTGGACTAATTAAAAAAAAAAAAAAAGAGGTATGTATTTGTGACATACCTGATCTGGTGCTTATCAGATAGTTCTGTTCTAAAGAAGTGTTGTGCAGAATTAAAAGGAGAAGCTGCGGCAAATGTGACTGAAATATATGCACTGAATGTTCTTCGTCAGTCAAACACAGTTGGGGTTTTTTTAATTGAAGAATTTTGTACCCAAGTCCCCATCAGTCAACAGTTACTTCAACAAAGTGAACATCACATTAACTAAATCACGATTCCATAGACATGTCCATCCACTGTAGTACATTAATGAATGAATTAATTTGAGTTTAAAATATACTCTTTTTAAATTAATTAATTAATTAATTAATGTGTGTGTGCTGCAGCTGACATTGAATTGAAGTGCCACACCTCTGATTTGCACCGAGTCCGGTGTCGGTGGAATGAGGAGCGCTATGGTTATGCAAGCCTACATTACAGACAGACCGACAGGTACCACTATGTCTCCACTATGACGCTCTGACATTTCCACTGTAGCCTCTGTTGTTCATAATAAAAGGAATAAAAGTAATTGAGTATGATGAGTGATTTGTTTTCAGAAATATTTGGATGAACTGGAAGACATGTGACAAGAGTGATGCCTTGGCGAGCCAGTGTGTCCTCCATGGGGAGGAACACACCATGTTTCAGGTTTACCTTACAGCCGCGTTTGGACTCCTCAGCCGAACTTTTTACATGGACGTGTTCAAGATGAACAACAGCAGTAAGCTATTTTTCACACAGTGCAACTTTCAACTTTCTTCATACACATATTTGTCTTTTAAGGGACAGCCTTTGAACAGAATATTTATAATTTATTGTAACAGCTGTTATTTATTAAAGAATGATATCAAATTTTTATCAGGTTATACAAGGGGCATTCAAGTCAATGTGATGAAATGTGATGAAATTTCTGTTGATGCAAAACCGAGTGACAGTTACAGAAGACTTCGAACACAGTTCGCTGATGAGACTCTTAGCCGCAGTAAAACATTTGAATAGTGAAAATACTGGAGGTTGTATGTCTTTGAATTACCTTCCCCAGCCAAGGTGGATCAGAGCCAAGTGCAGTCGTTCCTGTGAACATTCTGTCTGTGGAAACTTCATTTCTACAACTATGAGCCATTTAAGGAGATCCTGGGAGGCCAGCGTTTGAGACATGAAGCAGGCAGTCTGATCATGGCTCCCGCCTACTGAGGAAACTTTTTACCTTGATGGTATCCAAGCACTAGTGAAACGCCAGGATAAGTGAATTAGTGCAGCAGGGCGTTATATAATTGTATTGTATAATGTTATTCTGTACAATCCAAAGTCACAGTTTGAATGCCCTTAATAGTTGTAATTAATGTAAAACAAAGTTATTCTTCTTATCAGTTTCATTATAGCCACTATAAAAAGTTGTTCTCTCAGCAGCCTTCTTATGCAGCTTTCGTAAATCGCAACGATGTGCAAAAAAAAAACCCACAATAAATTTCATTTATCAATCAATTAGTAAAGCTGCTGGACACCAAGCACAGTGAAATCAATCTTTATATATTCAGAAACAAAGTGTCTTCTCAACTATTTGCACGAGTGCACGGGTGTCACAAGGACACACACACACACATATGTAACCAGTGAAATTATTGCCCAATGTGAGTATAACTAAACGAAAAGTAATATTTTTAAATATAAGAAACTTTCAGCTCATTGATTAACTAATTAATATTTAAAGCTCTTCACTTTAAAACACCAGCATCTGTCTGGATGTGCAAGCAAGTGGCCAGTAGACTAACTATTTGCAGGGGTGTCGGGACACTACAGAATATATTCTGCACATTGTTGCTTGCGACATACCTGGTCTGGTGCTTATCAGATAGTTCTGTTCTAAAGAAGTGTTGTGCAGAATTAAAAGAAGAAGCTGCGGCAAATGTGACTGAAATATATGCACTGAATGTTCTTTGTCTTGATTTACATATTTATAATGATTTGCCTTATAGATAGATAGATAGATTTTTTTTAAATATGTTTTTAATACAGTGCTATACCATAATAAGAATTAGTTTCTTAATATGCCTAAAATATGCATTTAATTTCTGTATGTAATATATCAGCAATTTAATCTTGATAGTGTAATGTGTACAGTATAAAAGTGAAATAAATCATCACAGGGTATATGATTTCTAACCAATCAAAGGAAATTTCCATGAATTAGTCTTGTGCATAAATTTAAGCACACGATCAAGGCCAGAATAGGATATTATTCTGAAATGAGTTTATATACTTTACATATTTAGATATTAAACTTTATCTTATTGATGAATGAAGCACATGAACAGGATTGTGGAATAAATACAGTTTAACCACTGTTCTCAAAAGCAAATGTTTTATCATATATTTACATAATATAATATAATATTACCTAATATAATATAATATAATATAATATAATATAATATAATATAATATAATATAATATAATATAATATATACTTCACAAAAAGTTCTTTTTTTTTCCATCTTTAGTCAAAACAGAGGCTCCCGGGGGGCTTAAAGAGGAGAGCGTTGGGGAAAGGCTTTGCCTGAGATGGATCTCTCCTCTTCCACAAATATCTGAGCATTTAATGTATCAGGTTCGCTACCAGCTACAAGGAGAAAGCACGTGGAAGGTAAGGGAAACCCACAAAGACACACACACATACATAAGCAGTGATACTATTGCCCAATGTGAGTATAACTAAACGAAAAGTAATATTTTTTAAATATAAGAAACTTTCAGCTCATTGATTAACTAATTAATATTTAAAACTCTTCACTTTGCCAGCTTTTTAAAGTGGAAAATCCTAACACCAGCGTCTGTCTGGATGTGCAAGCAAGCGGCCAGTACACAATCCAATTACAAGCTAAGCCCAATGGATTAGTCTACAGCGGCGACTGGAGTGATTGGACTAACCCTCTCACAAAAGAACTGACCTCGAGTCCAGGTACTGACATTGCCATGCACATAATTCAAGAAACGCAAGAATTGGCCTTAATGAGATGTTTCTATTCTTTAATCTTTCTACAGGGTTGCTGTTAATTGCTTGTGTACCCTTTGGCTTGCTCGTGATTTCTGCCGTATTGTTGTCCTTCTTCTCCAGATATGTCAGGTCAGTTTAACCAACAAACTAATAGCAACACTATGCAAAATTCCAAAGAAGCGCATGTACTGAACATGTATTTAGAGTGGGATTCCATCTTTGTTCTTCAGTAAGCTCAAGCAGGTTCTGTGGCCTCCAGTTCCAAACCTGAACGATGTGCTGGAAAATTTCTTAAAGGATATCGATGGACAACACTGGGTATTCTTTACATACTGTATAATACTATTGTACAAGTAAATGTAGAAGGTTTTAATGGCATTAATAATTTAGGCATTTTAGAACTTACTTAAGAGTAATTCATTTGCATGTTCTATAGTTGTACTATGAGGCATGTTCAAGTCAAACTGGTACTTTTGAGTGTGCAGAAGAACAGAACACAGTTACAGTATGAGAGTAAAAAAACTACTTATATAATCCCCTGCAACACTAACACACTTTTCCCAGCATTTCACTACGGCTTGAATACCATCACTGTAGAAAGTTTTCTCTAGAAAGTATGCCAAAGCTATGATTGGACTACCTACTTCAAGTCTGAAACGCTGGCCTCCCAAGAACTCCTTTAATGGCCCAAATATGTGGAAATGGCTTGGAGCAGGGTCAAGATTGTCCTTTGGGGATTGTGTTACAGTTCCCACAAACAGATGCGTCTCTTCTGCAAGTCCTTCCATTTTAGAGGGTCAAGGTTTTCTACTTGAATGCTCATGAGAACGACTCTATACACAGACATGCAGCCTTCTATAAAACGTTTGCACCATTCAAATGCTTTACTGCAGCTAAAAGTCTCATCACCATACTGTGCTTGAAGTCTTTTGTAAATGTCAATCGGTTTTACGCCAAGGAATTTCATCACAAGTACCAGTTTGACTTGAGCACCCCTCATATTAACACAAAGCTAATAATTGCACCCAATTTACTGTTTACTACTTTATATGTACTTTCATTGTCTTATATGTGAGCAATAATTCTGGTGTCACTAATTCAATATTTATTAAATGCTAATACTCTAGGAGCCCAACATCAGCATCAAGCATTGTGATGATGACACTCCTGCTTCTGTGGTGGAGATCATGTCTGAAAAGGAGACTCAAGCCATGAAGAAACCTTCCAGGCCACCTAACTGCCCATACATCACACAATACCAGTTGGCCGTCGATGGCAGTGAGGAGCAAAGCCTGGAGATGTGCCAGGAATATGTAATCCTAAAGTCCAGCCCTGTCCACGTCTGTTGCCTGAATGGGAATAATTATGTTTATGGACTGAATGCATCACTGGATGAGCTCGAAGAAAGCGTCTTGTATACCCCCCTTCATTCCGACCCTTTTGCAGCCTCCACCACCAGCATCCTCAACCACTCCTATCTGCAGGCTGAGGTTGGGGGCCTCCATGCCGTAACCGGCCATTACACCAATCTGGAAAATGTCCCAACCGCTAAGGAAAAGTGAAAACTAGGCACAGAGCAGGACAGTCGATCAGGACACAACCTTTCTGAGGATTGAAAGCATTGATGTGAAATGGAAAAAGAAATCAAGACTTAAACTCATCTCTGAAAACAATGTCTATCTGCTTTGTTGCTTTCTACTGTACCTTGAAAGCTAAAGGTTGTACTGCATGGAAAATCTTCAAAGGCATCATTCTCAAAGAGCAAGCCATGGAATTTAGAGGGGACAAAAACATGCACCAAAACTCTGCCACAGTGGTGTTTCAACACAATCACATTCGAGGAATTTCATAATGTAGTTTCTGGTGTAACAGAACACGGAACATGTGCCACATTATTGCATCCAGTCATGAGTTTGATACAGTATTTACTTTGATAGTTAAGTTCATCATAAATGTACATGAATTTAGATAGAATATATATATATATATATATATATATATATATATATAAATATAAAAACATCCATACCTTTATACTTTAAGAAAGATTTTAACATTTGTTGCATTTTCCACAAAATGGAAGAAATGTGGTGCAATTTGTTGTACATATATTCAGTGTGCAATCTCTACAAAATTAACTTTGAAATGTTAACTTATCCAGCATAGCATAACCTGTAAATATTTCATATAGGTATATTTAGAAGTCCTGTTTTATTTTTAATGAGAATATCTGCATTATTTTCATAATCTTTTCTCATGAAAGAAGAGAGATTTCCTGTACCTTCTATATTTTAATTAAAGCATGATTCCAACATATTGTTCTTTACGTATAATCACTGAAGGAGGGACACTCCTAAATTTTAACATTTACTTTAAATTGTTCCCTTTTTTATTTAAAAGGACATTAGCGCTGAAGTGGCACTATTTTTGGGTACCATTGTACAGTATATTAATAATATTGCATTTTCTATTTGTTTATATTTTATTAAAATTGATAATGCACAAAATAATACACAGCTACAACACCCCCAATATCGCTCATTTGCCGTTTTTTTTCTTTTTTCTAGCTGCAGTCATTTACATAAGCTTTGGTTTGACCACTTCTCCATGAACAGAAAGTAATGAGTCGATGGTTTTAGTTTCTTACAAAGTTCCCCACAAGCCACATTCAGATTCAGGCTAAAAAACACACTGTACTCATGTTTTATCTAATTAACTGTAGTAACAACTTAAGCAGATCACATCATAACTCACACAATGATTTTTTTTTTGATAGCTTTATTTTCAGTTCAAGAATATTAAAACTAAAATCATAAAGACAATATAATATTATTACTTGGCTCCTGAAAGCACAACAACAGCAAAATCATCTCACAAACACACATTTGGACAGACTTTACCAGACGATTAGCACTGAACACAGAATAAGGGGAGGCGTGCTCTCCGATGTTAAAAACATTTCTTTAGTTGTGATTAGTCTATTTTGTGTTCACCACTAATGCAACAGGGAATTAACTTGATTAGAAACCGGATTCAATGTAAAACATATTATTTTACATACAAAGCATTATGCGCTTAATGCCACCTGAGAGTCTAAAAGTCTAAAAAGGAAAAAAAAAAAAAAATCTCAATTTTCTAATCCTGTATCAAGGATCTTGTTTCTAATGTACATTGAAAGAAACTGAACTTCTTCTCCTCTATAGAGAGCAGCTGATCTGATCCTTTTAATCAATCACGTAGTGGCACTCGGCTCCAACTTAGTGTGTCCTTTATTTCATCTTTTCCCAAAAAAAAAAAAAAAAAAAAAAAAAAAAAAGGGTTTCAAGTACAGTTAGCATTGCACATATGCATAGTCTCAGTCTGCCTTCAGGGCATACAGCACATCATCCTGGCTGAGATTAAGGCGCACACGGAGAAGCAGGTCCAGACGGCTGGGCTCGAGCAGGAGCAGACGACAAGCTCCTAACCTCTGACACACAGCCAGGCTCTCGGACACGCTGACCGGCTGCAGGCCTTCCACCCGACACAGAGCCTGGTGCTGGACAAACACCTGAGAAAGAGGAATAAAAACATTCTTGGTACATTCAATTCAATTTAATTAATATAGCACAATGATCACTCTCGAAAAGCAGCTTTGTATAAAAAAAAAAAAAAATCAAATATGACTGTGTACGAGTGTGAGGAAATGTATAGTAGTGATGGTCGTTCATGAACGATTCGTTCTTTTTGAACGAGTATTTAACGTGACTCATAAGAAGGAGTCGTCTCGGAGAGTGAGTCATTCATGAGGATGAGGAGTTACCTTTGAGTCTTTTTGGCCCGAGTCGTTTGTTCTTTTGTCGCGTGACTCCCATAGACACTATGTGGTGCAATAGTTTCAAAAGAACGAACGACTCGGACTAGAAGATATGAGAGGTGAGCTACTCATTCTGTTTATTATAATATGTCCTGAGCTGCACTTTAATATTTGCATTACTGGAACTATAGACAAAATTTGTGTATATAGACGTGCTGGGGGTCTGTTTATTGAAAATGCAACATTTTATTTTATTTCTGACCAAAAGAATGAAATGAACTAAATGACTCAAAAAAAGATTCGTTCATTTTGATGAACAAGATTCAAAGAACCGAGTCACTAAAATGATTCAAACTTCCCATCACTAATATATAGTCACTGATCTAGCAAGTAGAGAGGAAAAACTCCCTGAGATCACAATAGCAAGAAACCTTGAGAGGAACCAAACTCAACAGGGAACTCATTCTCATTTAGGTGATATCAGATAGCAGGGATTGATCAGCACTCATACTGTGTGTTAGGAGGCTGGACGTTCAGTATAACAGGAAAAGTGTTCAAGTTATATGGAGTCCAATTTCGTTATTGGAGGCTTGGGTGCGAAACTGTTTTCAGTCCCCAACTATTGAGCGACAGCAGTCACAAGTCATCAGAGAACAGCTGTCTGCATCAGTCCGTCTTCATGGTCGATTGGAAACAAGTTTTACATCAGGCTCGGTGTGAAAAACAATTGAAAGTAGTATGCAGGAGACATTAATGGGTTAAAAAGTGTGCAGGTTTCTATGAGAAGAGTCATCTCTGAAAGTGCTCTGGCTCAGTCAGCGGTAACGCAGTAACCAATGAACTTACATAAATAGCGGTAACTGGTTTTGTATGAGACGTTCAACTTTTCTCACACTTTCACATCAACAGCCAATACACATTGTTGAGTTTAAAGTGAAAGAAAAGCAGATGATGTGTCCACCACACCTTGATACGCTTGCAGGCCAGGAGAGAGAGAGAGACACAGAGAGAGAGACACACACAAATATGATAGTGTCTGAATGTTGTCTCTCATCTATTAACAGCATAGACGGAGGATTTATCTTTATCCAAACGCCTTGTGTGACACCAAAGAACAAAGATATTTAACATGTTCTGGTTAGGGTTCTGGGGAACACAAAGAAAAAGGAGGATGCGTAGCTATTCGGCCGAACACGGCCTATTGGACGCATTACCATTTAAGGAATGAGGAAGCGCTTGAAAGTATTTAACACCATATAGTGCAAATGTACTGTAAATACACTAACAGTGAGGGAAAGTGATAAACAGAGAGACAGAAAGAATTGTGTGAGATTTAACACATTCATATCAAAAACACCATCAGAACATTTCGGAAAAAAACTCCCAATATACACTAACTGGCCTTAAAAAAATAAACAAACAGTCACCACCTGTATTTAACTAAGCTAAAAGTTAACAGCCTTCCAAAGTATAAATAGCGCAGTGATTAATATGGTTGAGCTGGCACCAAGTTATTTAACCCTGACTAATGCAGCGAGACGGTGGTTAGCACTGTCGCCTTGCACCTCCAGGGTCCGGGTTCTTTTCCCGTCTCCGTGTGCATGGAGTTTGCATGTTCTCCCCGTGCTTGCTGGGTTTCCTCCGGGTACTCCGGTTTCCTCCCACAGTCCAA
>JAQMYI010000037.1:7585705-7605056 GCA_030014275.1 Clariallabes melas
CCTATATAATCCCCTGCTACACTAATGCACTTAACAGTATTCACTAGCGCTTGAATAACCATCATGATAGAAAGTTCTCAGTACACCAGAGCCATGATCGTGCTTCATGTCTAAAACTCCTTTAATGGCTCGAACATGTGGAAATTGGCTTGGATAGAGGTCAGGACTGTACGGAGGATGTGGCAGTGATTCCCAGCTGTGTTCCTGTAATGTGCAAGTGGTGGTGGTGAATGATTGTGTGTGCAGTTCCTACAGACAGATGGGTCTCTCCTGTTCTCAGTCCACTCGCTGACTAACTCCAGCGATTTCCGCGCCACCTTGGGCAGGATCGTCACTCACGGATGTACGGCCTTCTATAAAAAGTCTCACCACCACACTTTACTTTTACTTCATTCACAAGAAAATTCATCACAAGTCCCGATTTGATTTGAACACTACTCATAATGTTTTAAAAACACCCAGGTCTGGTGCGTTTCCCTGCATCCAAACCTAAACCGGGATTTCGAACCATCACCAATACCAGTGGCTTTTCAACACAGTCAGAGTGAAACTGTGATCAGATCAGTGAAAAGAAAGAAAAAACAAGTAAGGTTTTTGTTTTGTGACTCGGCATAGCAGCCCTAACTCCACCACCAAGAGAGACATCAAGAGCAGGGGAGTCAAACTTGCTTGTTCCCCCTCAGACCAGTTCTCCTGGGCGTGGCCTCTCTCCTACGAGGAGTCCTGCCTTTACTGATTAGTGACTCGGACTCGAACACGTCGTCTTCCAGAGGCTCGACCCCGAGCCAGTCCCTGAGAGAGCAGCAGCATGCTATGTAGGCTTTTCTTTACGTCCATCGTTAAGTTTAATTTTAATTTAGCATTTGTTAAATATTAACGATTATTGATAACGATATTATCAAACTGCATAATCTGTTTCCTCTAACCAGTTTGTCATGCATTATGTGTGATTAATCAGAGACTGTGATTAACTAGATTAAACTTTTTAATAGATTGACAACACTAGTTATGAGTGACATCACGTCTAATTCCATTAGAGATTGTGTTCCTATAACGGCACACCCCAATGGTTTTTTTTGTTTTTTAAATAATCCGTTCTTTATAAAGTGAAATAAACAGAAAACGCATGCATTAGTTTACAGCGCTGACCTGGTGGAAGCGTCATCACAAGCAGTGGGTTTACTGGGGCTTTGAAGAGGCTGGATGGACAGATTGTCCTCCAAGGGGGAAGACTTGCTGGTGACCGACATCGGGAGCGGGGTCAGACGGATGGAGATGGAGATGCGACGAGGTGGAGAAGCGCCCAGTTTGCTGGCCAACTCGTCCTCGGTGTCCTGGTCACCATCCAAAATCTCCCCAAGAACATCGTCTCTGGTCAGCTTCTTCGCCGGACCTAAACAAGCAACAATAATAATAATGGAAAATGAAATACAACAACATAAAATCGAGCAGAGACTCGGAAACTGCACCGGCACTCACTGCACAGGTCGAGCTTCTTGCGGATGTTTGGGTTGGAGGAGACTCGGTCTCTCCGCTTCACGTTCAGCAGTTTAGCGGCCGACAGTTTGGAGGCGGAGTGAGCCGACTCGGCCTCGGTGGAGCCCAGCTTGCCGGTGCTCATGCTGCCGCGGGTCATCACGCCGGACATGGCCCGCTTCATCACGCAAGGGTCCGGGGTGGGGAGAGCGCGGAGTCGTAGTGAGAGCTGGGGCGGGGGTGGAGATTCGGGACTTTGAGGAGGAGGAGCGGGAGGGTTAATCAACTCGGGATCCATGACTTGAAACTTTTTGGCGTCCCAGGTTAGTTTAACAAAAAGAGTGTTTTTGCTTTCATCGTCCGGGAAAGGAGCTTCAGCAGGAACATGTTTAATCTACACGAGAGAACCACGGGCGTCACTATTTACAGTACAACATTCTAGCATTTCCGGTAATATTAACACCATAAAAAACCCTACTCTCTCAGCTTTCACAAATTTAATACACCAACCATTTTTTTTAATTGAATACACCTAGAGACGTACCTGTACCGCTCCCAGGATGGTCTCGGCGTCCACCTCATTATCACAGGAGCGATCCTCGTAGTAAAAAACTTCTTGTGGATGAGGGTTCCGGCCCAGGAGCTTCCTTTTGTTTTGGGGTATTTCACACATCCGCACAAACCACTGTACCACCGCCCTCATCCGCTTCCCCGTATCTGGACATTCAGAGATTATCGACACCATGCACAGATAGTGAAGTGGAAAAAAAAACTTACATTTTTATTTTTATTTTATCCAAAACACCCATCAGCAATTATTTGGAACATTTCTTAGTTTTTGATTAAGTGCCTTGCAGTTTCACTTGAATTGATCCCACAAATTATGAAATGTCTGGTCACCAATTTCCCTCTACTGAATAAAAACCCATCACCAGGACTGGGAATCACCAGGGACCAGCAGATAGTTTAGAGAGTTTAGAGTCCACCTACAGGATGATGTGGGAACTGCAACATTTTACAGCTTCAACTGCCAACTTGTATAAATAAAGAACAAATAAAATAATAAAAAGTCAGTGTTTCGATACATGAGTTACCACATGAAAGAACTGCGATATGTTACTGAAATGATTTTCCTCCTCCGTTTCTATCGGTCACACAGATTTGTAGTAAATCCAGGACCTGCATGAAATGTGGCCGATTTGAAATTTCTTCATCTTGAAGCAATAAGATTAGGACTATAGTAAGTACCAGGACCAGCTGAGACTGGGTCAGAGTCCAGTGTCTAGGACGGGTCTAATACCTTTACAAGCTGAGTCTTTACTTCATCTAGTCGGCCTCAGATGGAGGAAACATGGAAATGTCTCAAGACCAGACTTGAGTACTAAATCAGTTTTGTAGCACAATAAAGTGTAGAACAAACCAAAATAAATAAATAAATTAGAGGAGAAGGTGGGTAAAGTGACCGTGTGGAAGGATAGACAACACTTCTTACCGTCACAGAAAAGTTTGAGGAGCCGCGCGACATAGGGGTTGTCGTCGTCATCTCCCTCGATCAGGATGCACTGACCGACCGACACCACGGCGTCCACCGGCCTTCCTTCCACAGATATAGTCAAAGACCTGAGGAGCATTTCATACATTAGAAAACATCTAAACTTACATCTAGGCGTTTTGCAGACGCTCTTATCCAGAAAGACTTGTACAAGTGTGAAAAAAATAATTTCTTTTGCCCCCCTGATGATTTTTTTGGTTGTTTTTTTTTTTTTTTACATGTTTGTCACACTTAAATGATTCAGATCACCAAACTAGTTTTAATATTGCACAAAGATAACCCAAGTAAATGCACAATGCAGTTTTTAAATCAAGATTTCATTTCTTAAGAGAAAAGAAGTGTATAAAACTGCCTGGTCCTGTGTGAAAAAGTAATTGAGGGTTACAAAGCCATTTCTCAAGCTTTAGGACTCCAAGGAACTACAGTGAGTGTCATTATCCACAAATGGAGACAGACAGCCTACCAAAATTACTCCAAAAGCACAACGATGTCTCATCCAGGACCTCATAAAAGAACCCAGGACAACATCTACAAAACTGCAGGTCTCACTTCTCTCAGTTAGGGTCAGTGTTCATCATTCCAGTGTAAGAAGAGACTGGGGGGGCAGAAATGGCGTCAGTGAGAGAGCTCCAAGGCGAAAGCCACTGCTGACCAAAAAGAACACACGGGCTCGTCTCACATTTGCCAAAAAAACATCTTGATTATTCCCCAAGACTTTTTCACAAATATTCTGTGGACTGATGAGATAAAAGTTGAACTCTTTGGAAGGTGAGCATCCCGTTACATCTGGCATAAAACTAAAACAGCATTTCATATAAAGAACATCACAGTAAACGTGGTAGTGTGATGTTCTGCAAGGAAGAGTGGGCCAAAATTCCTCCACAAGACTCACTGCCAGTTATCACAAACGCTTGATTGCAGTTATTGCTGCCAAGGGTGGCACAACCAGTTATTAGGTTTAGAAGGCAATTACCTTTTCACATAGGGCCAGGTAGGTTTGGACAGCTTTTTTTCCCTTTATAAATTAAATCATTATTTAAAAATTGTATTTTGTAATGACTTTGGTTATTTTTGAGTAATATTAAATATTTGTTTGATGCTACCTACATGCCATATCTTACTATATTGCACAATATGCACACATTCTGCACATCCTGTTCATAGGGCTACTGTCCATGACCTAAAAAAAAAGGTAGGATGGAGCGGAAAGACAGAAAGACAGAAGGATTTAACTGAAATGCAAGAAATTGCACTGAGAGAAACATCGATTTTAAAATTCAAAAGTTTGGGGTAAATAAAGAAATCTATAATTTACAATATACATTTCTCCTAGCACTTCCTTCTATTTTTCCCCACTTTACCCTACTTTTCTTTTTTTTAGGTCATGAAGAGTTGCATTTCACTATATATCATACTATGTTATTAGCGTGTATGTGACAAAAAATAATAAGAAATGATCTGAATCATTAAGTGACAGAAATATGCAAAAAAAAAGGTAGGGGGAAAAGTACTTCTTCACAGCAGTGTGAATCGTTACAGTGGTTCACTGGGTTACTAAGCAGGAGCACAAATCACAGTTGGGGAGACTTTTTATTATTATTTTTGATGGTGGTGGTGTTGGGGTTTAAAACGTAAAATCTTAAACTTAACACTTTGCATCGAGATCTAAGCTATGGAGCTGCTTTGTACTCCCAGATGAAGTACAAGTAGAGTGTTGTTGATTGCTGGTGGCCTGTCGGCGGCTCTCGTCAAGGGGTCGCCACAGCAGACCATCCAATCAGCACTTTTGCTTTTACTCCGGATGCCCTTCCTGATGTAACTCTTGCCATTCTATTCAGGCTTGGGACCGGCACTGTGTACAGAAGCTGGGGTTTGGGCACTGGGTGGGAATCGAACCCGGGCCTTCTGCATGGCAGGCAAAAGACCTACCACTGAGCCACCAGTGCCCCCTCTTATACTGTTATACTTACTCATGATAAAGTCTCTTCAGCTTCCTGTCTTCACTGACCGGGTTTCCTGGCCACGTGTATGTTCTGCGCATGCGCAGTCTGGTAAAGTAGCGACTCATTTAGACTGAAAATACACAGAAAAGAAACTTTTACAGTCACACACTCACACTGCATCCTGATCACAGTGCTGAGCCATGCCTTAGGCTGAACCTCACTTAATGAACAAGGTGTAACACATTTTATAAAGTCTAGTGTTGTGTAACTGTAGGTGTAAGTGCACTCACACAGAGAGCCGTTTGGGATTCGGCTTCACACTGGTGATCTCCTTACCTTTAAATCCTCCTTTATGATAAACCTGCGCGTCTTTATCTTTATGTTCGCGTGCACATTGAATAATATAACTCACTGACAAACTCAACAAAATGTAAAAGATTTAAAACCAAAATCTAAACAAAACAACCGTAACCTGAACAAAAAACCCGATTACACAAAGTCACGCAACTCTTTTTTTTTCGCGCGTAAATGACGTTTCGTTCTAGTCTACGCCTACTTGAATTCCGGAAGTGGTCAACCCGGAAGCTGCTGCTCATTGGAGAATCTCAAACAAAACAAAAGTTGGTTTATATAAATAAAATAATTATTTAGATATAAAACTTGGTTTATATAAACCAACTTTTGTTTTGTTTGAGATATATATAATTTCTCCATACTTAGTGTCCTATTTTCCCCTTTGCTACTATTTAAAACACAGCCATTTACACCCAGAAGCGTTAAAACTATTGGCTGTATCATAAATAAATCCATATTTGCTATATGAGTGCACTACATAGGGTGGAAAGTAATAGAGTCTAACGTACAAACTAGATTTCTGTGCGTGAAAAAACAAGGAGGTATATGCAACACAGCTATTTACACCCAGAAGTCAATGGCGTAATTACAAATTAAATAAAACTGTAAAGAAGTGCGCTATAAATGCCTGGGAAAGAAATGTGCACTAGGTAGAATGAAACGATAAGATTCTACATCTAGTGCACTTGCCTTTAATTTGCAACACAGCCGTTCACACCCGGAAGCTTTTTGCCCGATGGCCTCTTCTCAAACAACGCCCACTTTTTAAATCTGTGTGCACTACGTAGTATGTTACGGTATGATTTTCAGTCGCCTATGTAGTGCCCTAGCGTGGTATTTGTGACACCGCCGGTCGGACTCCATGAGCGCGTTTGGTTTCTCTGCAGTGATCAGTTAGCCGTGCCGCTCTTGACGCCATGGCGAACAGAACAGTTAAAGATGCGAACAGTATACACGGAACTAATCCGCAATATCTGGTGGAGAAAATCATCCGGACGCGAATCTACGAGTCGAAATACTGGAAAGAGGAATGTTTCGGCCTTACAGGTGTGTGATAAAGAGGCTAGGCTAATGCTAATGCTAGCAGCTAGAGAGCAGGACAGGGCGAGTGATGAGGCATTACTACAGGTTTTAGAGGATTATAATGACCGCTTGGTTACATTTAGAGTAGGTTTTAAATCAAACATTTAATGTTTCCGGCTTTCGGTTTAATATTTAATGAGTTAAACCCGAAAAGTCTCTGTAAATAAACCCAGGAGATATGAAACGCTGACATGAGGAGTCTCTTAAACAGTTTGTTGTTTTGTATCACAAGATAAACAATTTGTTATTTTTGTGCTAAAGTAAAGGCTGTAAAACAGAATAATGTTACCCAAAAAGTGTTTAGTATTTAAAATATCAAGTATCTATAAATCTTTTCCCTGACTTCTAACATATAAGCGGTGTTCAAATCAAACCGGGACTTTTGATTTCACAGAATAACAGTTAGGAGAGTAGAAACTTCCTTTATTTCTTTGTTTAATCCCCTGCTACTTTAATACGCTCACCCCATTGGTTCACTAGTGCTTCGATGCCATCAAGGATGAAAGTTTTCTCAATACGCCTTCCTTCATGTATGAAACACTGGCCTCCCAGGAACTCCTTTACAACCCAGGTACAAACCCCTGGAGCGAGGTCAGGACTGTACGAGGGATGTGGCGATACCTCCCAACTGAGTTCATGTAACGTGCAAGTGGTGTTGGTGAATGATTGTGTGTACAGTTCACACAGACAAATGTGTCTCTTCCGCAAGTCGGTGACATCGATTTTCAAGCATCGGACTTGAACATTCACAGGAAGGACCGCAGTGAGCTCGGGGCCACCTCGGCCGGGCTCGTCATTCACGGACACATGGACATGCAGTTTAAATGTTTTACTGCGGCTAAGAGTCTCGTCGCCGTACTGTGTTTGAAGTCTTCTGTAGATATTAATCACCTTCATTCACCAGAAATTTCATCACAAGTTCCCTGTTTGACTTGAACACCCTTCATATTGTTTACTTTCATTCTCATTCTAATTTCTTGTTGTTCAGTAAGTGTATCAGTTACTTTACAAAATTCTAGTGATGTAATACCGCTGATGTCAGAATGTGTTTCTACCCCTATTTATGCAAAGCTAATGGTAACTTTTGCCCCTTAATCTGTACATCCAGTTTTCTGGTTAACTGTTTAACACTTTTTTTTTTTTTATACCCCTCTCTTTTTTTCTTTTATGTAATCTTCTCCTTTTGTCCACGTGAAGCCGAGCTGGTTGTGGACAAAGCGATGGAGCTGAAGTACATCGGCGGCGTGTACGGAGGCAACATCAAACCCACGCCGTTCCTGTGTCTCACCCTGAAGATGCTCCAGATTCAGCCAGAAAAAGACATCATTGTGGAGTTCATCAAGAACGAAGACTTCAAGTACGGAGACGGGTTTTATTCAGTCACGTCGAATGGACGCTGCCATTTGTGTCCTGTGTCGAGATTTGCTTTGGTGTCGGGCTTCACAATTTGTGAGCGTATTCCATAATTATTGTGCGTTTAATTCATACTGGTTATTATTGAGGCTTGATTGGAAAAAGCAACATTTTGTAGTAGGACTCAGTGAATCAGTGAAAGGTTTGTCATCAGAGATAATGGGTGAAAACATAAGAAATTCATTCATTCATTGTCTATATGGCTTTATTCTGCATACAGGGTCCCAGGAGGCAGTCATCCTGGAACTAGTGTGGGGTTGTTTTTCAGGAGTTGGGCTCAGGCCGCCTAGTTTCATTGAAGGAATACCCATTTTGGACAATTTCATGCTCCCAAATTTGTGGGAACAGTTTGAGGATGACCCCTTCCTGTTCCAACATGACTCCAGTGCACAAAGCAAGATCCATAAAGACATGGTTGAGTGAGTTTGGTGTGGAAGAACTTGACTGGCCTGCTCAGAGTCCTGACCTCAACCCGATAGAACACCTTTGGGATAAATTAGAGCGGAGACTGTGAGACCAGCCTTCTCGTACAACATCAGTCTCGTCTTACGTCACAAATGCGCTTCTAGAAGACTGGTCAAAAATTCCCATGAAAACACTTCCAAACTTTGTGGAAAGCCTTCTCGGAAGAGTTGAAGCTGTTATAGCTGCAAACGCTGGACCAACATCATATTAAACACTATGGATTAAGAATTGGATGTTACTCGAGTTCATATGCATGCGAAGGCAGGCGAGCGAATACTTTTGGCAATATAATGAATACTTTTTTTTATTTATATTTATTTGCCTATCTTAATTTGTAAAAGAAATGAGTGAAAACAAAAGAGGAGGTTGTGAGTTTCTCTCAAGGCGAAATCAAGCGTTTCTCTCTTTGCTAAATCAAGCGAGGCTACGTTTTTTAGAAGTTTATTTTGTGAAGCTGAATGAGCTGAAATGCAGACACGAGATTTGACTCAGTCGATTTGTTTTTCTTTGTGTCCAGGTACGTGCGCCTGCTTGGAGCCATGTACATGCGCCTGACGGGGACCTCAGTCGACTGCTATAAGTATCTGGAACCCTTGTACAATGACTACAGGAAGATTAAAGGCCAGAACAGAAACGGAGGTGAGAGCTGTCTGTATAGAGCTGGGGAGGACTCATCACAGGTCCATTCGCTAGTCCGACAAGCAGTAGTGTGTGGCCCAGTCCCAGGGGAAACCCTTGTTACTAGGTTTAAATATTGGTAGCTAACTTAACATAATAAAGTTGTTTAGGTCTATTCAGAATTAATTGTACATGGGATACTTTCATATTTTGTAGGTTCTCAGCTGGGATTTTATTTCCTCCTGTCTGATCTGTTTAGTGTCAGCCGGTATTATGCAGATATCACTTCATATCGTAACATAGATCGTTCATGAGTATCATCTTATTTCTGGTTGCTGAAGGGGAAAAAATCTAGGAGCTGCAAGCCGGCTGATCCGGATGTGTGTCTAATGGGCAACTATGAATAATAATCCATACCCGCACATGATCAGCTTGTTCATAGCACTTGGGCTTGTGATTTGTCTACCCTGACTTAAATAAAAACATCCACTATATAAACATGAAGATGGAGTTTCTGAACCTGTGTTTCCTCAGAGTTCGAAATAATGCACGTGGACGAGTTCATAGACGAGCTGCTTCATGCCGAGCGCGTGTGTGACATCATCCTCCCGAGGCTACAGGTCTGTCGTCCAAATCTCTAGTCGAGTTCAGAATTCCATATTAATTCAAGCATGAGCCTGAAGTAACCGATGTGACATTTGTAGAAGAGGCAGGTTCTGGAGGAGGCCGAGCTGCTCGATACACGGATCAGTGCCCTGGAAGAAGATCTGGATGAGGTGGAGTCCAGTGAAGAAGAAGAGGAAGAGGAGGAAAAGGTAGCAAGCTAACCCTAGCCAAGTTGCAGGGCGAATACATTTACGATGCGCTTTTCTTAAAATAGACTTTCTGATTCCGAGTGTTGTTGAAATGCCGACAGCTTAATGACCTCAAGAAATGGGGATTTTTGTGCTTGAAAATGAAGAACAAAATCATCCATGGAAAAAAAAAATATATGTATTAAAAATTATTTGCGTTAGTATTCTATAGTTTATATTTACAAAAAGGCATTTTCAAATTTATTGGAAATTAATTACGATTACACCAAAATATTGTTTTTGTTTCTACAAATGCAAAGTATGTATATGTGGCTTACAAAGCTCAGTTTCCTTCTCTCTGTTGATTGTTTATAGCCGGAGAGAGTGCAGGCGCCAGAGCCACATAGACGGAGTTATCGAGATTTGGACAGACCTCGGAGATCTCCATCTCCTCGCTACAGACGAAGCCGCTCGCCCAGAAGGTCAGCGTCTGACATATAGGATGTAATCAACTATATAGTGAAAAAGTTCGAGGAGTTTTGTTCACGTTTTATGAGTATTCTTGGATAAATGTCAGTTGTGTACTTTCTCACACTGAGAACTGTGTGTGTGTGTTCCTTAAGATATTTATATAGTTTCTATAGTTCTTCTAGATATTTCTAATCTGCACCAGATTGAGAGAAATCTTTATGCATCTACTGAGTATTACTAAACATCCTGTTTAATTTATAACTTTTTTTTTCCTTTTATCATTCACAGACGAAGCAGATCACCGAAGAGACGAAGGTACGCATTTGCAGAAACCCTTGTTTTTATACAACACTTTGCCATTCTTTATAAATGCTAAGAGGATGTGAGTGAGTCATGGAGTACCAGTACAAAGTGTTATAAACCTGACTATGATTTTTATATATATCAAAAAGTAATAAAAAAAAAAATGTATACACACTTCAGGAAAAGAAAAACTTGTATAAATATTTTTACGTTTTATATATGATGATATTATTAATATAAGCTATATAATACTATTTTGCACCACCTTAGCCAGGATCGTTATTCATGGACATACAAACTTCTTTAAAACGTCTGCACAATTCAGCCTTCATACACAAGAAAGTTTATTACAGCCCCTGTGATTTATCCCACTGGGACTGGGATAAAGTCCCAGTTTGACTTGAATGCTGCTCATAAGCATCCACAGAGCTGTCATTAAAGCTGCTATGGTTTTTTTTTTTTTTTTATATATATAAAGACAATGAATGTTTGATTTGTTCAAGGAAGTACAAAACAAAAATCCTAACAGATATTTCTTCCATACTGTAATGCAACAAACATGTGACATTCATGGCTAATATATCAGATTATGGTCAAAATCAGATGATTAAACCGCATCAATTGTGATTGATTGAGTGATGACTTTTTATTTTTGTAAAATGGGGTCGGAAAAAGACATGAAGGTTTAAAGTAACCCTATATTGTTCTTGGTGACACCAAATAGTGGGATTATAAATCCTTACAGTACACAGGTGTAGGAATAAGTCCTTGTGTCAAGGAGAGACTTGGACGTGGTTGGCGCTGAACTGATTGCCTTCCCTTGTAGTCCGTCTCCCAGACGTGAGCGAGAGCGTGATCGGCACCGCAGCAAGAGTCCACGCAGACACCGCAGCAGATCCAGAGACAGGAGGCACCGCTCCAAATCTCCAGGTATGCTAAATCTAATCCCTACAGTCTACTCAGACTCACTCCTCTCTTAGAGAACTGTGTCTGACATTGAATTTCTCTAGTGTGTAAATGGAAAATCCTATTTATTGTGACTGACGTTTTTGCACCATCGTCCTCCATCATTTCAATTATTTATTGGATTTACTCAGTTGCATGAACTTAAAAGTCTGAGATTTTATTGTGGTTAATTTGTAATTTAAATCAATAATTTGTCCCCCTTTTTTTCGGTGTACTGCAGGTCATCACAGAAGCCACAGGCATCGCAGTCACTCAAAGTCACCAGAGAGGTAACAGCACTATTACACATTGTTTCAGCAGTTCTTCAACGTACATCGCTGTGGTAAAGATCGTTTCAGATTGTGAGCTTCTGTGTATGCGTTTGTCATTTTTTTTTTTTCTCTCTTTTCTGTGCAGTCGTTCGAAGAAGAGTCACAAGTCAAAGAGGAAATGAGTGTCCTGGGAGATGTACTGTTTTTCTGTTCAGATGTACCTTTTTTTTTTTTTTTTTTTTTTTGATAAAATTCAGTTATAATATTGCTTCTGTCAGAAATGTAAAAATTCATCTTGTGAATTTTCTCATTAGCTCATTAAATCCACAGTTGTTTTTAATTCTATCTGACCTTATGTTTTATTCATGTTTTTTTTTTTTTTTTTTCTCTCCAACTTTTAAACAGTTGAATTCTATTCCAACGGTCCAACTTTTATAAGTTTTGTCTATATCATCATGTTGTCCATAGTTACATTAAAGTAGCACGTATGGTGTTTTACAAGTTAGGAAAGTATGTTAAATTCAAATTAAAATTGAAAAAAATTGTAACTTACCTTTGACTCGTATTTCATTGCTGATAGTATATACACAAGATATTTCTTGTTTTGTCTGGTCAGTCTCAATGTATTTAATATACAAGGGCAGCCAAAAGCACTAAGTGTACGACTGTGCAATCCGATTGGATGAGAAGCTTTTCACAAGTGGTGATAATGGACAATAACAGCACTGGGACATTGAGCTACATATATGTATCACTCCGTATCAAAGATGTTCTACCGTTGTTAATGACTGACTACATACTAAGAATTTAAAACTATTTTTGCCTAATTATATTTTTGTTAATTACACTAAATGTCGCCAGCTCCACCAGTTGCAGTTATTTAGTTCCAGTAGTCGTGAAAGGATGTGTTGGTGGAGCAAAATAATTGGTTAAATAAACCCAATGAATAAAAGTAGGGAATTCTCAAGTGAATTGCAAACTTCTGTGGCAAATTTCTGTACATGATCTTCAGGAAGCAATTAAGCAGACATGAATTGAACAAGTGTCTCCAGAATACTGTGGACAACTTTTTGACTTTACAGTAGTATCCAGCAGGTTTGAAAGAATAAAGGACGCCATACGATATATTGATTTGTTGTGGAGCAATTTAATTGCATAAAATAACACATTGGTAAAACAAAAAATTGTCATTTAAATAATGAATTTCATTGTTGTCTCAATACTTTTGGCCACCACTGTACATTCTTTCAATATTTAGGCCTGCAGGAACAGGCCTTAATGAGGTACAATAATTAATCATACTATTCGAAGCAGGGGAGTTCAACATGTGATTGTAATCGTAAAGCAGCATAAACGAATGATGTAGTCCTTTATAAGTAAAGGTGAGCTTAGTATTGTTTGACAACATTATGAAATGCTTCTCAAAGACAAACATTGAATCCTTATGTTAACTATTGACCTCTCTGAGCATGGAAGCATCTAAAACGGACCATGATTCAGTGAAAAATGTACTATAGTCCGACAAATCAATATGTTTTCCAAGAAATGGATGTTATGTGCTCCTGACCTAAGGTGAAAAAGAACCATCCTAACTGTTAGCAGCAAGAAGTCTAAATATCAGGCTGTGTTAGTTTATGGGGTTATGTCAGTGCCTTTGGAACTTCTTGCACTTTGCACTGTAATGACACCAGTAATGATAAAACCTATGTAGAGATTTAACACAACATCGTTTCCAGAGACATCCATACATATTTTATGAAGCCGATGCAAAACCATATTCTGCACAAAAAGAGGGTGCGGGTGTTGGCCTGCCCATCCTCAAAACCCAAAGGATTCACCATTAACATCCCGCTGCCAGACACCACAGCATACATTCAGGGGTCCCATGGAGCCACACCCCGAGGGGCCAGAACTGCCCTGGCAGCACAGGGGGAACCCAAAACCTAGGTGGTTTTATTTTTAGTGGTTTTAAAGTTATAGCCGATTGGTGTAGTAAAAGTCAAACTTTTTACCAACAATGATCTGGTTAGAGGCTAACTGTATTTCATTGGCTTTGTATACACACTTTGCACAATGGCAATGAAGTTGAATCTAATCTAATCTAATCTAATCTAATATGAATCAGAAAATACCAAAATAAGAGTAATAAATAAAACAAATTAAATTCGGTGTTTCATCTCTGCACATCAACCTCAACTCTTGACAAGTACTTGATAAGGTAATTACTTGGGATGAAATTTTTATTTACTACTAAAATTTAAGATTTAATTACTATTATGCTATTTAAAAAAAAAAAGTTTTCTGATAACACTGGGTACTGACTACAAGAAGTATCTGAGAGGATTTTTTTTTAAATTTTATTTTATTTTTTTACAGATATGTACAAATATGACTTTATTCAAGAATGATGATGATAATAAAGCTAATGTCAAGAAAACTATTTCACTAATGAAGGATGTGGTGACATAAAGGTGTAAAATATAAAGTGATATTTTTAACGGAGTCTAAATAGTAAAGGTAGTGAGTGTATAGCTTAAACACTCAAGGACTTTTATTATGAAAACACGGACACACGGGGGCCGCCATTGCAGCATCAATAACACTTGTGTGTGTTCAGTCTCGCGCGTCCCGCGTTTAGCTTCATAAAGTGTGATATAAAGGATTCTGAGTGAACATGGGTGACACATAACCTGCAGAAACGGTAAAGCATTTCACTATAACATGCTCAGTTACAGGTACCGTTTCATTCGCCGGTGCTTTCTTGCTAACGGCAGACAGCTAGAACAGTTAGCTACACAGTTTGTGCTGAAATTCTTTGTGTTTATGATATAAAATGATAAAAGTGGTTGAGTCCTGTGTAGCTCTGCAGTCATGTCTGTTTTACACTTTACACTGGAGGAGATAAGGAGAGACTTCAGTGAGACACAGATACACAGTTATTCACTGGAGTTATGACTTAATAACCCTGAGCTGCTGGATTCTGCATTCTGATTGGTCAGGAGGGGTATTTTTGTCTCATCACTCTCTAACCCTGTTAACTGGAGAGTGTTACATCTATTTTTAAAAATCTGTTGTTAAAATCCTTTTTTTTTTTTGCCTTTTATGTCATGTAGCATGAGAAACATATATCTGTGCTTATTATTATTATATTATGATTTTTTTCAAAATCAGATTTGTATCCATTTGGTAACATTGATACATTGTTGTGTTTTGAAAAACTATATATAGCAACAAATTAAAGAGTGGATCAAAGCCGTGATGATTTATAACTGCTGTAACCTAAGTACAGTAATAGGGATGGGAATCTTTCGTATCTTTCAATACGATATCGTCGCGATACCCACCCAGGAGCCGATCCTGTAAGCACAGTGGTACCTCGGCATATGAATTTTTGCCTTAAGAACTGAAATTGTGCAAGAAATTTGTCCTGGTGTACCAAGCATTTTCAGCATATAAGCGAACAAACCGAGCCGAACCGAACGGCGGCTAAGTTTCTTTCCGGAAGCAAGAAGAAAAGGGAGCCACTTTCAGTTTTGTTCATAAAGCAGCCTTTGCCAAGAGGAATCATAAGTTAATGTTAAGTGAGGTTTAACGTCTATTGATTTTTGTTTTGGCTTTTCTAAATGTTCTGATTGTTTTTATATGCAAAGATCTGATTATAATGTTGGAAATTGGTAGTATTGGTAAAGTTTTGGGGTGGGTGAAAGAGATTGTCTGTATTTACATAAGTATTTCCTATAGGGCACAATATGAAACTCCTTTTCGGGAACGGATTAAATTTGCTGGCCAAGGTACCACCGTATTGCGATTTTATAAATATCCAGGTTCAATATAAATTTTTTCCCGCGAATCTATTACAGTTTCAAGCCTTAAGAAAAGGTGTAATGAGTAATTAAATGTAGACCGTTTCTTACAACCTTGATTTTCTCTTCTAAAAACGAAGTGAAGCAATACAAAATAACTTGTACACAAGAGTTTAATATTTTACTGAAAAGCACATACTGTATCTCTGTCGTCCACCATAATGACTATTTCTAAATAAATAGCGCAAACAATTAAGTCGTACCATTAAGAGTAATAATTAAGAGTGTACCACCTGTAGAATTATAGAGAAATGACAACGTTTTACCACCTTAAATGCCACCAACATGGCAAAGCTCAACTTGACCAGTGAGCGTGTGGATCAAGTGGCTGCAGGCATGCAGGTGCGCAAGGCTTCTGAAACAATTTTCGACTAATTAGTCCTCATAGTGTTTTGTGATAAGCGTGTGGTTTTCGAGACTAATTCGTTAACGTAGTTCGGAGAAAAAGGCAGATCGAAGGATTTTAACGCGTGCGATTATTTGATAAAATAACTCCATAAAAATGTGTTTCTGTTGCATCACTCAGAAGCTTCTTCACTCTGAACAGGATCTGTTATTTGTTTGTTATTGGAAAGTAATTTCCTGGTCCCTGGTGTTTCCCATCCCTAATGACCACCAATTCCTTCAAAAATAAATTTTCATTAATACCGGTTTCTTTTTGCGCTCAGTAGCAACAGTGGGCAGTGAGTTACAGGGATAATGGACTCCTGGACCCCAAACCCCAGAGCCAAACCCTTCATCCCGCGACAGCAGCGCAGCCTTTACCTTACCTGGAAATACAAACTCACCAACAAACGGGCTCTCCGCCGAATTTGCCAGGTGACCTCCCTCATTTCCACCAGGAGCACATTCTTTTATGTAACATGATCGCATCATTTTGCGCTTTTGGCTGAGTTTTTGTGCATTTTTGTGTCCTCAGGGTGGTGCGGTCCTTTTCTTGTTCATTACTGTGATTGTCAACATCAAGCTTATTCTGGAAACGAGGAGAGCAGCGAGTGAGGAAGATCCTGCTCCAGATTATGGTACTATTCCATGTGCACTACTTTTGGGTCAATAGAATAGCTCTTCTAAGCTATTCTAAACAAAAATAGAGGTTGGTTAGGTGATGAACTCTTTATCGCTGCTCTAAGTGAGATCAACAACCAACATGTCTTTTGGATGTTATACAGATATTAAATATGACTATAAATGACTTCTTTGCTTTCTTGTTAACTGTGGAAAGCCAAATATTTTCATCTTTTTTGGTGCTTAAATCACAGTTAGGTACACAAATACAGCAAAAGTCCTTCTTTTTCATTCTTATAGTGTTTGCTTTGCACAAACCAATTTATATGCCGTTTAAGCAATGATATGAGGACGTTTTCTCTGGAAAGATTAGCATATTTGGAAAGAGTCTTCAGTGTCATCTTCTTGTAAATCTCCGATTTGTTAGACAAGAGTCTGAGCTGTCATCACATATTTAACATTTATTCATCAGACGATGCCTTGGCCAACATGGAAACCCCTCGAAGACCAGCCAGTGGACGCAAGGTGTTGGACATTGAGGTGTACTCCAGTCGCTCCAAGGTGTACGTGGCTGTGGACGGAACCACCGTGAGTAGTTCTTCCTGCTAAACCATTTTCTTTTTTTTGTCTTTTTGAGTTCAGTTGACTTTTTGGCCATTTGTGGTATGTATACTATAAGTTAAACATTTATGGAAAGAATCTGTTGATTATGGGCTGCTGTATTTAGGTTTTGGAGGACGAGATGCGGGAGCAGGGAAGAGGCATACATGTCATAGTGCTCAATCAGGCGACTGTAAGTAGAGCTTAACATTTCCTTGAACCATGCAGGAAAAAAAAACAGCCTAATAGATTTGGTTATCGTAGAGGATTAAACTTTAGGAGGACACAGGCCTGCCTGATGAGCCTTATTATATTTCTAACGCTTAAATGACTATTGCTGCTTTACAATTACTGCATAGTGATTCTTGTGTGTCCTGAATGTAAAATTACTATATATGGTTGAAATCATGTAAGTTGATGGTATGAAGTTATATCTTGTAATGTCTTGTCTTCCCTGCACAGGGACATGTAATGGCTAAGCGAGTGTTTGACACGTACTCTCCCCATGAGGATGAAGCTATGATCCTCTTTCTCAACATGGTCACTCGTGGGAGAGTCCTAATCTTCACCATCAAGGTCAACATTAGATATTAGTTTGTTTGTTTTCTTTCCCCTCTTGGATATGTAGTGTGGGCACTAGCGTAGTCAAAGCTGATCGACTTGTCTTGTGTGCTGTACTCAGGATGAAGGAACCTTCCATTTGAAAGATGCTGCCAAGAACCTGTTAAAGGGCCTGGGCAGTCAGGTGGCTGTGACTCTTAGCTGGAGAGACATGTGGACTCTGGTTGTGAAAAAAGGAGGTAAGCATGCTCTATTTGCAATACAGAAACACACAAAATTCTGTGGGTATTTATCATTGCTTTATTTAAATCATAGCTTAATTATTATGTGAAGAACGTCATGCTGTTCGACCAACAGTTAACACACGATGTTAGGAGCATTAGACATTTGAATGAACTATATAGAGCGTATATAAACTCATTAAAGCTGTCTTTTTAGGTCAGGTGTATGGGGAGAAGCACTCGAAATCACCAGCTCTCTCCACCTGGGGGGATCCTGTGCTGCTGAAGACCGAGGTTCAGCTCACAGCAGCTGAGGGTACAGACCTGCCTTATTCGCTTGACTTTGTTTTTGTCATTTGTTTTTGTAACATACACGTCCTGAATCTTCAGTATCGGTACCTTTACATGACGAATGTAATAGTCACTTGACAGATTATTTTATGTCTCAGCTGTCTTTGAGCTGCATGTTCATCAGGTGCCGATTCACTTAAAATTACGACTCTATAAGAATCATGATTTTATTAATATCTCGATTCGATATTACATTTTCTCTGTTTTTCTTACAATTTTACATCTTAAAAAAAAACTTTAATGTTTAATTAAATGTAGCTCGTTCCTTATAACATTAGTTTTCTCACTTAAAAACCAAGCCGAACAACTACAAATACAAAAGTTTAACATTTAACTTAAAATTTAATTCCACTAAAAATGACATTTTTACTGAGCATCTATAATCTATCATATTTCTAAACAAACTTGGCAAACTTTCTTCTGTGCTATATATCAACATCAGTCTTTTGTGCAATATATTAGCTTAGAATTTATATTAGTATTACATTAATATGTTTAATATATCCTGCAGGTTACTCACTCTGCGATATATTTTCCATCAGATGTTCACCAGTTGTGCATTGTATTTTACTTATGAAACATTCCGCAACATATTCTCATCAGCTCTACAATATATTTATTAATCAGCCTGTAATTTATTTATTTACTGTGCAATTACTGTGAAAAAAAATGTTATTAGCTTTTTTTTCCTTCTTCTTCCCCTCAGTCAGAAACAGAGAGTCAACTGCAACGTAATTCCATTCTGCACCATTGTATATTTTTGAATGATGATAAAAGTATTCGTTCGTTCATTCATTCATTTAAATAATTCACACCTACCACACTGAAAGAAGTTGTGCAAGTAGTTCAGAAGGATTTTAAAGACACAATGACGTTTTACTGCGTCAAATGCCTCCAAACTCAACTTGGTTTCTAACACGACGGGCTTCTAACGCATGTGAGTTTCAACTACATGGGACTAGGGTTGTTCCGATTCCGATACTAGTATCGGAAATGCTGCCGATACCACAAAAAAAGCTGGCATCGGAATCGGCGAGTATTTGAGTCCACGTACCGATCCG
>JAQMYI010000037.1:7609806-7621759 GCA_030014275.1 Clariallabes melas
TCGTTCATTAATCGTAATCGAGTTAAAATGTTCAATTAATCGAGATTTTGATTTTAGGCCAAATCGCCCAGCCCTAAGTACACCCTCTTTCAGTTCTACAGTGTAGTTTTATTTATCAGGGCTAAATGTCAGTTGTGTCGTCCGCACCAACCTCCATAACCAAACTGATGGCCTCACGTGACTACAAACAACACAACAGATTTAAATACATAGTCTTTTAAAGGGAAATTTTATTTTCATATTTTCTTAAGGAAATCTTTTTAAAGCAAGCGAATATTCAGAAACCGGGTGGGGAAAAATAAGTGCACCCCATAATTTAGTAACATGCCAAACCACCTTTAGCAGGAATAACTGTTTTGTGTAGGAGTTTATCAGTCTCTCACACTGCTTTGAATAAGTTTTGGCCCGCTTTGTACACACCATTGCTTCAGTCCATTGGTGTTTTGAGGGCGTTTGATTACACACAGCTCTCTTAGACTCCCACCACAGCACCTCGTTGAGCCCAAGGTCTGGACTTTGACTTATTTTTACTTAGTGTTTATCATATACCATGACTTTTCACAACCAATTTAGCTTCTTAAATATTAGTCTCTAGTATTAAATTAATGCAAGTCTGAGTTTTGTTTCTGCTGCTTTGGATTAAAGATGTCAGAGTGACGCTTGTGATTGTAACTCGCCAGATAATTAAAAGTAGATACACTCCCAGAGATGTTATTAAACGTGTGTGTGTGTATTTTAGGATACAGGAGAGCCAGGCTGGTGGAGAGGAGAGGTGAATGGCAGAGAGGGAGTCTTTCCGGACAACTTTGTGATGCTAGTCTCAGATTCTGAGAAAGAGGTACAGTGTGAACAGTTGATTCTGCTGATGTTGCAGTGTCATTAAAAGATTAATCTTTTGCACTTCTACAACCTTTTTAACTTTTTTCTTCACGACGACTTCTGTTGCAGTACAGTTACTAAAGAACAGTCAGTACACTTGGACACAATAAAATATGCGTTACGATCACACGTTACGGTCACAATGTTATAGTAAACAGTACACGCGCGCACGATTGTTGACAATTTGAGTGACACTGAGACAATTACCCACAATCCTGCAGCATGAGAGAGAAGAATCATTGGCTCGGTTGTGATCATGTGATACCCCATAGACAAAGTGCATGCGTACTACTTAAGACCTTGCTCGTTTATCAAGTTAAAGTTTATTTCAAATTTTTGCTCATCTTGCAAAGCACTTGCAGACCAAGTTACTTGCAATCCAAAGTTTTACTGTATTTATTAGCTAGTAATGAGTCCATGTATTGTAGTTTTATTTCTACTTTATTTTTTAATGTAAATGATGCAGTGCTGTGACTCTCAGCTTTTTTTTTCCGGGTGTGTGTTGTGTCATTTGATTTCTCATGTTGTTCTTTTCACTGTCCTCTGCCATTTTTACTTCCAGTTCTGAAAGAGCATTTTCTCTATAATGTTTTTTAGACCCTTTTATCCAAAAGCTCAATTAAGCAGACTCCCAGACAAGACCCAGAAGAGGTAAGGAGACTTAAACTGAGCTCAGCGTAACTTCTTTGCTTGGTTTGTGGAAACAGTGATTGTCTGATTGACACACCATCTACAAACAGTTGAATGTGATCTCCGCCCCCCCCCCCCCCCAAGCATCAGCCTCAACCTAAGTTACAAAAATGAGCAAGCAGTTAGTCGGGTGGAAGGAAGAAAGCCAGACGCCTTACTTTAGCTTTGTTTTAGCGCTGTTATGAACTCTCCGTGGTGCCAATGCTGATTAACGTTACGCCTTACACATGCACAGAGGCAGTCAAGTCTCATTCAAGTCACATGACCATGTATTGGAAACATATCCGATCAAGGACCACATATGAAAGTGACTCTAATTCGATCTGAAAAACATCACATTTGTGCATTCGGACAGCCCTAAAAATCAGATGTGTCACATTAGGGTAAAAAAAAAAAAAAAGTGTTTAGTCACTTAAGGGACTAGGGTCCCTTTGTTTTTTATTTTTTTGTTTTTTTAAACACTCTTTTCACAACACTAAACCTTTAGAATAAAAATGTTGTGAAGTGCATCTCCTGTCGCTGCTTCTGAACAAACAATATGAAGTGATGCCCTTACGAATTAAGTAATAAAACTTGCACCTGACAAATTTGAATGCTGTAGTGACTTGGAGCTGTTTGTGTTTCCAAAAAATTAACGCGGTCCTTTACTATGCTTGTTTTATTGCTTTAACCTTGAAGCAGCCTCTTGCTAATTAGACATGATTTTAAAAAATGTGTTTATAAAAAATGCCTTGTTTTTAAATTTTTTCTTCTTTTTTTTTGGATTTTTCCCCGATTTTCAACCAGAATTTAGTCGTATCCAATTCCTCCCCATCACTAGGGGGGCTCCCACATCAAGCTTCTACTATCAATCAGTCGGGTGGGCTGCAGACTATCACGTGTTTCCTCCGACCCACGTGACGTCACCGACCGCATCTTTTCGAACTGCTTGCTCACGCACCATTGGGGGCAGCGTAACACACTCGGAGGTCAGCGCTATCCGCTCCCTCTGCTTGCGTGAGCTCACAGACGCCCCTGATTGGCCGTAGAGCCGTCAATAATGTGGGAGCCCGAAGTACCTCTCGTCCCTCTCCTATGAGAGAGCTCGGCCAATCAGCTCAATCAGTTCGAACTCGCGATCCCCGGATGATAGGGCGAGCACTTTACCACTGCACCACTCGGAGGCTGAATATAATTATTTTAAATGGTTTATTGTTATATTTAATGTTTTCGAGGGTCTGCCAAACAACTTTGATCATGTTGCCATGTCATAGCCGCTATAAATATTTGTTTTCTCACAAGCCTTTTTCTCTCTCTCTATTAATAATAATAATAATAATAATAATAATAATAATAATAATAATAATTAAAAGTCTCCTTACTGAAAGCTATATAATTTCGAGGATTTTATGTTTTTGTAAAATATGTTTTAGATTAAACTTTTATTAGACTTTACAAATGACTGTCAACTAGTTGCTACTATACAAACAATATTCTGCATTTTACAATGAACATGTGATTTGAAATACAGTCAGCACTACTTGCTGTTGTTAAAGAAAGAATAAAAAAAAAAGAAACGCTTTTAAACCTTGAGAATTTATTAGATTCATACACATTCACATTTCAATGTGAATTCCATAATTCTGATTCTTTCAGAAAACTTCAAACTTCCATAAATCTTAGGATTGTGTAAATCTGCTTTGTGACAATGACAACTGTTTAAAGCACTATACAAATAAAATTGAATTGAATTGAATTCACACTAAACTTCACAAAAAAACTTATCACAAGAAAACCACTTGTTAGTGAGACTAATTAGATAAAAAGAGTATGCAAGGGAGCATAAAGATGGGCAATGGAAAAGGGAAACCGCATTAAGTGATGAACACAATCATGCTTAGTTCCCACTGTACATGCCTCTGGAGGCAGTGTTATGCTCTTGGATGGCTTCAGTTGTTCAGGTCTAGGCACAGCAACGTTATGTGACAATAAGTAAGCTGATGACCTGAATGTACTGAATGACCAGGTTCATCTATGGAGTTTTTCTTACATGGTGGCACAGTAAAAATTAAGGACTCAAACTGTGAAAGAGTGTTTCTGGGATCATAAGGAAACATTTTTATAGATTAATTGCCCACCACATTGTACACTGTAATCAAAGCTAAAGGCGTTCGTAAGAAATATTAGATTTTTTTTTTTATTATCTGCCCAAGACAACTGTGCTTGTCACTCATTACTACCTTAATATACTAGTAGTCATAATTTATTTATAGAAAAATCACAAAAATAAGTCATATTGTGATACATTGCCCTAACGTTTCATATTATTAATTGGTGTTGGTAGTGTGGGAGATGATGCAATAGCTTTCCCATTGTCAGACCCTCTGCTGATGAGTGGAAAAAATGCTAAATCATGTAGCCTTGCCACAATTTCCCAGGGAAAAGGTGCATATGAAAATAATGTCTCTACCCAAATGTTTTGGGTCACCCATGTGACAGTTTTGTCAATGTCACTGCCACTCTCGATACTGATTTGCATAGAAAACACTGTGACCATCCCATGATCGAAATCTGTATAATTCAGCTGGGCCGGTTGACGCATGCTTAGTGTATTAGACCTTGTTTATCTGAGAGAGATAGAGCAGTAAGAATAGGTCACAGGCAGTAGTGTCTGTGTGAGAAGCCTCCAGCTCTGTATTCTCCACTTAAACTCTCACCTTTCCACTGAGACTCCCTGTAGATCATTTCATCCTTTGTTATTTGCACAAGGCTCGGCCCTCAGTTACGGCCTCAGTCCTGCCGAGTTTCAAAGGCCATTAGACCCTTTTTGTAAAAGCGCCAAGGCTAAAATGTCACTGACACTTCTAAGGGAGTACAGGTGCCCAAGGGGAGAATATTTTAATAGATCTCAGGCCACATCATACTCCTGCACTAGACAGTTCTACTAATCTCTTATAGCGGTATCAGTAGGTCTGTATGGTCACATTAGCGTCCTTTAGGTCCGACGGATTCCTGTAAAATTGACTTAAAATTGGAATAGTTTAAAGGATATAGGGTTGACACACCGAGGAATTTTGTGCTGCCACAAAACTCTAGTTTGATCCCGAGATCAGGTTACAGTCTATGAGGAGTTTCAGAGTTTCCTCCGGGTTTCCTTTCAACTCCTACAGTATGACATGTTGCTTAGTGGATTGGCTTCACTATAAATGTGTGTGAACATGGTGCTCTGTGATGGATCTGCATCCCATCCATGTGTATTCCTGACTTCTGTCTCATTCATGTGTATTTCATGCCCTTCCATGCACAGGCTTTGGTTCAACCACAACCCTGACAACAATAAAACAGAATAACGAAGTTATTAAAGATGAATAAATGAATGAATGTAAATTAACGATTAACTATCTACAGTATAATTTTATACTGACATAGACAGAGTTAAAATGAGCAGTAGTGCTAAGAGGGAAAGTGGAGGCTCATTAGCTAAGACTAATCCTGATACCACTACGTTTTCACTTTTTGACCCCATGGATAAGACCTTTAATTTTCTGCTCTGGATTAAATTATTTGCCAAAATTCAGTGTAAATGTACACTGTAAATGTTTGTATTGAAGGTATGTAATTTTGTGCTATATACAGTACAATACATACGGGTAAAAAATGTGTGGTTCTGTCATGCTGTCATGGTTAACCCTTTAGAAGAATTGATCAATGCAAAACATTACAGTTTGTGGGGAAAATAAGATTAATCAAAGCATAGTATCAAATCTTTGTATTTAATATTGCAGTCAAATGGTATACTATAGTTTTTGAGTGTAATTATAATCAAACACAACATGGATTAAAGTATGGATTAAAGAAGGTGTATACTGTTTACATTAAACTGTAAAACCGTAGCACTGGAATTAACACTGCTCCTTGCTTGAATTAATATTAAGCAAGAAAAAATATGTTATCTCTGCTCAAAAGTGTCTGTTTTTGTCCTACAATTTATACATGGAGAGATCATTTAAGAAAAAAAAATCAAACTGTGACTGAAAGTTTTATTCTATGGGACTAAAGACAGAAAATCAGAACGTGGTTTCTTAATGCTTGAATGTAAATCTTAATAGCACTGAAACAGTGAACATCTTTCAGACTGCTCTCCTGTGTAGTTATTAAATTGTCACGTTTCTGTCCTCTAGAGCCTGCCAAAAAACTGTAAAATGTTCAATCAGCATTTACAGAGCTGTGTGAACACCTATTTCAGTTTGCTCACCCAGGATGATTACTTCTTTCACTTCTGCCCTGCCTCCCTCCATCCCTATTTCCTTTATATCTTTATCTTCCTTCCTTCCACATTCATTCTTTCTATTTCATAGCTAGTCTGTAAAATGGGAAAAGATGTGATGTATAAAACAAGAGCTGTATATGGTCAACACTTCCACAAGTCAACTGATGTTAGTGAAACCTAACTCACAATGCAGAACCCATTTGCTTTTTACCGTGGCCGGGAAGTGCAAAACAAAATAACAAAACCGAGAACAATAACAACACAGAAAACAAAATAACCAAATATAACAAATCAGAAAACACAGCGACATATCGACATAGGTATAGTTCGCAAATGAAATTCTTATTGCTGATTGGATGAGACATCTGTCATTCAAGACATATAAGTAGTACTATCAAGTGAAGTCAGAATAATTTTTAAAGCACATTTAACACAACTTAGTGCCCAAAGTAATATTTAATCCTAAAATACTGAAATTAATCCTTAAATGAAAATACATCTAAATGTCCGTGTGGCTGCAGTACTTCCTGTGTATTTTGAGTGACAGATGTCTCATCCAATCAGCAATAAGAATTTAATTTGCAAACTATACTTACCTTTTCCCGTTTGACTTAATTGTCGTTGTGTTTTCTCATTTGGTATTTTGTATCTGGATATGTTGTATTTTCTGATTTATTATATTGTATTTGGTTTAGTTTTTTTGTTTTCGATTTTGTTATTTTGTTTTTAAATTTGTTATTTTGTTTTCGGTTTTGTTATTTTGGTTTGCACTTCTCGGCCAGCGTAGCAAAGAGCTAAAGACTCCCAACCCAACCTCCAAACTCTCCAGATCCCAATCTGATTGATTACCCATTGGATGTCTGATTCACCTCGCATCTCACAACACCCAAAGGATCTGCTACCAACATTCTGTTCCCAAGTGCCAGAGCTGCCCATTTGGCACAAGGGGAACCTACACAATACTGGGCATAATGTTTTGTGTTGTAATGTTTTGGCTGGCTGGTATATAAGGTAATGATAATGACCATACATTCTTAGATGTTTTTTTTTTTTTTTTTTTTTTTGCTTTTAGGGCTACGAGCACACATCAGAAGACCCGGCACTGCTTTACAGGGTGGAGAGTATGCCAGGCCTGGGCTGGGTCCTCAAAAAGAGCCTCTACAAGGATGAACTAGAACCCAAATGGCCCACACCTGAGAAGGTACGAATGCTATATTAAAACCAATTTGTTTTAGGCAGTCAATCATTCCTGTTACACAGTAGACCTACACCTAGAGACATGCTCATTTCACACATTCTCCACGTCCGTGTGTGATTCCTCTCTGCCAGTTGTGGGACTGGGATATGTGGATGCGAATGCCCGAGCAGAGGAAGGGGAGAGAGTGCATCATTCCCGATGTCTCCCGCTCCTATCACTTTGGCATTGTTGGCCTCAACATGAACGGTTACTTCCATGTGAGTAAGGATTTTGCCAATTGCTTGTCAGTCTACAGAGCGTACACTTAAAATTAGATCAAGAACGGTGGCCGGAATTTACGTGAACATGTCTGATCTGAGTTTGGTTAGTTTTAAAGAACAGTATCTATCAGTTGTCTCAGTAACTGAGACTCCTGGATGCTGAACGTAAAATTGCTCGCCATGCTTTGAATATCGTAAACTATTTTTGATGTGTGGAATCGATTCCTAAGTTTAGGTCTTGACTCTTGTTTTTCAATGATTTGAATCAGGAAATCAACTTTAGGATTAACTCCTTGTACCTTTCTGTTAACCAAATGCTAAAATATAAATAACTATACAGTATTTATAAAAAACTAAAATATCCATTTTGCATATACATCAAAATGACATTGTATTGTCTGTATTGTTTGTCAAATATGCTTTTGCGTTAATATGCTTTTGAGCTATTTTATTCTAATCCATGAAGAAAATAGTTTCTCCTTTAATATCAATTTGGATAATTTGTTTTCTTTCTGGCTACAAATTCTGCTAAAGCTTCAAAATGTGCAATATATCTATATAGAATGTATAAAACTGTAAATTTCTGTCTTTGAGAAAAATAATTTGGGTTTGTTTCATCACAATCAGCCCACAGAAGAGAATTAGAATTTCTAATTTGAAATTTAAATGGAAAACACTGATATAATTAAAAAAATAAAAATAAAAAATCAACCTTGGGGAATAAAGTATTTAGTTCATCTCAAAATTCAACAGATGGCACTGTACACTTTTTAATACGCACTTATGAGTGTGCAATTGAAATCTACTTAATAAATACGATCTCGTAATAAATAAATAAATAAATACGAAATTTTTTGTTACTCAAAATTCAACAGTTTTTGAAAAATAAAAATATTTTTCTTTACAGGAAGTATACTTTAAGAAGCACAAGTTTAACACTGTCCCAAATGTTCAGTTGAAAAATGTTGATGGGTATGTATGACATTTAGCTGTCAATTTTATTACATTTAAGCCAAACCAGACTGATTTTACATTGATTAATTGTTTACATGTTCTACATTTGTGTTTAATAGATTAAAAAAAGATTCCTATGAAGTCGAGGTCCAGAATCTGCTACGGTAAATCCGCTCTGTCTTATTATAACTGGCTGCTTTGGCTCATCAGAACAAACAGCATGAAGCCCTTGATTTTATTTTAGAAGTCATGCGCAATGTGTTACTTTATGCAGTGACCTGGTCAAAAGAAACACATGTAGCTGCTCTTAGAAATAATCATAGAAATTTCATCACACTGTCGTATCATGTTTGTGTAATTGCAGTGAGGCAGAAGTTCTGGATCACAGCAAGAACCCATGTGAAGACTCGTTCATCCCAGACACTGAAGGAAAGACCTACATAATGTTCATCAAGATGGAGCAGGAGACAGACACGAGCACCTGGACTGAGCTGGCCAAGGTACAACTGACATTTATTAGTGAAGTGTAAATAAGAAAAAGTTACTCAAAGTATTGATCTTTTAAAAAAAAAAAAAAAAAAGTTATGTTGCGTGTTTTAATAGCACCTTAGCACAAGATATTTATATATTGAAATATCATCTGTATGGATAGCTGTGTGAGTGTAAAATAAAAATTCATCAGGACACTTGATTAAAACCAGACACAAAAACACACCTTAAATTTTTTATTCTGTCTTGAGATTTTGTCATTTTAAGATATACTTTTATTTAATTATTTATTTTACAAATGATACGACTTTATTGCTGGTAGTACTTTTTATATTGGAATTCTGTTTCGTAAATGTTTTTTCCATGTATTTCCTATTTTATAAATTTTTAATGCATTCTTTAAAAAGGTGCATACTGCCCTCTAGTGTTGACTCCGAGATGTCACCAGTGCAAACAATAGAATTTGAGGTTTGTGTTGCCCCCCCCCCCCCTGTAGTGCCTGCATGTGTGGGATTTAGATGTGCGAGGCTATCACAGAGGCCTCTGGAGGCTCTTCAGAAAGAAAAACCACGTCCTCGTCTTAGCTGTTCCAATCTCTCCTTACTCGTAAGTCAGAGTCCATACATCTCGAAAACCGCTTGCAGCTCTTTAAGTCGACCTTACATATACAACATATTCCCTACAGCACTCGGAAGCCTGCGCACATTACCCCTATACACCTGGAGCCGCCACCTAAAGACGAGGCCGCCCCTGTGGAGCAGATCTAGAGCAGCAGGTCTTACTAAACAAAGGCTCCCACTTGCACTAGGGTCTGCGCTGAGAGAACCTTCTGCCTTCAGGCCACAGCGTAAGCCGGCGCAGCTGCTACAGCTTCTCTACTGGAGCATCCTCTGGTAAATGCTGCCTGTGTCATATCGAAGCTGTTATGTGAGTGAGGGAAATGCGAATGGTGAGTAGAGTAGCTCTTCTGGAGCCTGGAATGAATTCTGCGTGTGTCCTGCCAGCGTTGGGGAGAAAATGTCTTTTTTTTTTTTTTTTTTTTTGGAAGAAGCATGTCATTAGATGAAATAAAAGGTGAAAAGGTTCAAACAGTGGACAAGAAGGGACCTGATTTTTAAACACTACTGAATGCTTTGGGTTGTATTGTTTATCCATTTAACTTAAATCTATTTATTTTTTGCCACGATCAAGTCAGTTTTTTGGCAAGTAAGTGTGTTGTTTATCGGGCGTCATGTCTGACATAAGTCTGCGTAAATGTTAGAGAATGCTAATAGGGCTCAGCTGTCAATGGCTGACACAGGTGAGGTGACAGTGTTACAACGCCATACGTACATGCTAATGACTTTGGTTTCGTGCCCTTTTTGGACGTCACAGTGATTTTCACACATCAAGTACGAACAGGAACTGTAAAGAACCCGACAAGTGCCATGATTTTGGCCACAGACTTTCATAAAACATTCAAGCGATGTTACATCATCGTACATCATACGGTACTCTCAACTACAAAGTCAACAAATGACCCCAAACTGGCAAAATCAGCGTTTGTCATCACTGTCTGTTTAAATAAATTTTTTATATAGGGTTGTATCGGTTGTCATGAAACAAAGGTCTACGGTGGTCTTAGGAGATCTATGAACACCGCCTTCAAATAAAGTGGTACGATTTTTCTCTTTTGTTTTGTAAAATCATTACGTTTAGCGCTGGCAGTATTTCGAAAGGAAAAACAAATATTATAGGTATATATTTTTGCAACAAAATGAACATATTTTTGATTTCAGATAAGAGGTGGTTGTGTGCTTTTTATTTATTAATCGCCTGAACTTTATACATCATTGAGGTAATGCATCATCGCTCGAGGTGGAGTTTATCAATTCAATTCCTTCTCTTAGAAGACTGAAGAAATGGTCGGGTTTGGGATTGATATCGCAGCCGTAGGCATTTTTACAGTCTGAAGTAAGTTCATGTACGCTACCAGTCAAAGGTTTGGACACACCTTCTAAATTCAGATTTTTTTCTACACTATAAAACGATGCTGAAGGCATCCAAAATATGCAATAATCTCCTTTGAACAGTTGATATTGAGATGTATCTGCTACTTACACTCTGTAAATCCTCCATAACGGCTCTAATCTGAGGTGCTGTTTGTTAATTGGTGATTTCTGAGGTAACTGGTGACTCTAAATGATCTTCTCCTCTGCAGCAGAGGTACAGTAAGTTCTGGTCTTGCTTTCCTGGGAAGGTCTTCATGAGGGACACTTGATGATAGGTTTTGCAAATGCACTCGACATGATACTGTTCTTGCTAGAACTATTCCAGAACAGCTGACGTTCCTGTTTTAAAATAACAGCTGACTGTTGTTGTTGTGGTTACTTAATTACTTAATGCCATGTGTTGTTTTATAGTTTTGAAAAAAAAAAAAATCCAGTATGGTTCTAGAATGTAGAAAGTAAATCCAATCTTGTGTCCAAACTTTTGACTGGTTTTGGTATATATTGGTTGCTAGAAGACATTGAGATTGTGATGTATGCACATTGAGGTTGTGTTATAGTTTTGACTCGTTTTTTACAACACTATACCCAAATAACACTGTTTCATATTTTTATGTCTTGTGTGATTTTTTATTTTATTTTTTATGTTAATGTAAGTGACTTGTACACTGTTTTCAAATCGTTTTATGACTGATATTTTTAGAACTATGAATTATAATGGTACAACTGGAAGTATTGAATTTATAGTCTGTTCAACCACATAATTAGTTTGCGGAAGGAAAAAAAAGTTTTCCCATTTCAAACATGACTTATTGGAAATCCATTTTGAGACACCACTACCCCTCAAGTCCTTTAAACATTTCTGGGTGGATTTTTCTATACTTCTGAATGTTGTTTTGTATTTTGCTGTTGATTCTTCTTTTTTAATAAAATGAAATGTTTTTGATTTTTTTTATCAATGTCTTCTTATTTATGAATATATTAAGTCAGCTTGTGTGTGAGGTACGTTATATTACCTAATTATGATCATGTTTACTCAAACGTATAGAATAAATAGACATTGATTGAACTTAGCTCCTTCAACAACTAAGCGTTCAAGTCAAACCAGGACTGGTGATGAAATTTCTTGTGAATGAAACCATAAAACTCAATGATATTTACAGAAGATTTAAACTAGTGGTGGGCCGTTATCGGCGTTAACGTGCTGCGTTAACGTGAGACTCTTATCGGGCGATAAAAAAAATAT
>JAQMYI010000037.1:7627642-7641371 GCA_030014275.1 Clariallabes melas
TCTTTCTTCTGTCTTAATATAAAATTGCAAAACAGTCCTTCCTCAATTTGTTACAATAAAAGTGAGTTTAAAACCTCTCTCTCTCTCTCTCTCTCTCTCTCTCTCTGACTCTCTCTCTCACTCTGACTCTCTCTCTCTCTCTGTCTCTCTCTCTCTCTCTCTCTCTCTCTCTCTGTCTCTCTCTCTGTCTCTCACTAAAAACCTTCTCCTTGGTGTCAGGATGTACAGTAGACACCAATCAGCCATAACATTAACACATTAACAGGTTTTTGTGCCAATGTCCTGGTGCCAGACACAACAGCAACTCTTGCTCTGCATTTAACACTCAAACACTCTCTGTCTGATCTACTTCAGGTCTATAATCCGCCTTATTTTATTTTATGTTAACCTTCATTTGCCGCTTTCTGTTTAAGTATAACTCGTTCATCCACCAGGGGGCGCTCAAACACACCAATTCTACAGAAATGAGCCTTTGCTAGTCTGAATGTGATTAATACAGCTGTGTCTAATAGAACATCAGTAAAATATTTATAAATATCATTAAAGTTGCCTGATAGAGAACTGCCCTGTAACACACATTATACCAAAACCTGTTGGTTATTTAGGGTTTTATTTTATTTTTATTTTTGTTTCCACAATATAGTGACCTGTTAAGAAATCATTTAGAAAGTACTAGTTTGTTCATACTGTCTATTTTTTATTAGTCTACTTAACATGCTCATACTTTGACTTAGGCTTTGAAACAGCCTCATAAAATTTACTTTGTTGATTTTTTTTTCTTGAATTGTTTTGATGTCCTTTATTAGTAACTAATAATTGTGAATATTTGGTGAAATATCTGGTAAGAGAACAACATACAACATACAAGTGTAATAACTGCAAAGAAATAGTATAATATTTCATACAGATAATAAATCAAGACTTATAGACTATAGAGATATAGGTATAGAGATTCCAAATGATGACATAATAAGTTAGAATGTTGAGGTAATAAGTTAGAGCTTATTGTAAATCTAAAATGTAACATAAGACATACGATTTTTTAAATAATAAGTAAGAAATGCTCAAATAAAAATTTAACTTTTAAAACAATACATTTAAAAAAAGAATTTTGCTGTAACATTCAAAACTTATTCTGAGATAAGTCTAATTTTTAAAGACTTTGACATACTGCTGTCAGAAAATATCTTTATCATCCTGCTGAGAGACATAACTCTGTCTGAGACAGATCACAGAACCCGGGCTGAGCCGGTCCAGACTGTAGTAATAATAATAATAATCATAATAGAAGGAAATTTCCAACATCCAGTAGCAAGGATAGTAACATACAATAATAGACAATAATCATGAAGTAATTACAGATTGTCAATCATGTAAATAATAATAACAATAATATTAATATAACAATTATTATTATTATTATTATTATTATTATTATTATTATTATTATGACTATTTAAGCAGATAACATGGTATAATACCACAGTTGGGGGGTTCAGGTCTATTAGTAATCAGGGTGATAATTGTCCAGTGGAGATGAGGAACAGTGAGAGCAGCAGGTCAGAGTCTCACCTGGGGGACAGATTGTCTCTAAATGGTGTCGCTCTAGTTTGTGTGTGTGTGTGTGTGTGTGTGTGTGTGTGTGTGTGTGTGTGAGAGAGAGAGAGAGAGATGTGGGACGCCGCCGTCTGTTGAGCAGGTTCTCGGGAGCGCGCATCTCACTCTCTCTCTCTCTCTCTATCGCGCGCGCGACAGCAGAGGACCGGCCGCGCGCTCCCGAGGTCCTGCGCGCTCATGTGAGAGGCGAGAAAGCGCTCGAGCTCGCGGCTTCTCCAAACCTGTTGCCTTTTTCCTGTATTTACTGTAATATCAGTAATAACTCTGGTCATCTCCAGCGGTCCTCTGGACCGGACCGGACCGGACCGGGTGTGTGAGGTACCGAAACTCAGGCTTATTTATTTTATTAAATGTTTCATTCGGATTTAAATCGTCGAATCGAGATGTTTTGGGCGACTTGAAGCTCTGAATTCTGTAGTGTGTGTGTGTGTGTGTGTGTGTGTGTGGTGGAGAGCATCCGCCCTCCTGTGTAACTGTGTACGGGGTGTGTGTGTGTGTGTGTGTGTGTGTGTGTGTCTCCCAGAATAAAGAGGATCAGAGGAGCGCGCGCGTGCAGCCGCCTGGAGCTTTGATCTCTCAGAAACAAACTAACATCTGGAAACAGCAGCAGCACACACACACACACACACACACACACAGGAGTTACAACATGAGAAGAAAACACACCATGAGTCTGGTTATTGTACATTTTAACACTACACACACACACACACACACACACACACCCTGTGAGTGATGAAGGACGGGTGTGATACACTGCAGGAGCTGGAGCTGATCTCCTCAGGATCCTCATGGCGTGACGCTTTATATCACACTGTCGAGCGAAACATGGGATAAAACGTTCAGATAAAAACAATTCAGTGCTGAAGAAACAGCGTTTGTTTGTTTGTTTTTTAATAAGGAAATGTTTGTCTAAAAATCAACAACAAGATCCAGAAGTTCTTACGTTCTTCATGTGAGCGTCTCATCTCCTTTCCTGAGCCGAACTCTTTGTAAACAAATGGATTCATGTGTAAATCCGTTCCCCAGAGTTCAGACTAGTCCTGATCCTGAACTCGGTTTCATCTCATCCCTGATGGATCGTCGCTGCTGATCAACATGACAAACACGCTTTTGATTTCTTAGTGGGTTTCCTCCTGCGAACACGTTTCCCACGCCGCCCGGGTCTGCGTGGCCGATGAGCACCCGGGGCCCGCATGCTTCCAGCTAAAGATGGTGACGATCGGCTCGAGCCCTCCCAAAACTCCATGATGGCGAACCCCAAGAAGATGGACCTGGTCATCCCGAACTTCCCCGAAGTGCCATGTGACAGTAACGGCCAGCGCATGTGGTGGGCCTTCCTCGCCTCGTCCATGGTCACGTTCTTCGGCGGCCTCTTCATCATCCTGCTGTGGCGGACGGTTCGGTACCTGTGGACCGTGTGCTGCCACTGCAACACCAAAAAGAAGGTAAAGCCCCACTGGGGGAACGTTTCATCACCCAGGTTTGTGTGGAAGTTCCTCCTTTGCTTCTTGCTTCTAACTGTCTATAAAATAGTTGGTGATCCAACAAGGAGATATTTTCACACTTCTCATGTAACATTTAGACGTTGGGTTTGAGCATGAGAGGGCGTTTTCTCTGTGGTCCAGGTGTTTACTTCATCTGTTCTGGATGAGGTGACTTTTCTCTTAATCTCATTATTTTTGGTGTAAAGTTGATAGATTACATGCAGATTGTAGACTTGTGGGAAATGACCCAGAAGCCATTGCAGTACAATACCACTCTAGTATTAGTTCCTGTGTATGTGCAGATGTGCGGATAATAATTTAACAGATAACCAAATTAAGTTCTTGTCCCTCAGACACGCCCATCTGTACACAGCACAGGATACGGCTCCATGTTAATAATTGTGGCATCATAATTCTGACTTTAATACCAAGCTAGGTACGTCTAACACTGTCTAATCAGCAGGCAGGTCGGATTCTGTACAGTGATTAACCATAACCGTGTGTGTTCGTTTTCAAGCGGAATGGATTGTTGTTGTTAAATCTGAAGCCTTTCCTCCGGCTGGTGAGACACAGACACATAGTCACAAAGCTTCTTAGAATTCTCTCAGAGAGCTCCTATCTTAGCTTAAAAAGTCCTAGCTCAGAGTTTAGTTGTCCTAGACTAAAAGTGATTTAGGAAATTTCTCAGAGTAACTCTGAGTAAGGAAAGTACAAAACCCTTTATCTTAGTGAGGAGGTGTGGTCGACCCCGTTGCTGGGGATGATGCAGCAATTCAAGGACTGTGATTGGTTGATAAAAAATTTACCTCTGACCTCTGCAAATGTCTTGAAATGCGCTCTTTGTGAAAATAGAATATATGATAATAGAATATACAGTGAAATCATAATGATTGTATATAAAGAAATTGTATAATCATGACTAAAGGCTACTTTATGCAAAGTTTATGTTATAGGCTAAATATCTTAAAGATAATTAAACAGCCAAATGTTGAAAATGTGTCGACTTTTGAAGCAACTAATTTCCACGCAGTAATTACTATATTTAAGTTCTTACATTTATTTACCAAACTGATTTTATTACTTTTAATCCATTTCAGATTGATGGGAGCAAAATGGCTCAGCTTTTACCAGTTTACATGATTACAGGACGTCTGTTTAAGTTGTACTTTTGGATGGTATGTAGCCAACAATCCAAGAGAGATGGAAGTAAAAGAACAAGAGAACCAAATTGGACAGAAGAGCAGTGTTTACTTTTAGCTTTACATTTAGTGTTTGGAGAACATGTCGTCTTTCCGCCATTTTGTCCTCTGCTATAGAAACTCTTAAGCCTCTTAAAAGTCCTCCTCTCTACTCTTAACAATGTTTACTGTAGGAGCTGTTTTTAGGGCTAAGATGTTTCGTGAATCATTTTTATCTTTACTAAGATTTAGTCCTAAAATTAAGGGGAAATTCTAAGAAAATGTCATAGTTAAATGAAGCTTTTAATTCTATTGGTACTTCTATTCTAGAGATAATTATCAGTTCGCTCATGTCTGGTTAAGTACAGTTTTTAAACATGCAATCGTCCAACTGCTTTACAAAAAAAAAACAATGGCCCAACTAATTACAGACTGATCATAAAAATGATTGTTTATCATCAACTTCAGTCATTACTTATTGAAAATAATATCCTGGGTCCATTCCAATCAGGTTTAAATGCAAAACACAGTACCGAGTCTGCACTGATTAAAGTTATAAACGACCTGCTCGTGTCTGCGGATTCGAGGGATCGCGCGGTGTTAATATTGTTAGATCTTAGTGCCGCTTTCGACACCATAGATCACTGTGTCCTGTTAGAGCGCCTCCTACAGTGGGTTGGTATTTCGGGTACTGTACTGAAATGGTTCTCGTCGTTTATGAATTCTAGAACCTTCTCTGTTTCTTTTAATGAACCATCGACTGCTCCAGCCCCCCTTCTGTATGGTGTTCCACAAGGGTCTGTACTTAGCTGTGTTTTATTTTCATTATATATGTTGCCTTTAAGCCACATAATAACAAAATATGGGGTTTCTTATCATTGTTATGCTGATGACACGCAGCTTTATTTACCCTTAAAATTTGGCAAACCGGACTCGTTGCAACCCTCATTTGATTGTCTATGTGATTTTAAAAAATGGATGGCCACGAATTGTTTTATTTAAACGAGTCCAAGACCGAGACATTGTTTGGATCGCCGTTGAAATTCTAAGCCCCGCCCACTGTCACTGTATATCAGATCACACGTGAAGAACCTTGGGGTTTTATTTGATTCAGATTTTAAATTTGTGAAGCAAATATCAGCTGTGGTGAAGTCGTCCTTTTATCATTTGAGGATTTTGGGGAAGGTGAGGGGCTGTTTCTGCCTTAATGACTTTGAGCCACTGATCCATGCCTTTATTTCTTCGCGCTCAGACTACAGAAGCGCGCTATATTATGGGGTCAGTCACTCGGCATTAGCTCGTCTGCAGTTGGTTCAAAATACTGCAGCACGACTCTTGACTAAATCAAAAACATGTTGCCACGTTACTCTGATTGTAGTTTCGTTACATTGGTTGCCGGGTGAATATAAAGTGATAAAATGTTATTATTTACTTTTAAGTCGATTAAGGGCGAAGCACCTCAATATATGAGTGATTTGATTCACCCATACAGTCCTCAGAGAGCACTTAGATCATCTGATCAACTCTTACTCACGATTCCGAAAAGTCGTTTAAGAAGGAGAGGCGACCGCGTGCCCTCTCTCAATTTTTAAATCGAACTTAAAACGTATCTGTTTTCCGAGGCTTTTAAACATGTGTTATAGTGGTATGTATTGGTAATTTGATGGTTCTTGTTGTTCTTAAATGATTTTTACTATGTAAAGCACTTTGGTCAACCATTGGTTGTTTTAAATGTGCTATATAAATAAAATAACTTCAAAAATAACTTAACTGTATAGGAAGTCACACTTGCTAGCACTGTTTTAGATGTCTTTAGGCAGACTGACTGCTTTAACATCACATTTATCAGCAGTTTAATCTGGCCCTTTACCCAACATTCGACATTTCAAAATAAGATAGGCTAGCATAATCTATATATGGTAAACTATACTTTTTCATGGTGTCTTAATCTGTCAAAGTTTTTTTACAGGACGAAAAACCCATACATAACTGTAAACCTTTTTTTTTTTATTGTCAGAATTTGCCTATATTGACAGATGATGTGTTTTCCCACGCTACACTACAGTAAAGTTTTTTATAGCTCAGAACATGTTGAAAAATTGCCAAATCTAGAACTCTTAAAGATGCTTTGGTTGAACGCTTTGTTCTAAGTATAAAGCGTTCAGAGTAGAGTGTCTCCCTACCAGAAAGGCTTCCACAACCTCTCAAGTTAAAAACCCTCAATTATCCAAAAAAATAAAATCATCATGCAGCTTTGATCATCTCATCTTTATCCAGGTAAAAGAAAAGGTACAATGCCACAATCACTGCTCCAGACTAAAAGATAGAAAGAAAAAGTATAAAATGACTTATCTTTGTAGGTGTGAAGATGTTGACAACATTGACTAACTTGATTACATGGAAAGTTCGATTATGTTCTAAATTTACCTCGGTACCAGCAACCCCTGCTGCGACAGCTCCCAAAATGTAGAGTTTTTCATCTAGGGCCCATTCAATCCACTTAAAACAACCCTAAAGAAAGAAAATACATTTACTATAAAATGACTATCTTTAAAGTATTATAAATATATAATTTTATACCAGAAAATTGTTTAATTCTCCATTCCGTTTGGTCAAAAGGTGTTGATTCGTTTTCTATAACAGTAGCAATAATTCTGGCTACAAGGTTTATAATTATTGTTTTGTAGTAAAATCTCAATATTAACAGGTATGATAGGTTTCTATGAGGAAACATGTACACCACCGCCACAGGAATTGAATAACACTATTTATCAATTATATACTGTACCAGTAAATTGGTGACAGGATCGTGGGCACCCAAGGCTCATCTAGGTCTGTGGGGACCAAAGGCCAGTCTGTCTGGTTCGGTTCCACAGAAAAGCCAATGGAACACAAATTGCTGATAAACGTCAATGCTGGCTATGATAGAAAGGTACCAGAACACCCAGCACACCGCAGCCTGCTGCATGTGGGACTTGGCAGGCAAAGAGTTCAGGGTTATTGACCCAGCCTCCAAACTCCCCAGATCCATCCATGTAATGCGCCAGACAAACATGTTTGATGCACGGAGGCCCCACCCAGCAACGCACAGCACCCAAAGGGTCTGCCCTGTTACCAGACGATTCAGCACACCACCAGAGGTCTTGTGGAGTCATGCTTCAAGGGGCCAAAGCCGCCCATGTGGCTCAAGAGGAATCTACACTATATTGAGCATAATATTTTTGTGTTTTAATATTATGACCTTCTCTAATATACAGTATAATCTCTCATGTCAGCAACCTAAAATTTGCTGATACGCGTTCAGGATTCCTGCTTCTTCTACTGTTAAAACCTTTAGGCAACACAAGTAGTTTAGCAGCGGGCTTCCTCACCTTAACCATGCTGTTCTTGGCATTCTGCAAATCACATATCAGTGTGGTGTTTCCACAGCAGCTGGAAGGATAAATCTCACCGTTGAGCTCAGAATAATAGGATCCAATGAAGTCGGTGTAGTTATCAAAACCACAGCAATCCAGCTATCATGCAACAAAACAGAGGAGATAGAATTAGCATGAATGAATGATAAAACCTGATGTCGCTTCATGGCTACATGGCTAAGTACTAATCCCAAAGCGCCACAAATGTTTTCATTCCACTTTCATCACAAATTCACTTTGGCAGTTTATTTAGCAAGACAATTTTTAATCATTAAATATTATATATTATTATATTATTTTATCCGACATTACAATGGCACAAATATGACTGATAACTGCGAGGTATTTACAATTCTGCGTTGTGCACTGGGTCGTTTAGTGGAGGCTCCTCAATCATGCCCGGGCCATAGTAGGATATGCTCTTCGATTAAGCCTTGGTTTACCTTTGTCATGGTCCTGTTCCACAGTTCGGTGAAGGGGAAATCACTTCCATATTGATTCTGCAGAGCAGGTCTGGCCCATGATCTTAGATATGTTCCAATCTGAGAGAAGAAAGGGGGAAAAAATAGGCAAGACTTGATGTGCACTCACATTGTTGTTCATGCTATCTCGTTTTCCTTATCGTTTTTGCATATGGCCATCAGTGAACCCGCTAAGGGTATTCATCCAAAACAAATACGGACTCAAAGCGGTAACGCTGGAGACGATGATCTTTTGTAGGTTCTGATCATGGGAAATTTACATATATATTGATGCATTTGGTTGGGAAGCTTTCGACCAATTATGTTAGCTCAAATTATCATTTCATGCAGCAAACCATCCAAACGTATACACTGATGAAGTAACTATCTGGCAGAAAATGTGTGCCAGTCTCTCCCTCTCTCTTTGTTTCTCCTGCTGCTTTGGCTAAAGTGATGAGAGGGGGGAAAAAACTGACATTCTGTGAGAAAGATGGATGGATTGGGGGAGTGAGCGAGCGAGAGAGGGTGGGGGGGGGGTCATCACGAGTGGTGCGCTGTATGCCTGGGGGGACGTGCAGACAAGCGGCAATTAAAAGACCCCCCTCCGTCGGCCAAGAAGAAAGCAGAGGAACACAGATCAGTAGGGTTATTATGCACTAGCTCGACTAATCCATCACCATCGACGATGGCAGGACAAAGTGCTGTAGGGGAAAGTGAGCTCGCTAAAAGCCGAGATCGCTAACGCTGTAAAGTAGAGAGTGCAACTCATAACTGGAACAGACTTTGGACCTACTGAAAAAAGCATATTCCATAACAATACAGACAAAAAAAAGACTTGATGCTTCACAAATATAGCAATATGGCATATTTAATCTCATGCACAGGTGCTGTCTTAATGGTATACTGCAACAGTATGTGGATTGGAGAAACGGTTAAAACATTTTTTTCACGCTTTCAATGTGATATGTTTCTGCTAATTTATTGCCCTCTATCAATAAAGTATATTCCCATAAGGTGAGAAAAATAGTCACAACTATTCCTTTGCACACTTGTTATCTCTGTCCATACATATTAGGTTTCTGATTTATTTTCGAGCGTCGGATTGCGGCAGGGAAGAGAAGCAGGTACCGCAATGCATTTAAACATGTCAGGACTTATCACTCTCACCAGGTCTGATTATTCAGGTAGATGCGCATACTGTTCAAATTTACATTACAGTGATATTGTAATGCATCCGCAGTCCGTATTTATCTAAAATGCAGCAGATGCAGCCAGTTACAGAGACGCGTATACATTATTAAAATGACAATTTCGTTTGCCACTGAGCTGAATAAATGGACATTCGTGTGTCAAAGATGGTGACAAACAGCACATTAAATGAGTTTTTGCATGCCTAATGTTCCCCCTAACAGTTCAGATTGTCCATAATTCAAACATATGTCCTTCTCAGGTCCTTCCTGTTTGCTAATGAATAGCCTTAGCAGAATTGGATAAACTATTCATTCAGATGGTGATGAGTAAGAGTCAGGAAAGTAGAATAATTTGCAGCAAAAATAATGGACTATTCGCACTGACATTAGATCAGAAATAAAACCAATCATTATGTGTGACCTATACTATAGGAATTTGCCAAAAAATCCTTTATATGCATCATTAAAATGCATTATTTTCCTAAACTGCTTTCCATCGTTCACTCAAAATTATTATAGGTTTCACTAAATGGCCACAGCAATATATGTATGTTAGGATGTTGAACTTGAGTTGGTGAAAGGTGAAGTTTGGAGCAATCATGCAGGTAATAAGAAGCTGAAATCACTGGAGACATCACCAACTCCTCATAGTTAATGATGGTCAGAAAAAAAAAACATGCAAATAACATAGACAGGAACAGGAGCGGTCAGAAAGCACAAACTCACGAGCAAAACTTACGTATGAAGAATAGGCAAGGGCAAACAATCCAATAGCCAGCTCTGCAACTAAGATGATGACAATGACGGAAAGGAACTGTATGGGGGAAAGTAGAGATTTATAATGAGCCTAGATGTTCTACCAAGTAATTAAATGCATCTGAGGTCATATGGCAATGCGCTAATGTATAGGAGACTAGAAAGCAACATTACATTTACATTTTGTGCAAAGTAATTAAATAAGGATTAATTAAAAAGATGCATTTAATTAAAATTTTAAACTAATTGATAAAATACTAATCTACAATTCATGTCTTTATAGTCAATGCTTGATAATGTGAGTGTTTTTCATTACCCATATCAGGAGACATTTGCTCTCTTTTTTTGCCCCACAGCAGCCCAAAAATCCCAGCAGGAACATTGCAATTCCAATACTGACGAAGTAAATGTCCACATTGATGATGTTCATGGTATGTACAGCGAACACCCCAAGTACGTCAGACCCCAATACATCTGAAGTAAAATGCATCCAAAAGCCCACTGCTGTCAAGCCTCCTCCTCCGCTCTGTAAAAAACAAAATCTAGTATTTTAGGGAATTGTACTTTAATTGTTAGTAACACTTCCAACAAATGCGGCACAGTGGTAACTCTTGGGTCTCGGGGTCTCTGCGCATGGAGTTTGCATGTTCTCGTTGTGCTTGGTGGGTTTCCTCCGGGTACTCCGGTTTCCTCCCACTGTCCAAAGACATGCAGGTTAGGCTAATTGGTGTTCCCAAATTGCCTGTAGTGTGTCAATGAGCGTGTGAGTGTGTGTATTTGTGTGGGATAGGCTTCAGGCACCTCGCGGCACTTTATACAGGATAAAGCAGCATACGATGTATACGATGAGTGACTTCCACCAACTTGAGCATTCATAATGCATTACACTTATGCAACATGCACAACACTTATGAAGTATATCTTTATAAATATATGACTAGAAGTTTGGACACACCTCCTAATTCTATGGTCTTTCCTGATTTTTATTTCTTTCTACATTGCAAAAGGATGCTAAAGGCAGGTGTTGTTTTTTTAACTACATAATGTCATATGTGTTAATTCGTAGTTTTGAAATCACCAGTATTGTTCTGGAATGTAGAAAGTAAATCACGAAACAAAAAACATTTAATTAGAAGGTCTTCCCACCCTGAAGCTGATCATCCCAAAGGATTTTATTCCTTTCATACTTCAGCAGTTTGCCAGAAGCTAAAATGTTGCTTTATTAATGAACATCATCCCTTTAAGCATTTATTTATACATGATGTTTTGTAAAATGCCTGTGAAAAGTTCCTGTGTTCACTTACATTATAGCAGCTATAAAAAGTTGTCCTCTGACTAGCCTGTTTCTTTCTCTCTCTCTCTAATTGTCATGTTACCTAGAAGTTCTCTATCCTGAAGACTTCGGCATAGTGGGAAACTCTTCTTACATAAGTATTAAATAAACGTCTTCGTACAAACAACTTTTAAGTATTAAATATAAGTGTTTTGCTACTGTTAATAATGTTTTTATTGTTAGAACTGAATTATTGTTGATAGTCAAATGCAAACCTTGTGCAAGCTGTACCGTAATAGAAATGTAATCAGTGCCTTCAAACCAAACATTTGAAATGTCACAATCTTAATGTTTTAACAAAAGATATCGTAGCACATTATGTAATTTAATATTCTGAAGTTACATATGTATATATTCACTCCAGGCTTTATAAGGTCTTCTATATATAATGTATAATTAATTAACCAGTGTGTAAGATTAAATAGTGATTATTACTCATACCAAAGTTGTTCCTTGGGCCACAACTGAAAAACAGTCCACTATGCCCATGTTGTGGTATGTAATCATCATTAACAACTCTACGTTTCGCAATGGCCTTATTTCATTACCATTTTTATCACAATACCCCTCAGGCAAGGGTGCAGCAACACATGAGCCATTAATTAATGGTCATTAATTAATGTTAAAAAGCTCTATAACAAACAGACAATGGTCTTTCTCTCTCTCTCTCTCTGTACATCATGGGCCTGGAGCATCATGTATAATGGTGTAACCTTTCTAACTGGGGTGTAACCCAGTGGCACTATATACAGTATATCTGTATCTAATTAGTGTTTCAGATATCTGTGTCTGAATCTGTTTTAGGTTTAAACCTGAAGAAGGTGTTGCCTAATTTTTATTTCGTTAGAGATTCGCATAAGATAGTTTTGATCCCACGTGCACATGTTTTTGGGTCTATTTGCCAAAAGATAAACAAATTTGGAGCCAAATTAAACCACAGTTAAGATGACCAGGCAGTTACTAAGGATGAATGAATGGAGACAGAACTGTAAATGTGGACATCAGTAAGATGTGGACTTTCTTTGTCTCGCGAGCTTCATATCTGGCTTCTCGCCAGCATAAAAAAAAAACTCTCGCTCAAGAGTCTTACAAGATACAAGTCTCAACATACACGTCTTGTCTGAAACACATGTCCTATAAAGAGACAAGAAAAAAAGGTGTCTATTCTGAACTCATTTTCTGTTCATTCCTGTTTGTTTGAAATAATGAATCAGTATATATTTATTACACCCTTTTATAAATCAAGCTCTAATTCAGATTTAGATTTATTGATAATTGATAATTGATTCCCCAAAAAAGACATTAAAACCTTTTAATACAACAAAGTCGAAATGTTCCATAAAGCACATAGGAACTCTCGTTCAGTTTTACTCCATTTCTGTAGCAGACACATAGTTTAATGAGAAGGTTGATCTCGATGTGTGAGTTCAAACATGGCTGCTGTAACCATGTCTGAAACCTGACAGTTTATGTCAAAAGCAATCATCTGTCATAGCCGTTCCCCTGTGATTGTGCCGCATGTCCGATAAAGCGTACATGACTCCATGGTACCGTTCTCTGACATCAATTTTAAAGTGGCTCCCAGAATAGTTTATGCATGTACCACGTGACATTTTTCTCCCCACCTGCTTGCGATAATCAACACAGCTCACAGCTAAACAAATATGACAAGCATATTACTCTCAAGTTCCTATCTCCAAATGCTTCCTGCTGCCTGTCACAATCGTTTCTGCCATTGTCCTTTCTTTCAGCAGAAAAGGCTTTAAAATTATAAGAATATACACAGCGTGGAGAATTTCATGTGAGAAGGAGTTGCGTAAAAGATATTACATGTAAATTAGGTTATGGAAATGGATATATGCAACAAAAAAAAAGAAAAGATGCATAAAAGAGTAAAGAATGGACAGAACAGCAAAAGGGCAGGAAAATCCCCAAAGCACAGGACCTGGATGAAGTGGACCAAAATAGAAACCCTGCCATGCTTGAAGGAGACGTATAATAGAAGTGCAGGTACCATACATCAATAAATAGGAGAATTTGTAATCTTGGGACTCTGAAGCATGAGTGCGGTATGCATTTTGAAGCAAATTGCACCAGGGAGTTGCTTTTCTAGGAAAGTAGAAGCTATTTGGATTGTATTTGGAAGTAACTCGTGGCATCTCATGAGATTTTCCCTAGGGACTATTACCGTTAGTGGCCGAAATATAAATCTACAATAAAGCGTCTTTGTGAAAATACATACATACAAAGGGCCCCAAAAAAGTGTACAGTATACACACTTCCACATGAAA
>JAQMYI010000037.1:7641471-7653565 GCA_030014275.1 Clariallabes melas
TGTCTTATGGTGTTGACTCTTTTAGTGTTCATACAAATATTTACACATTAAGTTTACTGAAAGTAAAAACAGTTGAATGTCAGAGGACGTTTCTTTTTTTGCTGAGTATATATATATGGTCTCATGATAGGATTAACAAGGGTACGACATCTTTAATGGAAACACACTACTGCCATAATTCAATTTGAGTGAAAAAGGACGTGTGTTTGGGCCCCTGTGTGTGTGTGCTTATGAAAATATTGTCTCAGCAAAAAAACAAATATATAATATATATATATATACACACATATATATATATAATTTATTTATTTATTTATTTTTTTTGCCAAGACAATATCTGACAGGTCAAATCAGTTCAGATGCATGTCCATTGTTTAAACTAGTCTAATCTCAAAAATGGCATTTAAAAATTGCCTTTAGGAAAATAAAAACCATCCTCCATTATGCTGTGAAATCACCCTTAACAATTAAAGCATACAGAACAGGCAAGAGTGCAGAATCAATTGCTCTAAAACATCTTCTAGTGATTGCGGAGTTTCATCACCATTAGCTATCAAACCAAGTTGGGAAAATTAGAAGCTTTCAACTTAATGAGATGAAAATTGCTGCATGTAAGAAACTGTAATTGCCTTGTTGACGATATATAGACTTCGGTACATGTCTGTGACATATAGTTTGAAAGCTCCTTTGTTATATGTTGGCATTATGAGGAGTATAAATTACTGTGTGCATATTCACAGGCAAACTGAATCTCTTTTTATACATTACACGCCACATAAAAATCTCAAGCTATAAATACAGAAATGTAATTACTCTTTTAAATGCCACCAGCGCCCCTCCCGTTTTATACTTGCATGCGTACGTGTAATGAGAAATCACAAAAAACGCTTACCAGGATTAACAAGTTGTATACAATCATCATAACTTTGGCGAATTCGAACAAGCCCATCTTAATCTGGAAGAAAGCAATGATGCGCTGAAATATTCGTCAAAGGAAGGTATCGGTTGTGAAATACTGAAAAATATATTTGGGATTAAGATAAAATAAGGTCACGTACCTGCTTCTAGGGAATGCTGATGAGACTGAGGTCGATACAGGTGAGTGGAGGTGAGTGAAGTGAGATGCACTCAGGTAGAATGTGTGGTATAGGTTAGGATAGAGGTCACTCCAGTGGTCAGAGGTATGTGTGTGTGTTGGTTGCATGATTTCCCCAGCAGTGCTAAGACACACCTATTTAATCACCATATTGAAAGTTCTGGCCTTCATTTGTCATGGCCTAATGGAACTATTTAAATACCATGTATAACAGTAAATGAAATGAAAAATGAATTGATGATTGATGTGTGATGAATAGAAAGGCATAAGCTAAACAAAAAGCATATGCACAACCACTGATTGCCTGTTATTAAAGCATAGTTATTACTGACAACAATGCAATTAGGCACTATGCATGAAAAAAAAAATGGGATGCTACGCTTATGGTTAATAGGTCATGTGTGTTTGCTGCCTTCGTTTCTTTTGTGTTCTTTCCTGCGGGGCTCCTTTGTTCTTTTGTCCACAGCTCTCAGGGATATTTTCTCACTTCCTCTGTAGAGGGCAATGTTGCAACACTCAGGTTCGGCTTATTCAACGGTTCTATAGGCTTCACTAATTCATTCTGGTGCCGTGTAGGGTCCGTGGAGCTGATTGATGTTCTCACTGTGTAGGACGCTGTCTTTCTTTGTTCAGTTTTCTCTATGAAAAATGCCCAAGTCAAAACAAAGAGATAATCAGCTCAGCCCAGTGGGAGACTTAAGCAGTGGCCTGGTCTAAAGATGTTATGGAAGACTGGTATTATCATTTGCGTTAGCAAATTAATGCCGGATAGCATTTTATTTATGGAAACACTTCTTTTTTTTTTTGTTAGAAGGAACATTTAGAAATTTATCCCTCTAAAGACACATTGAAAAGTTTGAAAAGGTCAACTGTGACAGCTGACGGTTTTTAATGTGTATTTCCAAGGATTTTAAAAATAAAAGATAAATTCATTCACCTTTGGTAACTATTTTACTATAATCATGATCACGGTGGATCCAGAGACTTTCCAGAAAATGATGAGCGTACGCTGAGAATATGCGCTGGATAGTATGCTAGTCCATTGCATATCTAACGCTAGTACTAACCAAAACTGCAGTTGTTGTAGCTTTAGTGTTTTATCAGGGTTCTGGGTGAAACATACTGTATTGGGTTGTTTTTCCCCAGATGTTGACCCTTTGACTTTTTTTTCTATATGATTCATGTGTTAAGTCATACAGTTTAGTTTTGTGGTATGGCCAACAGTGCAGCAGGTGAAATTCATCAAATTATCAATTTTGGCAAAAATCAGTTGATAAGCACTTTATCGTGGCACGGTGTTGTACTGGTTAGCACTGTTGCCTTGCACCTCCAGGGTCCGGGTTCGATTCCCGCCTCAGATTCTGTGTGCATAGAGTTTGCATGTTCTCCCCGTGCTTGGTGGGTTTCCTCCAGGTACCCCGGTTTCCTCCCACCGTCCAAACACATGCAGATAATTGGTGTTCCCAAAATTGACTGTAGAGTGAATAGGCTTCAGGATAAGTGATATAAAGGATATGAATGAATGAATGCATGAAAAAACTTTTTGCTACTGAATAAATCCGTGCTGCTGGTGAGGTTATTTTTAAGGGTAGTAGAGAAATCCTGGTGTCAAAATGATGCAGAGGGTTCACTCTTTCTTGTTACATCACAGAATCCTTGTTTAAAAATTCTACAAAAACAAGATTTCTACTGATTTTTAAGACCCTCCTTATAAAAAGGTGATGTGCCACAATTGTAATGTACAGTAATTGTGACATACAGTATGCATGGATAGCATATGTTGTACATAATAGGTAATAATATAGCATAACCCATGTAGTGGTGGAAAGGGTTAGAGTTTTGTACTGTATATTGATAATTCCTTGAATTAAGTGTATATCCTTGCTGATTTCACCACTTTTCTAGGTATCTAGTGGAGAAATATAAGAGAATGATTCACCATCACATGGTCCTATAACGATCCCTTTTTCATTTATGGATTGGGCAGAGGCTAGCGTACAAACTGTGTATGCCACAGACATGCCGCCATATGGTAGGTGGACCTGATAGGGTGTTTTAAAATCCATTCTTATGTCTCAGGTGGTACAATTTCATAACTGTTAATATATTTTATTACTAACACACCTCTTAAGTCCTATGCCAGTTTAGGATAGCCAAGGCTTAGACCGACCAGCATGTGTTTAAGCAGGTAGGAGCTCATGTAAACATGGGTTTATCTATAACCTGAGCTCAGGATCAAAGCACAGAGCAATGAGGTGGCAAAGCTGGCTACTGTGTGTTCTTCCAGATTTCATAAAGTATAATCACTATGTCAAGCCTAATGTTAAAGCAAAATAAAAGTCTTATATATATATTATGCACCAAATCAGGACCTTCGGGCCAAATTAAGACCAATTTTTAGGCCAATTTTTTTTCCACCTCAAAAATGGTCACCTCTTAGGCGGTGCTCACTCAGACCTGCTTCGAGCATTGATTCCTATGGGGAACCATAAAAGACAACCAATTGGTCACTCCTTATGGACCACTTTAATCTCCCTTTCTCTATACCTTCCTCTTCTACTCCATCTCCATCATTTCTAACCAGCGCTTCAACGTGTGCAATCTTCCTCCCTCCCTCCCCTCTCGGCTCTGATATCCCTCTCATTTGCTCTCCCTGTAATAATGGCCAGTAATTGATATGACTCACACACATCTCAGAGTGGTGAGCCTGCAGGCAGGAGTTAGGAGAAAAATAAAATAGGAAAAAGAAAAAGAAAAAAAAACCCAGATAGATTGCTTGGTGCCTCTATGCTGAAGTTAAACACATAAAAGCTCCAGCCTTCTCTATAATAACCTTTTAATGGCCCTTTTATGAGTTATGACAATTTCAGCAATGCCAGCATTAAACGTCCAGTCCTTAATCTCAGTGAGACGACGACCTGTCAGACTCTGCATGAGTATTAAAACCAGTTGTTAGTAATACTAATACTACTTCTACTACTACTACTAATAATAATAATCATAATAATTATGCATTGTTCTGCATTCATAGACAGGAATGATCAGTTAGTCAGTTTTAATCATCTCAATAACAGGCAGTGATGCTTCCATGATGCTGATGGAGCCAGTAAAACATGGATGGCCGTAACAAGGCCGGCTAGATTGCCCATTACCTGCTCGCTCCAGGGCAGGTACATAGGTGATCCATCTCGTGTCCCCGGCCTGGGCTGCAGAGCGCCCGTGCCTCGTGAAACTCTTCTTCCCCAGGCTCTTTTTATAGCTTGGTGAAATGATACAAGCCCCGAACCTGTGCAGCAAGCTGCAAAAGCTTTAATGGAGACAAAAACAGCCTGACCAAAGCAGATAAACAATGTCCTGTGATCCTGCTGTCATAGGAAGAAATAACCTGTAAAAAGCTAGCGAAAATCCAAGTTACGATGTCATAAACATGGAAGCACTTTTAAGCGCGTTCTCTAAATCACGGCTCAAGCTCACCATCGGCCTCATTATTGCACATTATCCGAGGCTATAAAAGAATAGCTGTAGGGGAAAAGATGCATCACGGATCCTTCAGTGCCAGTGAATGAACTCTCTAATGTTCATGCCATGGACAGCAATCAATATAAAATAACTGTTTGTAAACATGTAATGTAGGCACGTGTCATGCTTCCAGGCCCATTTAGGTGAGAAATTGCGACAATAGGAACAGGCAAATGCTGTAGAGACCATGCCTAATCACCCAGGCTCCCCCGTGACCTCTATTCTCTTTTTAGTCTTAATTCATCACTAGCAGATGTAAGCATGTGAATTTTTAGCTGCTCTTCAATGCAATATGTGTCCGGGTCAATAACTCAGAACAGGGGTTGCTCCTAAATTAGTACATTTTATACCATGCAAAGAGATGGAGAGTGTGTGAGTGAGTGACTGAGGTCATAGAGATATTTTGCCATTGTTGAGTGCACTGCCTATAAGACTAGATGGCTTTTGGAGTATGAAGCAGATAAAAATCTTTGACAGTCAGTTGGCCACCTTCACGAAGCCGTCACAAATATGCATGTAAATGTTTTCAATAAATGCTGCTTATGAAAATCTTTCTGTGGACTCTCTAGAGATGCATATTCGCCACAATATATCAAATTCCAATATACTCAAAGATAATATCCTGAAATAATCATTTACATAAACACATGACCACACCGCTATGTTTGGTGGGAACAGGGTTATGATTGTCTTTGTGCCTCCACGGAAAAGGAAGAAGAACCAGATTGAATCTTTTTTTTGCGTCGTGGAACTAGGTTATTGCATTAAAATATTTATTCACTTCAGCACATTTTGCCTGTGTTGCCTAATGAATGCTACAGTCACACTAATGGGACCAAGAGTAAGGGCTTTTTTATTAGTTCTGAATCATCCGCACACTACAGGTGTTAACCGAGACAGGATTTCTGTACCTGTGCCAGCCGAGCAAATTAGCCGTAGGTGGTCCGCTAACCTTGTAGCTGCCTTTATTAGTCTCCCTTTTTTCAATCTGCTGCATTGTTTGTCAACATTTGTTCATTCAATTATAGAGCTAGCTGAACAGCCAGTGTTATTAATGTAGGTGTATTCGAGGATAAATCGGAGTGTCTGCATTTTGCAAGTGCTGTATTTTTCCATGTTTTGTGCATATTGTAAGTATTTGTAGTGCTGAAGGGAAGTCTTTTTTTTTTTTTAGAGAGGGGATAGCAAATGGAGGACATGGGGTGGCGCTTCTTTTATATAACAAGACATCATCTTAAGATGACTTTTGTGATTCCGCCATTCTCCAGGCTTTCTAAAGGATGTTTTGGCTCCAATTTTGACAAGTCTAATCATGGGTCGTTCATGAACGATTTGTTCTTTTTGAACGAATCTTTAACGTGACTCGGAATTGACAGAAACAGAATTGAACGTTTCTCAACGAATCTTCTAGTCCGAGTCGTTTTTTGTTTTGTCACCCAAAACTCCCATAGACAGTATGCAGTGCAATATGAGATTCAAGAGAGCGAACGACTCTGACCAGAAGATATGAGAGGTGAGCTGCTCATTCTGTTTATCATAATGCATGAAGATGTGTTGGGGGTCTGTTTATTGAAAATGTAACATTTTATTTTATTTCTGATCAACAGAATGAAATGAACTAAATGACTCAAAAAAAGATTCGTTCATTTTGATGAACAAGATTCGAAGAACCGAGTCACTAAGATGATTCAAACCTCCCATCACTACTCTGTACCTGAGCGGTTTCAGAGGAATGTTTTTTGTTTGTTAAGCCACACAGTGACCTATTAATTATTCTAGCATTAAAACATCTAACTTAAGGTAAGGCATGAACCAGTGAGAAACAGGTGCAGATGATGACAGAAGATTAGTGATTAGTGATTAGCCAGTGATTAGTATTCTGGTGATGCTGAATGCTGAGTGGTTGGAACAGATGAGAGGGGAAATGAGGTTGCTGCTGAGGTTGTTGCATAAACAGACAATTTAAAAATTGTATCTTTACCACAGTAAAACATTGGCTCTCATTTCGTTCATTTAATCTACTCAGTATGCCAAAGACTTTTGCACGGTACTGTATACGAGGTCTGTCTGGAAAGTATCCAGCCATGTAATGACTGGATTGCCTGTAATAACTCCTAATTACACTTCAAGTTCGCGCACTGTCAGTCGCCAATCTTTGTTGATTGCACCCCGTACACGTTCAACATTCTCAGGTGTTCTGCTTGTTACAGGCCTTCCAAAACATGGATCACTTTCAACAGATTTTTTATAACATTTGAAACTTTGTGCCACACTTTTATTCATGCTGCATCATTCCCCAAATCCTTCTGATACATGATTGAATCATTTTCGCGCAGGAATGTTCAAGCTTGATGCAAAATTTGATGCAGATTTTTTGCTCTACTCGCTCAGTCATATTTATTGCTCAAGTATTCAGTCCACTCTCCTTGGCTGCCAGGTTACACTGATGTCGCACAGACCTTGTATATACTGTATGCAAAATAATGGTGAAAGGGCGCTTGAAACAAATCTGGAATGTACTGTAATTAACAACAATAACCTATGTATCTGTTTAATGTAAATAACAAACTCATATGATATTAACTGATATTACCAATGAAGTGATTAAACACTTAATAAAACTGTCCCTGCTTACTACAATGACACTGTCCTATGAAATATAATCATTAAAATGCTTCTATCCATTTAACATGCCATTGCTTGAAACATTATTTTCCATGAGTCATCCATTACAGGTAATGAAATGAATGAACATTTTAACCATCCATCATCTACTCAAGCCTGGTATATGAAAACATTTTACCCCTATAAAATATTTGAAATATTCCATGTTCTCCCACTGCGAAAAAAAATGATTTATAGAATTTCTGTGGAAGTCTGTAGACCTCCGATATAACTCTCTAGACCTTCTGCTAAGCCATTGATGTTCTGCAGAATTACGATTTTGTTCTACAAGCTCTAGAGAATTCCTGAGAAAACATGCATGCTCTATTGACCTTTTATTTTGCTTATCAAATATATCCTTTAAAACAAAATCCCATCAGTCATTTAAAATTCTCATATTTCTACATTGCTGTAGAAGGTTACCCAAGGGCTCTTTGTGTCCCTGGCAATAATTTGAAAATCATTGTTCAGTCTTTATTGGACTGTAAGCCCTTTTTAAACATGCAGTCCTTTCTGTTAATCCTGTCTAAATGCGCTCATTTTGTGTCAAGTTGTAAAAAGTTGGATCACTTCCACCCAAGATTAAAACATACTTATGTAGGACGCTGGGGCTACCAACCCACCTATCAATGACAAGCTGTGTTGCCAGATTGTGTTGGCATGCAGTGGGCTGCATGTTATCATATTATGATTGAAAAAGTGTCTTGAGCAAGCAATAAAAATTGAGTGGGTATTTTCTTGAGTGAATTTTTTTTTTACTCCAAAGTCTTGTGATCAGCTGAGGTTGTAAACAAATCATGGTCTGCCCTTGATAACAACAAGGCATTAAAAAAAATCTGTGGATGCTTGTGGATCCCTTTTTATAAAATGGCATAGTACTACATTTGCATATAACCTACTGTATATTTTAAATCACCACTAGATTACTTATAAAATATAATAACATACTGTATGGAGGCTATATTAATATTTGCTATACTGTATTGTTCGGGTAATTATAACAAGAAACAATGTCCCTCTTGTTTAGAAACCTGGTTTGTGAAAGTGTGGACGGAGGCTCGGGCGACAGACAGAATTTCAGTGGAGTTCCCGGCTTGCCGACAGGGTAGTCGTAGCGTAATAGCTGAGATCTTATCCTACAGATTGGAAGGTTATGATCTCGACTCCCACCACCGCCAATCTACCACTGTTGAGCCCTTAAGCAAGGACCTTACACCTCAACTACTCAGATGAATAAATGAGGTAAATGTAGGTCTCCGTGGAGAAGGGGATCTGCTAAATCCTGTGAATGTAATGTAAATATTTTCAGCACAATTTCAAGAATTCAACAAACCCAAAACAATTCAACATAAAACGTACCATCAGGTTAGGAAAAATGAAAGTGCAAAGATGACACAAAATTTCTTCTAGTTTTGCTTATTGGGAATTTTTGATTCAAAGAAAGTTTTTTGACAGTTGCTTAAATGGATATGGATAAAACAAATGTATTTGGATTGTTTTTTTATCAGAGTAGTTCGGTTTTCTGCACTGCCTAGGTGGGATTTTGCCAGTATGATCTGGCAACCCTGGATTATTATAATTGTGTCTATTCCTTATTTAATGCTGTGAAATGGGACAGGATGTACTAGTGGTTAGAAATGTGTAATTTTCCCCCTTTTATCAGGGAACCGACCCCAGCCTGTCAGTGCTCATATCTCATACCCAAAGAAATGGTGTCAGGTCGGACATCCAGTATCAAACTGTTACCTGTACCCTAACCAATCAGTGAACCTTTTCTATAGAACTGTGTTTCTATATAACTTTACTTAGAAATTGGCTACTGAAGTGCTATAGGATTCCCATTATTGTTTTCTACCATATACATTTTATAGTTTTTTTTTTCTTCTATAGAACTTTAATTGTAGGAATATATAAAATATTCTCATTTTATAATAATCATGGGAGGAGTGCAATTAAGCCTTCTTAAATCTTCTGCCACAGGTTTTCATATCTGTTCATAATTGACCCAAAACCTACAGCTTTTAGGTTCCCCTCAGGTGCCTTTCTTGAAGGCAAAGATGGTGATGGTGATGATGTGAGGCCCTGCATTGCCAAGCAGATTGATGGGGATATGGGGGCTTTCATGCAATAAATGGCTTCGGGCTATACCGAGATGAGCATCCTTGGTTTTCTTTAATGACGCCTCGGCTTTTACCTGTGGAAATGTTAACTACATCCTTGGGTGCGTTGAAGCGGAGCGCGGCCGGTGGCCATATTTTCTTTTTTTTACAGATCGGCGGGTTAAATATGCCAACCTCACATTCAAGCGTGGGCTACTTTTTTCCCCTCGTTCTACCTTAAATCCTCAATTTTCTTTTTCACGTTTTTCTTAGCCTCCTTTCCTCGAAGCCCATCTTGTATTTATCAGCCACATAGAGCATCTCATTCAGGTATTGTAAGTGATAGCCTGCTGTAGCTTGAGAAAGGTTAGGGTGCAGGATGAGTATAAATTGTTTCACTATTTCAGAGGATGGAGAGAGAGCGCTGGAGAGCTGAACCGTAAAATTTGATCGTTTTCACAATCCACAAGACACACACAAAGAAAGAGACAGAGAGACAGAGAGAGAGAAAGAAAGAGCCTGTAATGAAGCTGGAAGCAGATATAAAATTAGCATATCATAGTATATTATATTATAAATACATATATATATTTAACATTCAATAGAATATATTAGTTTTCTCATTCACTGGCTCTCTCACTCCCTTCTTCTCCCTCTGTATGTCTGTCTCTTTATAAAACCTCTACTAAGAAAACACACACACAACAACTTGCACAAGTCACAGAATTGATTCCCTCCCTCCCTCTCTCCCTCTCTCTCTCTCTCTCTCTCTCTCTCTCTCTCTGTGGACTCCTTATCACAAAATCTGTCTCTCTCCTTGCCTTGCATGCACGCAAGCACACACTCACTAACCTTATGGCTTCAGGCTGGTCCACAGTCCCTCCCTTTGATAAGTCAGTGGATTTAGAAGAGAGATGGACTTTGACAGCTTCCCCTGGCAGCATTCTCACTCCACTCACTATAATCTCAAATTAAAATTTAATCTGAGGCAACACACTATGTGTGTGTGTTTGTATGTGTGCGTGTGTGTAAAAAAATATAGATTGTATATAAAATGGAGATTTATTATTTATTGGACATCCTCAGCTGGCTGGGCCTCGTGAATCATATGTCATATATACATCCTCTATATATAGACCCATCTCTCTTATATACTGTATATATAAAAAAAAAAGTTGTAAAAATGCATGAGAATTGAACGGCGAGGGGAAAACACAGGAGCAACGCCAGGTGCTCCCGAACACCTCTTTGTCTTTCCTGTGCTCTGGGCTATTTTTTTTCCCCCCAAACCACCTTCCTGTGCTGTATTGTGTGTTTCCATGCCCTCTCAATGATAATATCCTCTCCACTTCTCCGCTCAACAGATGGACTGCTGCCTCATTAACTTTAATACATCCAACATCAATTAAGAAGGAGTTAATTGGGATGCTGAAAAGGTGATTGCCAACCAACGCGGTGCATACGAAAGCTCTCTGCTTAATAAATGAGACTCGTCAAGGCGAAATATGCCAGCGGCAGAGCCCGATGAGCCTCATCGTAAGCGCCGGTGCTAGCTGGGATTAGCACTTCAGTTGAAAATGCCTCGTTTTTTTCCCCCCACCATACAATAGGAGCTGACCTTGATGGGTCCCAATAGCTTCATGAGTGTTTGCATATTTCATACAGAAATGAATATTATTATACTGAGTGTACCTTATATGCATATCAAATTCTGTAGGGTTTTATTTCTCATTCATCCTACTGACTCAGTATTTAGACATCAGATTTGATATTCACTAGAATGCCTAAACGATTCTACTTTCTTTCACTCTATTATTATGTACTATTATAGGATTGAACATTATACTATTGGGCATCATCATAGGTTAACTATAACTATTATGTATAGACTTGGCTCTTCACTTGCCAATAGTGGGCATCTTTGAGCTCATGTGCAAAAGTCTTGAGCCACCACTAATTTTTTCATATTAAATAAAATGAAATGATGTAGATTAAATTAAAGAAATGGGAACAAATGCCCATTTTACTGCGACAGGCTGCAAAGTGTATAAAGATAAAATTTTTAAATGGGTTGTTTATGTAACAACCTGAGCAGCGACCTCATTTCCCCTCTCGTCTGTTCCAACCACTCAGCATTCAGCATCACAAGTATACTAATCACAGATCTGATCATCTGTCATCATCTGCACCTGTTTCTCACTGCTTCATGCATTAAGATTGTTTTTTAATGCTTGAAGGATTCATAGGTCACTGTGTGGCTTAACAAACCAAAAACATTCATTTGAAAATGCTCAGGTACAGGGACTGGATTGAAAATGAGAGATGAAAAAGTCCTTCAGAAAGCCAAATATGAAAAATACAAAAATGTCTGGCTCTGTGGAAGTAAAATATAAAGAAATTATGGATAGTGTCCAGAGTACTGTTACTGTATGTGAAAGAGGGCAGATCATACTTTCCCACTAGATGGTTGAAGCACGCGTTAGCCTTCACCTTCCCTGGTAGGTAGTTTTCATATTATAGAGAAATGCTTGATAGTTGTTGAGAATTTAGTGATCAAATTGGGCAGGAAAAGTTAATCACTTGACCGTATGAATAAGTTGACTATGCAATTCTACAGTCTGGGTCAAAAAGACATCAGCCAGGCCTCCGAGTGGCGCAGTGGTAAAGTGCTCGCCCTATCATCCGGAGATCGCTGGTTCGGTTCCCGGGTGATGCT
>JAQMYI010000037.1:7682263-7700611 GCA_030014275.1 Clariallabes melas
GGGGCACACTCATAGCTTAATGATAAGCACAATAAAATTTCATATTAGCAAAAGGGCTGAGTTCCTGGTACATAGTGGTTCAGAGTGATTTAGGATAAGTAAAGGCTCTTCTTAGCCAAAAATAACTGTCCTTGCAGGATCCCGAGAACAGATGTGCAGCCAAGGACATCCAGTGCCTGCATTATTCAAAATAGTTGTAAAGTAAGTACCTGTGTGATTTGTCTACTTGACTTTTGCCGTGACTCAGATATAATTCATGCGTGTGTGTGTTAAGCGGTCAAAGGTCACACACTTCCCAATGAAGGAGTTTTCTGGGTAAAGATGCAGCAAAACAAAGGGAAACTTGCAAGTTATTTCCAATAGAGGCATCTATTGTGTATGGTTAGATCTTTCCAACCCTGGCTAGATTCTGCCTCGGGCTGTCCGGCAAACATCTCTGTCAGCCAATCTCTCACTCACACTTTACCTGTCAGATAGCTGGCAAGTGCACATTTGTCATCTTGCCAAGATTCCTCCCCCTCCATATCTCTTCCTTTGTTCATCCACTCCCTCTCCTCTGCACTACCACTATCCCTGGCAGTGAATTATAGTTCAATTAACCTTTTTTTTTTTCTGCCAGTGCCCGCCGCTGCTGACAACAACAGCATGAAACAAGACTGACATTCACATTGTTTCTCTCCTCTATTTTTTTATTTATTATTGGATCACACCAAATAAATGAGGTTATTGAACCACTGCACCATAGGCAGCAAAAAAGTCAGTTTCAGATATGTAGGTTTCCAATATCCATTGTTCCTGTAAAATCCATATTGACAGAAAATTGACGGTCAATGTGGCTCAAACAGCTGCAGTTAACCTCTCTAATATACTCCCATAGTCATAATCTATAGCATAGGGCATACATTGCTTATTTTCATTACTGTACACACAGTCACTGAAATATCAATTTAGAAACAATTCTTTGAGTTTAAATGCACATGCTCTTCGCTGTATGCTAATTGTATGGATGGTTAGCCTCGTTAAGCCAGTAATGCTAAGAAATACAAACATGTTCCATTCGAATCAATTTTAAACAATAGACAATATCAGAAAACAGCTATGAGAAATCTATAATCCTACTGAACCGACCATGACGTGAAAAAAAAAATCTTGAAAGGATGATTATAAATCCTTACTCTTCTATAAGCGTATGCTGTCAGTCACAACGGTAATTGTGTTAGTTAGATATGTAGTATATTGTGAATACGTTGTGGATTGAGCACAGGACAGTCTTTATGATTTTATAATGCTGTCATTATATCTTCAGAAAAATAAAACATAGTATGTAGTTTCAATCATGAAATACATTTTCTTACTTTCATGTTCAATATTTAAATAAAAAAAAAAAAAAATTGTATCCAAGTTCAAAGAAATGTCTTATCACTATGATCATACATCAAAGTGGGACCATATACTGTACTTTTTTTAATTGAAAGATATTTTTCCATTAAATAAATCTGACTCACAATGATATCAATATCTTATAAAGGAAGTTAAACACTAAAATCTTGAAACAACAATTGATTATTATAATTAATGATATGAAATAAAATCAGTCACACCAAACTATGTCTTTGGTGTTACTGTTGCACAAAAAGAGTTTTATTTTGAAATACATTTGACATCTTAAAATTGTTCCTGCGTCAAAGGTCACTAGATAAGGACAACTGGACAAATGCAAAAGGTATGTAATTTTTCATTTGTTTATAATAAAAAATAATTTTAATTTAAATGTAATTTCATTTATTTTTCAATTTTATTCGAAGCTTTTACGTCTGTCATTGGTGTTACTCATTGGTGTTACTCATTGGTGTTACTCATTGGTGTTACTCATTGGTGTTACTGGAAGCCAGTTTGTAACTAGTTAAGATTTTCCTCTAAATTGTCATTGGTGTTACCAGGAAGGGAAGTAACACCAAGTATTAACTGTATAAAAATGCATTAAGCTCCACTTTTTCTGGATTCATGTATTTTAAAAAGTAAGTTATTGTTATTAAAGAAGTTCTAGGTGTAAAAAAAATATATATATACATTTTAGGAAATTTTTATGACCCAAATTCTACCTTTTCTATAGAATGACCCAGGTACTGTATGCTCATATTCTACAATTGGTTTAACGAGGGTATAGAGTGGCCAGCAAAAGTTTTAAGAGAACATAAACCATGTATTATATGATTGACAGATGTATTATGTCCTCACTGCAAGCAAAACAGCTAATGTCACTAATTAGTTCTAGCTAAAGACAGCTGTTTTAGTTAATGGATGACACAAATATGCGACAGTACTTTTACTTTCTAAAGCCGGGGTGCCAACCTCTGCACAAAAATGGCTAAAAATAGAAAATGCTCAAATTAATTGCAAATTTCTGTGATGAATTTCTGTACATGATATAAAGGAAGCCCTTAAGAAGACATGGATTGAGTAAGTTACACCAGAGTACTGCAGACATCTTTCTGTCCAGCTGTATCTAGTAGGTTCTGAAAAATAATGGACTTTCTACTAAATAGTACTTGTTGTATAGCAAATTCTTTGCATAAAATACCCAATTGTTCTCATAATTTTGACTGCCATTATTATTATTAATATTTTAATTAAGAATGCCATTAAAACCTTGAATTTCACTTCTGTCCCAATACTTTTGATCAAACACATATTCTGAAAGCTCTAGCTATAACAGCAAAAATAAAACATAATCTACAGAAAAAAATATCTAGATATTATCATCATCCATGTGTTTTATTGTCCGTGTCCTCTAGCGTTCCTCCTTTCCACTTGTGGAAAGCGGGTTAGCAACAGATGAGACATAAAGTGCAGTTAAAATGAAAAAAAAAAAAAGAAAAAGAAAAAAGATTTACAGTATGAACATACAGCTGTATCCAAAGCACACAAAGCACAGCCCAGGCTCTTAACACAGTCCATAACCTTTGCTGATTGCGATTTTCCTTTGTGAATGTGTCTATTACTCTGAGCTGCTCGCTCCAAGATTCTCTGCCAAGCTGTTTTATGTCAGTGCCCACTGTGTTTTCACAGGCCTGGAGGCAGAGGTGCCAGTTTATGTTAAATCCTTTGTTTGAGGCTAGTGGGTGGGCGGTTGTAGGCAAGGCCAAGTAGAGCCTTTTGAAGAAAAAGAAAGAAAAAGCTGTGTTTCTATAATCTTTCCAGCACAATAGTATCTCTATGACAAAACTAGAGATGTAGCTAAATATGAAGACATTGTTCTGAATAACAGAAAATGTGAGCTACATGGATACAGATATGCAATAATAAAGTCAAACATACTGGAGGTTTTTGCTTTTATGTGGGTGTGAGTGGGTGGTGAGTCACGAACTGTGTGAGCAGGATTAAAGAGTCTCTAGTTGAGACCAATTATGAACTTGAGTGATGTAGCTGAGGTTGAGGAACTGTTAAATCCAGATTCACTGACCATATTGACATTACTGGCTTTTTTTGTTTTTCCAGGACAATAGAGTGACGAGAAAAAAAAAAAAGAAAAAACATGCCCATTTTAGGTTTAAACTGAAATAAAGATACAGATATGGATTTTTTAAAAACTTTAAATACATAAAGATACTTTACTTTGGGAATCATGTGATCTGTACATAGACTTGATTTCTTAAGATCATAAAACAACATATGTAATATTTAATATATATATATTTATAAGCATTGTTTTATATCCAGAAAAAATAAAATTCATTAATTATTATTAATTATATTCATATATTTAATTTATAATTTTTATACATATTCTCTAGAAACAAAGAATAAGCCCAAGTACAGACACATCTTGTACTGTAGGTCTAATCACGTCTCTGAAGAACATGGAAGTTAGTTATTTCTTCTAGTTGGGTTCATTTCCAGCCCCTACAGTAAATTACTCCATAGAGACCTCACTGCTTCACTCACGTACTCCCAAAAAAACCCTACCAGGTACACAGAATTCTCATTAGAGCTTTAAATATAGCTCAGTAAACCCTAATTATGATTCCACATGATGTTGAAGCATAACTGCAAGCCAGTCTGTTCTAGATTTGAGCCTAGGGCATGCCTAGATTTTCTGCCATAATTAAAGTACAAAACTGCCTCCCTATATATATTTCTGCCTGGAAGCTATTGAGCTCACTCTCATTAAGTAACTCTAATGAGAATCCGTCGATTTTTTGGGAATGGAAGACACCACATTGTTTTAGGAGATGAGAAGGGGAAAAAGTTGTTTTTGTGTAACAGACACTTCTAATATTTCAGTACAGGTCAATTCTTCACATGGACAAAGTTTGAGATTTTCTACTATATATTATAGCTTTTTGATAGGAGGCTGGGATCAGAGCAGAGGGCTAGCCATGATACTGCACCATTGAAGTAGACAGGGTTAAAAGCCTTGCTCAAGAGCCCAACAGCTGCAACTTGGTGGAGCTCGGGCCTGAACCACCGACCTTCTGATCAGTATCTCAGAACACACTGAGTGACCGTGAATTGTATAAAAGCAGCAATAATTCATTGATTTAACTTGCCTTGAATTACAGTATACTGTACAATGGCTATAAAATAATAAACATAACTATCTGTGATATCCGCAGTCCCTTTAGTCCTGTCTCTTAAGGTAAATATTATTTGGTGCTTAAAATATTGGTGATTAATTTGGCGAGTTTTGTTACAGAGCCTACAACTTTGTCCGCTCTAAAGTTTAAGCAACAATTTGTTTATGCATTATGGAATGGAATTCAGTCATATTCTTAATTGCATGCAACTAACTAACATGCTCAAAGCATAACATTTATTACATTAGAAAAGCACACCTACACATCAAGTAAGCAATTATTAACATGTACTTTAGACAAAGTGACTTTTTTTTTTTTACAGGTAGATTTGTTTAAATGCCTTTTTATTCAGCTGCATGCAGAAAAGTCATGTCAGGTTCTAAAAGAAATAAAACAATTTTGGTTAAAAATACTTACGTTTCTTTAGAAAGAAAGTAGACCTTTCAAAGCAATTTATAGACAGTAGAACCCATTTTATCATCACTTTTGGTTCTGATTGCGTCTCCTATAGACTGACAGATGTTTTTTTTTCAGCACTTTCTGTCTCAGTTTCTGAAACTAAAGCTTTTGTTCAACTCCGCTGTGTTCATCTGAGAGCCCATTTGCAGTTGGTTTTGTAACTGTATCACGTCCAGGTGTGACCTCTGATGAAATTGGAGAAGATCAAGTATATGTATATATTCAGACCTTCAACTCTTCCTCAATTAGAATCCATCCCTTCCTGATTTAATAATCCATTAAGGGTGTTTATTTAACACAAGCCTTGCTAATGTGCTCCTTTTTGCCATCCATTAGGATGTTCTGGCTGCAGTTCCCAGTGCAACCAGATGGATTTATTTCCCCCTCACATCTTCAATGTTTTTATTTCATTACAGTCAGGTGGCCTTGGAGACAATTAATTTACCTGTGTGAATTACACGGTGGCGGTCTTGGCAATCAGATTGCTTAGGGAGCGAGCATGCAGAGTACAAAGTAGAAGTAATTAGCCTGGCGGTAATGCCTGTACTGTACATCAATACCCGGGCACTATGCTGAGATGGAAAAAAAAAACGGATCAATTGAACCTATTGTGTTTCATTTCGAATACCGTGACATCATTGCTTGTAAAAAGTAATGCATCAAACCAGCTTGAGAAGCTCCTCACTCACGTCCTGTATACAGGGTCACGGATGGCCTGAAGCCTAAGGGAGACTTAGGGCATGAGGTGGGGTACACGGTGCCAATCCATCTCAGGGCACACATACACACAAAGACATGCGGATTAGGCTAATTGGATTGTAGTGTGCGTATGGGCGTGTGTGTGTGATGCCCTGTGATGGATTGGCCCCCAGTCTAGGGTCTATCCCACCTCGTGCCCTAAGTCTCCTGGGATAGACTCCAGGCCCCCCATGACCCTGTATACAGGATAAGACGTATGGACCAAACGTGTGTAATGAGTAATTAAAACTTGTCTATTCTGTGGATTCTTAAACATGGTTGTTGCATTCACTCTAGAGCTGCCTGTGGATACGACAGCACGTGAAACTACCTAGACAAAGCAGGAATCGTCAGCAATATGAGACAGGAAATTAAACAAGGATATGAGATACCTGCTGTGTTTTAACCCGAGCAGAGATACATATTTCTATCTGTTCGCGGTGCGTGCCGTAGTACCTGCATAGATTCCTGCTGTCCTGTCTCATTCTTCACCTCTGAACCCCCTGAGTAGAAACAAGCTCCACAGTGCTGCTTTCACATTCCAAGCTTAATCATGTGAAATTCATGAGAACAGGGAGCTGGCAGCCGGGAGGTTAACGAGGAGCCGCAATAAAAAGCAGGGTGCCCGACATATACATTCGCTTCTTTATCTACTGAACCAGCTGTCTGCAATGCCTTTTTGTAAATAGGTATTGGATTAATGTGGCTTTACTTGCCCTATTGAATAGCAGAGGTGGCTGGCATTTGGTAAAGTTAATTATGGGAATGATCTATAATTTTCAGACATTGTATTCATACAATTCACGGGGCCTGCTCGACTGTTCCCTCTGTCATTGTGTGTCAGGTGTGTAAGGTGCAAATTAATTATACGAGAAATTAATCAAACATAAAGGCATGGAGGCATTTGCATGTATGTTGTAGGTAAAGTATGAAGGCTATTGTAAACTGGACTGCAAGTCAGAAAGTGAACATTCTGCCATTAAAAGGGGTAATTACATTAGAGGGTCCATTTAACGGGAAGATTCATTAGAGCAGCTTACCCTTACATCAACTAATGAATTAGACCTCCCATGGGGGTTTGGGGTAGGGAGGGTGATGACTGGAAATGTCCAGGACTCTGGGATCTTTTCAACACAAAGCCTAATCAAACAATGGATCCAGTGTTTATAACCAGCAGTCTTATCTCCTCCATAGCGCACTATAAGAGACCGCAACAGCTGAGACTCCCAGCGAATCAGGCTGAAACCTGATCCATGTTCGACAGCCTCAACTTCTCACCCCAGATCTCCAGAGCAAAGCCTAGCAATGGCTAATAAAACACTACAGGAAAAGGCCAGTGGTCTGCAATAGTACAGCAGGGGAAACAATAAATGATTCCTAAATTGATCTGACTTTTTCAGCAATTGTATTCAGTCGCTCAGAAACGCTGCTACCTTGCTTGGCGGAAATAACGATCTATGGCGGCCGACTGAACAGATGCTATCCCCAACTTGGCTGGCCCATCATGAAATTTAATAGGCCATAACAATAAAAGCAGGAACACTGGATACACATGGGAAATCAACAGTGTGCCTGGATAGACAGCGCCGAAGGAGAGAGATAGAATGTAATTCAATTACAGAGGATTCTTAGTCATATCAGAGGTCTAAACTCGGTGGAGAGACTCAGTAGAATGCTCGTTTCGATGTCCGTTTTCCCACATTACTCCAGAGTTTTGAGCACTTTACCTTGGGATAAATACATTAACTAAGGATGTAACCATGCATTACTGTTCTTTCACTGAAATCTTATCCTTTTCTACATATTTATGTACATGTTTTAAGGTGCAGACTTTGTGAAATGCAAGTCTTGGCTGGTAGACCCCCACACACATCCTCTAAAACTCTTAGTTCTTCTCCATCTCCTTGAGCCTGGTTTATGCTTGTCAGAATACATTGGAGAGCTGCCTGAACTGTAAGACTGGAATGTTCCTGGATTTTAGGAATAGTTTGAGAATCTTGGTTATTTTTAAGCTGTCATTCGAACAGACAAGTTTAAGGCGGGGGGGGGGGGGGTGTCTGTTCAAATAAAATGGTGAAAAAAAGGAAGTTGCTTTTTTTATATATTTTTTTTAACTGTGACCTCATTGAAGAAAGATTATCTTGGAATTATTATAACCATAAGATAATGATTTGGAGCTGTTTATCTCACTGCAAAAAAATTAAATAAATACATCTTAGCATATGAAATATTCTTGAATCTAGCGAAACCTATCAGTACGTTTTTAAACTAAGATTGCACCAAACAAATATAAGATTATTAAGCTCATTTCTAGTCAGATATTGCTAAAATTGGAAGCAAGAAATGTCTTGTTCTATGGGTGATACTTTTTTTCATGGTTACAAATTCATTTAAAAAAAATTGCAAAATGAACTGTCAATAAAACAAGACATTTTTGGTTGGCAATTTTAGTAACAGTTGATTAGAAAAAAAAAAGTTAATAATCTTACATTAAACTATGTATAAATGTATAAAACTGTACATTTGGTTTGTGTTCCATGTCAATACCAACATCATTTTCTATTACAATACTTTAAAATACTGTTTATCAGTAACTTACAGTATCAGTACATACAGTAGATATTCAGAACAATCTATTGTTTTTGAGTATGTACTTAGTACTTTTACTTGTAATAGAGTACACTTTTACTTCAGTATTGAATTTTGTGTTTTTCTGCCACCTCTGATGTAATAAGTCCATCCGTCCATCTAGGAACCTCTGTTGTCCAACTAAGGAGCGTGGAGGCCAGTGGTGAACATTGGAAGGTCACTATATTTATTCCCGTTTTTATTACCGCGGTAGGACTACGGGCAATTTAGGAACACCAATTAGCCTAATCTGCATGTTTTTGTACTGTGGGAGAAAACCGAAGTACCCGGAGGAAACCCACCAATCACGGGAACTCCATGCACACAGACCCCCATTTGGAAATCGAACCTGGACCCTGGAGGTGAAAGACACCAGTGATAACCACTAAGCCACGCGTCATCGATGCAAAACGTGCATTTAATATACCTGTGGTTTGCCTTGCAGCAAAACCCTAACCCTTCCGACCAATCAGATGGAGAATTCAAAGTGGACTTTGGAACTTTAAAAGAATTGCTGCTACCACATTGCTTCTCTGGACTGTTTGTAGACTAAAAAGTCATCGTTTGTAGTAAGGCTACTACCCATCATCCCTCTTCAAACATATCCATCTCAGAATCAGCGCACATGGAAGTAGCCACCCTGTCTGGGGGTTTCGGCTTAGGTTTCGGAAAAGTGTCTCATCGACCTATCCTCTCTCTCTGAAGTTTTTTAAAAGGGTTCAGAGACGTGTTGGGATGGAAGTATAAACCAGACTAATTTTTCTTTTCGTCTTGAAGCTGAGTAGGAAAAGCTGTGTTTGTGGGTTTATGCTCAAGAACTAAAAGGCATCTCAAGCCTATGGTCACTGTGTGGCTTTTGTGAGTACAGAACACTGTGGTATTATGTCTGTGCATTCTGAGCAAGCCCCAGAAAACTAATCCTCATTTAGTCACTGTCTGGGTATGACCATATGTTGTGGCTGATGGCAAATAACACTTCCTAGCTTATGCACACACACATTGTGACCATCACACTCTGACCTTTTTTTGCTCTCTCTAGTAGTTGACTGGGCATAACTGTAAAGCCTCAAAGCCAGATGTGTTCCATCAAGTGTGCTGGAAAAAATACAACGCCAGCTGGGTTTTGCCTCAGCCTGCTAATCAGATTTTCTCCATTGACTAAGTTCAGATGGATTCAGCAAACACCTGACTATATTCACTTGCTCTATTTTGCCATATGGTGAAGAGAAATGTTAGAACATGGTGTAGGTTTTCTACTGGCTTTAGTGACAGTTTTAGAAAAGAAGCTAGATTTTCTACCTGTTCTGTATGTACACATGGCAAAGGCATCGTTGTTCTCTGCTACTTACTGTACATATTTATTTTTATTTATGATATTTCTATATACATCTAATGTAAAGTCACATATGGCAGGATACATTAAACCACAGTTACAAGATTTTCTTTCATTTTTTTGTATATAAATCAGAAATCACATGCAGCATAGGATTGGTCCATGGGATTATTTGTTTTTGTTACATTCCTGCATCTGTTCTAATCTGCATAACATTGAAGGTATCTCTATTGAAAAGTCTCAACAATAGTCATACTTTCTGCTCCATGTTGTGCATGTAAATAAGAAAATGAATGGTTATTGGGAAGTTTGTCAGATTTTTTTATTTGTCTAATCTTCATCGTGTGTTCAACACCAGGAACAAAGTTTCCATTTATAGTACTAGCTGAAAAGTTCAAAGAATTACAGAAGTGGTGGCTCAGACACTGAGGTTAATGTTGGCAAAGAAAAAAAGGGCCAGTGCTTAAGTCTTAGGCTTTCTGATCAAAAGACTAAGCACTGCCAAGCTGCCACTGTTGGACCCTGTCCCTCCACCATTAAGTGCTTCAGAGATGATGTAACATGACATGAATTCTGTTGATCTGCGCACATGTGAGAAGCACTGTGGCCTCGCACCCCCAGGGTTGAGGGTTCGATTCCCACCTTCAGGTCTGTCTGCATGGAGTTTGCATGTTCTCCCCATGCTTGGTGGAGTGTGAGTGTGTGTGCTTGTCTGCCCTGCGATGGATTGGTACCCCATCCAGGGTGTGCCTTGAATCCCATAGGCCTGGGATAGGCTCCAGGCTTCCTATGACTCTGTACAGGATAAATGGTATAGGGAATGAGTGAGAATGTACATGTGTGTAATAAAACAGACTTGCTTTCTTTGTTTCTTCTTGGTTTCTAAACGGGGTTTGGGACCTTGGGAGGAGTAAAACAAGGGGCCTCATTCTCACACATTCAAGAACTATTTGAGAGGCCAGAATAAAGTGGTGTCAGAGTGGTTTAAAGCTAACTCAATCGCCATTTTGGCATTATACTTCGCTGCCTGGGATGTGGCTGTGCATCTCTCTCTCTCTCTGTGTGTGATATCAAATCAACAGCACACTTTATGTTTCACTGAAATGCAATATCCCACCTGCCATGACTGCACCCCCGAAGCCACAAAGGTCTCTTATAATTATGACATGGTACTATAGTAATTTACTGAGGGGGTAAAAGGTGCCTTCAATTTTTCCACTGGAGGAATCGATGAGCAACAGTCAATCCAGAATAGAACATGACATCCACCCCTGTAGTGGCGTTTCTTAGTCCCTGTATCAAACTCATTCGCTCCATCTTTTACAACGCGAATTCCGGGAATAGTTGGGACATTTTTTAAAATTTGAATAAAGTTTTAACTAAAGGACTTTTAAATCAAATGAGGCGATATTTTACTCATAATAGAACATAGAGAATGTAAATGTTTAAATGGAGAAATGTTAAATTTAATGCTTGCTACGAAGGCAACAAAGGTCTGAAAAAGCAAGAAATTTTGAAAAGATTCAGCTGCGAGAACATCTAGCATAAGGTCTGTAACATGATTACTGTAGCTACTGTATAAAAGCGATGTCTTAGAGAGGCAGAGTCTCTCAGAAGTAAAAATGGTAGGCAGAGCCTCTCCAATCTGTGAAAGAGTGCGTAAAAAGATTGTGGAATGCTTTAAAAAAAAACAATGTTCCTCAATGTCAAATTGCAAAGGCTTTGTAAATCTCATCATCTACAGTTTGTAAGATCATCAAAAGAGAAACTGGAGAAATCTTTGTGCGTAAGGGACAAGGCCGAAGATCTTTGTTGGATGCCCGTGATCTTCAGGCCCTCAGACAACACTGCATCAATCATCGGCATAATTGTGTCATTGATATTACTAAATGGGCCCAGGAATACTTCCAGAAACCACTGTCGGTAAACATAATCTGCCATGCCATCTGAAGACGCCAACAAAAGCTCTATCATGTAATAAGGAAGTTATAGGTGAACATGGTAAAGGAGGGCCTGTGGGCCAAGGCTTATTTAAAATGGACTATTTCAAAGTAGGAAAATGTTCTATGGTCAGACGAGTCCAAATTTGACAGTCTTGCTGAAAATCACGGATGCAGTGTCCTCCGGGCTAAAGCGGAGGGAGACCTTCCAGCAAGTTATCAGCGTTCAGTTTAAAAGCCAGCATTTCTGATGGTATGGGTGTGCATAATGCCACAGCTTGCATGTTTTGGAAGGAGCTATAAATGCTAAAAGCTATATAAAGGTTTTATACAACGTCTGTTTCAGGGAAGGCCTTGTGTATTTTAGCAGGACAATGCAAAACCACATACCGCAGCTACTGTATTATAACAGCATGGTTTCTTAGTGGAAGTGTCCAGGTGCTGAATTGGCCTGTCTGCAGTCCAGATCTTTCACCTATAGAGACCATTCGGCACATCATTGAATGAAAAATACGTCAAAGATGACCACAAACTCTTCAGCAGGTAGAAACCTATATCAGGCAAGAATGTAAGCAAATTCCAACACCAAAACTCCAGAAACTCATAACCTCAATACCCAGACGTCTTCAAACTGTTTTGAAAAGAAAAGGAGATGCTACACCATGGTAAACATGCCCCTGTTCCAACTTTATCGCGACCTGTAGCAGGCATCGAATTTGAAATGAGGTTATTTTGTTCATAAAATTGTACAATTTCTCAGTTTAAACAATTATTATGTTCTCTATGTTTTATTGTGACTAAAATATCGGTTCATGTGATGTGAAAGTCATTTAGTTTTAATTTTATTCCAAAAAAAACAACAAAAAAAATGTCCCAACTTTTTCGGAATTCGGATAGTAAAACCTTCATAAACACAGAGCTATATCTTATTCCTCTATGAGATGCTCTCAAAATCATGGACAAATCTTTAGAGAACAGTGCATTAGATATTGGTACTGGTTAACATCATAGAAGCGGGATTTATAGTTCCGTTTGGAGTCTGGTTCCAATCAAGGGTGTTTCTCAGGAACACCTTTGTCAAGTGTGGCTTGTTCATTAGGGATCTGTATCTACATCTGGATTTCTTTAAAGATGCTGTGTCAATTAAGCAGTATCACAGTCAAAGTTGTGCTGTTTTACTCAATATCAGCATGGATGTCATGTGGGTACGAGAGCACACGGTTTGTACAGAAGATATGAGAACCGTGCTGATATTCAGTACAACAGCATCACCTTAAGTGTGATATTGCTTTTATACAAGAATTCTATAAACATATGATTTGTTTGTTTATTTAATTAGTCATTTTGCTCCACCAACACATATTCTTCTGCAACTGGTGGAACTAATGTTGAGCTGGCGACAGTGGTCGAATTGTAAACTATCATTTGATCCTTTCCATGGCTTTCATCTGGGCAGGATTATAAGTGTAGAATAAAAATCTACATAAACATTAGTAATTGAATAATTTAATTTAATAGTAAAGATTTATTTTTTGACCCTTTTGCACCCAAGCATGTAGGTGAAGTCTAATGAAAAACCAAACTTCTTCTTTAAATTGAGAATGAAATTACACAAATTGGATAAAGAACGCGTCTTTTATAATCATTAAAGCTGTCAGTCATTTCGAAAATCAAAAGTTAGTGTAATTATCAAGGGTGAAAGTAGTTATTTTGATGCCAAAAGGCGAATAAAACTTATTTCCACTTATTCTTCTGGAACTTCCAGGTTCCAGGTTGAATCCCAAATAATGTTAAATAGAAAGGCAGGCCACTGCTTTCACCTCTTTCTGGTCCACCTTTCACCCATGCTGGTGACTGACAGAACACCTGTGTTGTGGAGTGATACATATTGATAAACGTCCCAGTGCTGTTATGCTCTATATCATCACCACTTGTGGAATGCCTCTTGTCCAAGCAGCTTTCTCAGTTGGCACTAAACGTTGCATAATTATCTTTTTAAAAGCACTACTATATGTACATAAATAATTTAATTAACAGATTATGTACGATACAAGGATACAAATACATATATAAGATAAATAAATAACATTAATTTCATTGCAACTAGAACTGCCAACTTCAGCTTTTAATCTGAAAAAATAAATAAATAAAAATACACCCCCATAGTGTTCTGTACATTTGCGGGGGTGTGTATGTGTGTGCGTGTGAAAAAGTAACAGCCAGGCTGCCTATATGCCAAATGTGCAGATTGCCAGCTGTTTCCATGTGTGGACACACTGTGCTTTTGTTCTGCACTCCTAAATCAGTCCCATTTAAGGCAGCCAAGCAGAAAGCTTAACCAACTTGCCCACACCTCTCACATTTCACAATTCTCAAAAACACTCCAGTAATTCTTTTGCAATACCTCCCCAGCAACCTCTGCGTACACCTCTGTTTGAGCAGCATCTAGTTTCAAGAACCAAGCTTACAGAAGATTATTGTGCGCCTGTGTGGAGTGACACCTGCTGTAACACTCAGACATACGGGATAAAATCTAAGGGCATTTTATTTGGCGGACACTCAAAAACAGATCTAAGATGCAAAGTCACGGGGCAGACAAAGGTCAAAATCGGGTTATGCACAGTCCATAACCTATGACAAAAATGAGTCACATTTGGGCCAACTACTTTAGTATGCACCCAGAACTGATTCTGATAAAGGCTTATAATCTCAGATATGCTTTAATCTAGAAAAACCTCCTAACAAACTATGACCATAATAACCCTGCCATCAAGAAACTTGAAACAGTAAATAATGTGATAAGTTGAACCAATATCAAAATATACCACTAAACGTGAACAGCATCCACACAGTGGTTTGGTAGAAGTGAGACCCAGGCAATCATTTTCAAGACGACCAGGAATCAGACTGTGACTGAGTGTAAAAGTGGCTTTCACACTTCACCAAGCATGCAAAAAAAACTCATAGGGTAAATTGGCCTGCGCTGAGAAGAATGCAAGTGTCAGAGCAACCTAAAAGCAGAGTGAAATGATCAAAAAGAAAACATCAAAGTCAAATTTTTACAAAGCTGAAGTTCATATACTGTACACAACTAAAAAGTCAGGTCTTATATCTGACATGTGACTACAAGTACGTACATACGGTACCTTTACAGTAAGCATCTTTTGGAGGAATGGTGCTCCTTCACTTTAATGCCGTCTATAATTTAGGTGTCCTGAAAGGTCTTTCAATTATCAAAGTCCAAGGCCTCTCAAGTTCCTGTTAGTGAACCTAATTGACTACGGCGGTAGCTTGTAAAAACATTTTAAAAAATATTTAGTTTGACAGCACTCATTAGATTGATAACAGATCTGAGATGTTTCTTGGAGCTACAGTATTTATGAACAACTGTGAAGCATGGTGGTGGTAACATCATGCTTTAGGGCTGTTTGCAAGAGGAACTGGTGCATTGCGAAAAAGTTGATTGAATAAGTAAGATGGATTACCCCTGAATTCTTCAGCATAACCTCAAATCATAAGGTAGATGGGTGAGACTTGGGCAGGAACTGTGTTCCAAAATGACAGCTACACCAAACCAAACATAAAACTAGCTAATGGTACAGTAGGCATTTGGAGCATTCGTAGGCAGTGGTGAAACAATCAGTTAAGGCACTGGCTTCCTAACTGGGATATGCAAAAAAATCATTTGACAGTGCTGTAAGGTACGTACAACATGTAATGGTTGAATATTTATACACATGGGCATAACATTTGATTTAATGTCAAAAATTGTATGGATGTGTGTGGATTTTGTGTAACCATTCTATGGGAACAGTTGTTGTCTGTGTTACTAGTTGTTGTTGTTAGTCCTTCAGCTGTTCCCGTTGAGGGGTCTCCACAGCGGACCACCCAACTTGGCACAGTTTTTTATGCCGGATGCCCTTCCTGACGCAACTCTCAAATTTTATCCGGGCTTTGGACCGCCACTGCATCCAGTATGGTTTGAAAAACATTAAATGGTAAGTAAATTATAAAGCAATAGAAACAAAAGGTTGTTTATTGTATCTGACGGTAGATGTGGTGAAAAAATAAAGAGGTTACAGTCAAAGAAAAATGCAGAAAATGAACAAAAACAAAGAAAGTCTTGATGGTACTGTAGCCAACCTCAGTGGCGTCATCTAAGCTTAAACCACTTGATAGATTATATATCATGTTTGCTTTTAGGTTATATCCAAGAGAAAAAAAACAGCATAAAATTGCAAAGTATTTGCACAGAAAAATGCCTTTCGAGTTCACTATTGAGAAGGTCTATTGGGCTTTTTTTTAGGACAGGGTAAAAAGTTGTGTCCTACTTTAATAGTCTGCCAAAACTCTTCCTGACGAATAATAAGGAAGCCTTGAAGTTAACATTGCAATGGGAAACCTGAGGAGACAACTCCTGGAATATTACTATATTAATTAGTTTTTTGGCATTTAATATTGATTTATTCAATCATTCATTCATAATCACTTTATTCTGGTTGCAGTCATGGTGGAAATAGAGCATATCCTAGGAGGCCAGAATACATTCCCATCCACTCCATCCTCCTTTTCAAAGAGAATATTCCTATACTGTCTATTCCATTTGGAGTCCATGAGCATCAATGATTCCTACAGTTAGGTGCCTTATGAGTCCCCAGTACAGATCATGGTGTTTCTTATGTAAAATACTAAACAATAAAATTTACAAGACAAATATGACTATGCACTTTACCCAGACTAATTTTTTAATTCATTTTACACAGATTTTATTCATCAGACATTTTCCAATCTACCTAGGGTGACTTAAAAACTGTCAGTATTTTAATATTGTTTAAAAAAAAAGTGCTTAAATTCTGTCTATTCTACAGTATATATTTCGTTCCTTTAAGGGATTATTTTTTATCAATGATTAAATGGATTTTTAAGATGTCCCTTAATTTCACATACACCGTTATTTCTGAATATTGTGGAGGGAAAACACCTGTGGAAGGTGAATGACTAACTCCTTCATTTGTGTGTTTTTTTTCCCTCATTTAAAAGTAGCTTGTCGGATTTCACTTTTATACTAGCCTGGTTATGATCAAAGGGCACTACAGAAGTGCCAAAGCATGCAGTTCCTTGAATGTCCACCGGGGACTAACTCCAAAAGTGAGTACTTTAAATCCCAATAGACATCTACGCTAAAATGCCCAAACTTTTAACAGAAATAAACATGTTTGGCAGACACCCTTATCGAGACCGACTTACACTTATCACATCACACATATGAGCAGTTAAGGGTTAAGGGCCTTGCTCAAGGGCCCAACAGTGACAGCTTGGTGGTGCTGGGGCTTAAACCTGGGACCCTGATCAGCAGCACATAAAAAATTTTTTTTTTTAAAGGTTTAGGTCTCAAAAGCTAGATTTCATATTCATGTCACCTTAAGGGGGTGAATTTTTATGCACCTCATCAGTTCAAATTCTATTAAGCCGTAAAGTTACGCATAATTAGTGGACATAAGTGGAGATTTTGAGTGACAGCTGCCTGCTATGACTCACTTTGGCTAACCATCTAAATGGAAGCATTGTAGTTAAACTTACCACAAGAAATGTATGAATGATGGCGTTCAGTCAAAGGCATTAGCATATAAATTATCGCCATAGCATTATACAGTAGTTAAGCTAAAGCGAAGCTCTGTAGATTGGGGGATGGTAACAGAATTAGGTAGGTAGTTGGGATCCAAACAACATCCAGGCTCCATTTGTTCTGCCTATTTGCCCTTTTATAAATTAACCCGGGTTTAGCCGGACTCGGCTCCTGCCAAGATGGCAACGATCAGACTGCCCAGACCGCTCTTCAGAAAGCCTATGGGTGACATCATGGAGGTTTTGTCCATTTTTTTATACAGTCTATGGTTTTGCTCACACATGGCTAACTTTATGTCAAAAAGCCCAGCCTGTTATAGTCCACCCCGTTATCGCTGCATTCCTAGCGGAGTGGACACGTACATAACAGGGTGGATATCCTGGATCATAGACTTCATTAAAAACAAAATTTTATGCTTAAGCTTGACAAAATTACTTTTAAGATGTTAAATATATACTGTTTATAAGAAAATTAACAAAATAACTTTTTTTTTTTTTCAAATAAATGAAGTCTAAAAGCCACCCAATACCAGAAATGACCCATATCACCAAAACTGTATTGAATTTTCAATTCCTTTGACTTTTCAATTCACAAAATGTAGCTGACCAAATTGCTGAACTGCTGAGAGGAACTGAGATTAAAAGGTCACATTAACATTACAGGACAAAACACGTTGAAAGATAATAAAATAAAGTGCACAGTGTTGTTCATACACAATTTTCATATTTTTGCCACTGTACACCACCACAATGGATTTGAAATGAGGAAATCGATACGTGGCTGAACTGTTGACTTCTGGTACAAGGGGTTTAACATTACAGCCTTTGTTAAACAGTCCCTCCATTTCCAAGGCTCAAAAAATATTGCATAACCTAAAAGAATACTTGAATGCAATAACCTTGTAGACAATGACTGCCTGATGTCTGAAACCCATAGGCATCACCAAATGCTGAGTTTCCTGCATTGAGATGGGGCGGTGTAACACACTCGGAGGAACAGCGCTATCCGCTCCCTCCGCTTACGCGAGCTCACAGACGCCCCTGATTG
>JAQMYI010000037.1:7710119-7724103 GCA_030014275.1 Clariallabes melas
AAATTTATTAAAAATCTTTGCTCGTCTTGCGGAACACTCGTAAACCGCGTTACTCGTAATCCGAGGTTCCACTGTATAGTGTATGTTTGTATGTTGTACATTGCAAATCTTATAGCAAGAATATTTCATAGAGTAAATTAAAATATTTTCTTGGTATTTTCTATTCTTGTTTTTTTTCTGTATTTATTTTAAGCACACAAAGTTATAAAATATTATTTTGGTGTTTTTGCCTGTGTTTACCTTAGATGCTTCAAGGTGTTGTCTTCTCGCTCCAGCAGAACTGTTCCAGATCCACAATGGAGTGCTTTGAAGAAGAGATGAATGTTCTTCTTCAAGAGACCCAAAAAAAGAATTTTTTACCATTTTTACCCAACAGGCTCGATCGTCTCCAAGTACACCTTAAAGTGAGTATTATGTTCCTGTGTTAATATGTATAGGAGGATGAGTTAAAAATTATTTACACTCTGGTTATATTGGAATTTCTATTAGTCGCACTATCATTTGTAACTGCGAGCAAGAACAGGTACCCCATTGTGATTTGCATGAAAGAAGAGCAGCGTGCAATGATTCCTTTTGTGTGCTTTTTTGTGAGGGCGCACCTAGTGCCGAAATAAAACAACTCATGCAAGAGCATAAACAGAATCGTTTGGATATCTGCAAACAAAATTTGCACCGACACTGTAAAGAAGGTGAAAGTTTCTTAAGGAGAATAATTACAGATGACGAGACCCGGATTCATCACTACAAGTATGGAACAGAAACATCCTCAATCGCCGACCGAGGAAAAGTCAACATCAGATGGAAAATTGATGCTTACGGTTTTCTGGGATTCTCAAGGGCCAGTATTGGAACATTATCAGGAAAAAGGCTTAACAGTCAACAGTGCTCGATACAGTGAGACGCTTGTTGAAGAGCTGAAGCCTATAAACACAGCTGGACATATCTGAGTGAATATAAAGATTCTTGACAAATGGACAAAGTGTATTGAAAGCAATATAAGAGATTATGCTGAAAAATTTGGTATTTGTCTTTTCTAAATGCTAATTAAAATAAATTCTACAGCCAGAGTGTGGATCATTTTTGACTCACCCTACTGCACAGTATACATACACACTTACATTATACTGTAGTACTGTGCAAAAGTCTTGAGCCACGCCTCATTTCTCCATATTAAAATGAATTTAGATTGAAATGTTATATTAAATGAATTTAAATTGTTTTGAAACAACAACCTCAGCTGCAACCTCGTTTCCCCTCGTGATCCAAAAAGGTCCTTCAGAAGGCAAATACAAGAAAATACAAGACAGTCTGACTCTTTGGAAGAATAATCTGCAGCAATGTGATGTGACTCAAGACTTTTGCACATATATACATTTATACAGTATCATATAAATACAAATGTTTTATTTGCACTTAATTGTAAGAATAATGATGTTGCTCTAATCCATAAGTTGTTCTTGTGTCTTTCATTTCCATGTTTGATTGTAGGACAAGGTGGATGCTTGCCCACAGTGTGAGGTCTACAAAGAAGAAGATGCTGAAAAGTTTCTCGCCACTTTGCTTAGTATTTTGCAATTTATGTGTTCACAAATAAATCACACCACAACGACATCTTGGTCTTAAAGGAGCGTGTTTTAAATAAGCTATGGACACAGAAAACATGTGCCCGTGTGGAAGCCCATGTGCTGTTATGGCTAATCTGCCCCACAGATCAACACTTCATCACAGTCCATTCTTCTCTGACACACTGTTTCTGCCCCAGAACACCTTTCGGTTTTGCTCAGTGGATGGTTCTTGTTTTCACACATTTTGTATAAACTATAGAGACTGTTAACAAATGCAAATCAATCAGCATTTTCTAAAATATTTAAACAAGGCCATCCGGCACCAACACCAACACAGATGCCATAATAAAAATCACTAAATACAGATGTTTTATGTGACAATTTACTGAAGCTTTTATGCTGTATCTGTATGATTCTATGTAAAGTGCTGCTGCCACCTGATTGGTCTATTGTAAGAATGCATGTAGTCTAGATGTTTTCATTAAAGTCGCTGGTGAGCGTTTTTTTTTTCTTCCAGATTTGCACAGTATTTTTTATTTCTTTTTAATTTAAAATGTATTTTAAATTCACGCTTGACATATACAGTAATTTGCTGAATTTGCTTTGACGGGAAACTACCTCTGGGCAATATAAACACAATTCGCACACATTTACATTTTAAAAGGGTTTTAGGAAGGATAACATTCAGGAATTGCAAACACCAGCCACAGGTGAAAAAAATGCTCCTTTTATGTAATCATTTCGCGATTGCAATGTCAGTTTCAGTGTAAAAGATTCTAACATTTTACCTGTTGATTAAATGTTTCAGTAACTAACCTAACAGTTATGTAATTAATGGTTTGCTGCAAAGTACTTACAGTAAAAGCAATATTTTCGTATGATATTTATTTGTTGTGTATTTTGTAAGCAATAAAGTTTTTGCTTTGTTTTATAATAAACTTTGTCCTGTCATTTTACTATTTTTGTGAAAATGTCCTCATCTGAGACTTAACATTTTTTGCATGTTTTATGTCTCTAGTACTAATCAGGGCATGCCTTGTTACTTTTAATTCAACAAATCTAATAGGTTTCAGGAAGGTCTACGCTATGATCTCGGTGCCTGATGTACCCGTGTTCGCCATAGATGCCGCTGCCAGCTGTTAGAGTCGGTGAGGAACATCTGGGTGACTTTATAAATTCAGCCTGATGTACCAGATTTCGGCATAGACGACACTTCCTACTGTTACAGTCTGTGAGGAATGCCTGTGACATGCTCACAGTATGACATAAAAGTTGATGATGCCTCATACGCATTACACGCCTGTGATGGGACGTTATGTCTCACTGTGACATATATGCCTGTGACACATCTTTGATGGAACTACGTGCACAAACAAACAAAGACGCAAACACGATTTTGGTTTTAGATAGTTGATAAGGAGATAAAAGCTTTTTTTAATGTTTTTTGTAAGACCCTGCAAGTGTGGTGGAAATTAAATGAACAAATTTGGAGACTTCAAATAGTATCACAACAAGAGTAGAGGTTTATTTAAACAGCGCAGGACATCTCTGTTACACACACCGCAAAATCGTCTGTAAGAGAGAGGTTAACCCCCCATGATTATGTAGAATTTTAGTAAGACACACTCAGTTAATTTAAAATTTTCTATCACATATCCCTCCTTTTTGTCCTTAAGGGCGAACTTGACTATAAAATTTTAAGCATATTTTACAGAACTACCTATAGTATCATAACCTTTACAAAGAGTTTTCAGTTATGCTATCATATACTAACTATACTGTAAACCTGAATAAGTTGGCAAAACTCAATAGATTTGAGATAATCAGTTACATCAAATTGTTTAAGTAATGATGTTTCCAGTTTTAAGTAAACGGAACTATGAGTTTTTGAGTTTGTTGTACTCATTCATATTAATCGTTCTTTACTTGCATTATTGAGTAGCCTAACTCATACTATTTAATAGCAATTATCTTTTTTTTTAGTTGTTGCAAATAAAATAAATTGTTGGTCTTTCGGCTGCTCCCGGCAATGTGCCGCTACAGCAGACAATCCGGTCCGCACACAAGCTTGGCACAGGTTTTACACCAGATGCCCTTCCTGACAATACCCTCCCATTTTATCTGGGCTTGGGACAGGAACTTCATCCAGTTGTTGGGAATTGAATCCAGGCCTTTCGCATGGCTGGCGAAACACCTACCACTGAGCCACCAGTGCCCTATTGCCCTGATGATGTCAGACACAAAATCGCTAGTCTGAAAGATTTTAAGTTGGTGGAACTTTAAGATGACAGTTACTGTTACTTAAATACTTACAGATACTTAAAATATCAAATTTGTTCAGCTAACTTGAAAAGTGTTTTTTTACCCTCTCTATCCTGATTGGCTGCAGTATTATACTGTATATCAGGACGTCTTTTACACCTTCACTTGGGGCACTTTGGACACTTCGGAAATGCAGTACGATGGACAGTATGAATCTATATTCCCAGCCTGGTCTGAATCAACATCCCTGACACAGCAGTGACAGTCAATTACTATCGCAGGAATGTCAGGTGACTCAAAGCACCTCAAGAACCATATATTTTAATCAGTAACATCAACTCAGTAATCAGTCATTTTGTTTGTTTGTTTTCCATTTTCTTGAAGCGTGCATATAGTTCTGGAGTTGACTTTATTTCCAAAAATTAAAACAATGTTAGTATTGTCTAGCCACGCAGTAATTCAACCACTTACAGTCTTATTAAAAAAGACGAGAAACAATCTCTCTCACACTCTCATTTTATAAGTGACTAACATCTGTTTTCACTTATGCATTAAGATTGCTTTTATGTGCTTTGTGTGCGTGTGCGTGAGAGGCCGAGGCCTTCTGTGCCAGTGCAAATCTATCCAAGCAAGTCCTGTTTATTTTCCGTGAGTTTTAGCACTGCTGTTAATGTGGCCAAACAAATTCCATAGAATTTTCTGAGATGGGAAATGTTAGGATGCTAATCTGAACCATAGGAAATTCGCTAAATCATGTCATGCTAAATTATGTCTCTGAAATGGTAAAAAAAAAAAAAAAAAGTAAGTAAGTAAATAAAAAAGACTCCCTCATTTTCCCAGTTCCCACTTATCATTTAATAGCAACTTTGGATGTGGATGGTTTGGCATTGTAAATAGTTCCATATGCTAGTCTTAGAGCAGAGTTTCTGCAATAAAATTGTAGAAAACCTGAAGCTGGCAAGTGAGCATGGTTTCAATTTGGTTCACAGGAAAGTCACGAGTCCATGTAGTGATCAAGGTTGAAGAAAAAAAAAAAAAAGGAAGAAAGAAAGAAAATACGCGAAGAAAGTTTTTCGCACTGAACTACTGCATCAAACAGCCAGCTGAGTTTGTCAGTTAATCACAGTAACATCAAATGCATGGATTTTTTTTTTTTTATATATATATATATAAGTTGTGTTGTTAAATTCCTAACCCTAAAGATAGATGAAAGACAATTAAACAGCATCGATTGCTTTACAATTCAGGCGTTTTGGGGAATTCTTTGAACAAAAAGAAAAATTTATGACACATTGAGCCTGAAGACAGAAGCCTGCCTTGTCTTCCTTTGCTTTTTGACAGCTTGACAATCCGTACTCACTCCTCCTCACTTGTAGCTCGAGCCTGACCCAGTTTCTCTGGCTTTTAAATCTTTTTTAGAAGAGCAGCCTGGCTGTATACGATAAAGAAAGCTCTAATGTACATCTGAAAGAGTCAGCCTTCTCTTTCATGTACATTATTACTGATGCCAAAGCTTCCAAAGCAAATGCAATATCGACCGGATATTGCCTGTTTTTCATCATTCTGCTTGTCTTTGTAAGAAACGCTTGAAAGGCGTCACACTGCAAAGAGCACAGCACAATGAGGGGGCTGGAGGGAGGGAGGTAGGGGAGATGTGTGAAAGGTCCCTCAGGTTATTCCGTCTTCCAGAAGCTTGAGTTGCTCCTGTGCACTTCACTTGTTGTTGCAAGCAGCATTTACTGCCATCCAGGTGTTTGCTCTTTTAAACATGTATTAAAACCACTCGCCTCAGATCAAACGTCACCAAACACATTCATATTGCTTTTTCACGTCGTTAATTTACAGAACTGGCAAGGTGTGGCAGACGAATGAATCCTCAGGGCCCTGGCCTGCTGGAGCACGCTGCCTGTGAGTGAACCCCTTGTCAGCCATAATGTCTCCCTTGAACTTAAATGAGCAGGCTGACCTGTGCACTAACAATGAAAAGAAATGTCACAGATGTCGTCATAGGTGAGGTCCCTGTCATTTACGTGCACAGTGATACAACCGAGAATGAGATGCTATTGAGTTTATACGAATCATATACTCTATTATCTTCCCGTGACAATACTGGATGGGTAGAAAATATATATATATAGCACCGATCGCTCAATAAGCTCCGGAGTGATCTCTTGCAGGACGGGTCTAAATGTCATGGCAGCAATCACACAATGCTCTATAGAAGGTCAAGAGTGCCATAGTGCTGGAGTTTCTTTCCCCTGACCATCTGATATATTAATCTGAATTCCAGCATTGTAGTTAAATCAATAGTTCGGCCTATGACAGAACTCGTACATCGCGGCACTGTCGAATTCTTGATTGTGATTGGTCAGAAAAGAGAGAGAGAGAGAGAGAGTGGCGATCAATTTAAATTCAAATCAATAGGCATACAGTATATGCTTTAGTTCTTAGACTAACCACCAGCACAGGGATTTGTGTTGTGTACTCTGCATATTAAGAGACAAATAAACAGTTTAATCATTGATATAATAATAATATGATATTTAAATATGTAAATATCTGCGATATTTGCGTTTTGCACCTACAGGTTCCGGGTTCAATTCCCACCTCGGGTCTGTGTGCATGTTCTCCCCGTGCTTGGGTTTCCTCAGGGTACTCTGCTTTAAGGTTAGGCTTACTGGCGTTCCCAAATTGCGTGTAGTGTGTGAATGAGTGTGTGTACTGTATGTGTATGTGTGTGTGCCCTGAAATGGATTGGCACCCCGTCCAGGGTGTACCCTGCCTCCTGGCATAGCCTCCTGGCCCCTGGAGCCCTGTATACCGGATAAAACGATATATCAAGCAGATATAAAGATATAAAGATACCTTGTCTTTAATTTCAATAAAAAAAAATTTAACAGCATGTGTGATCTTTATCTCTCTGTGCAAGGCCTTGATCAGGCAGCGGATTCTGTTGCTTTTAACATTGAACGTTTGAGTTTAATTATAAACTATTCATAAGCATGTTATATATTATTTACCAAATAACGATTAATGATTAATTCACCAGTGATTTATAATAAATACGTATTGCTTGCTGTATGTTTAAAATATACATTTTATAGAATCTTTAAATATTTGTAGGAGTTTATTTACTGTAAGACACATCCGTCTGTGTTTTTGAGCCCTGCTGTAGACTTTGGCTAAGTTCTAGTTCTACTTGCCTGAATAAACCACATGCTGACTTTACACGCTCGTGTCCGACCTCGATCGCATGCTGAGTTTCCTCAGAACAACAATAAGCAATGGAAGCTCTTCGGAGTGGAATAGTATTTCTGTAAAACAAAGCAATTCAAATATCACTGACCCTTTATGCAGACTTACCTACAAAGCAATTTAGTTTTATCTCACCGTATACGCCAATGCAAATGGCACATATTATTAGATATTGATCGTGTGTGTATTTACCCACTGACACTTGTGTGTATAATTTAAACCGTATAAAAACCCCAGACGTTTCAGGTGGTTCTTTAAACCGGACTGTCTTTCTTTGCTTATTCATCCCTCCTCCTCCTCCTCCTCCTCCTCTTCGTCCTTTGTGGGTGATGGACATTACTAGGCTCTTCAAATAAGGGCCACTGAGTGTGCAGGAGCAAGCTTTGCGAAGCAAAAATGATTAAAACCAGGCTCATCCCTGCTCTTGCTGCTTTCTCTCGTTTCCTTTCATTTCCCCAACCAGGTTGATGAGACGTGAGCGTGCAGGCGCTTCAGCCTGGCTGAGTCGAACAGGCCGCGCCGCTAAATCGCCGCCACACACTATACATTTACATAGCCTTTATGTGACTATCTCTCTCGCAAACCCACACATACATACAGTACACTCACGTGCCTGAAGTGAACTAGTTAAATATTTAATGGACACGTCAAAGTAGGTTATACTGTGCGTATGAGACACAGCACCGAGTTACACCATGGATGCAATATTTATACACCCAATTTCTGTAATGGCACCAGCCTCTGAAGTGGTGGCGCGGCTCAGGAAATGATTTAGAGAGGGAACGGGAAAGGAGGGTATATGTTTTGAATATTAAAATGTTTTTTTTTTTTGTTTAAAAAAGGCTTTAACTTTGTACAATCCAAGAGTAATTATTACTCGTTTTTCAATGCCTGCGTGCAGAACGTTTTATCTCAGCATATTGCTTGAACATTAAACATCAAATTCTATCAAGTAAGTGTGTGTAATTTTTAATAACATACTGTATGTGTGTATCCTGTATGAATGTATAAATATACGCATATGTTTACAGTTGACAAATAAAATTAAACATGCATATACACAATGCAGATTGTGACCTTAACGTTCATGGTTTTAAAAACTTTTAATACGTCAAATTGGATATAACAGTTACTTGAAATAAATGAAGCAATCAAATCCAGTATGATTTCATACAATTACTGCGTATTTGATGGATTCGCTTTAAGCAATTCCAATTCTCAATAAATGAATAATAAATATAATATAAATAAATTTATGGTAACGCCAGCAAAGTTAGACGTCTTTATGTCCGTTAAGACGTATGTTAATGATCAAATATGCTTTTTAATGCTTTCTTAATGTAATCTCTACAATCACAAATGTTCTAAATTACCCCTTGTTAAAATATATTACATTAAAAATGTATTAAAAACATTAACAAAGGCACATATATTCATATTAAAGCACATTAAAGCATGCCTGGCTCTCTTCCGCTCACACACACACGCACACACACACATATACATATACAGATTTTATAAACTCTCATAACAGCTTCTTGCTGACCTTCAGTTCTGTCCACTGAAATGAAGAAGAAATGTCAGTAATATTTAATGCTAATGCTATCTGATATTAGCTACATACTGTAGGAAGGACAATATGAGGAAATATAACTCATTTAAGTTGTAAAACTCCATTAAGTGTACTTTTACAAAGTCAAACCGGGAACTTGTAATAATGATAATGACGGCATAAAAACAATTAACATTTGCAAGACTTCTTAGCCGCAATAAAACATTTGAATGGTGCAAACTGTTTTAAAGAAGTCCGCACGTCTGTGAATGTCGATCCAGCCCGATATGATATTGCTCGGAGCCCACTGCAGTCGTTCCTGTATACGTTCAGCGAGTGGAATTCACCAAGATCCTTGAAAATTGACAGATTACTTGTGGCCAACTTGCAGAAGAGACTCAAACTCCAAGTCATTTCCACATGAAGGGACCATTTAAGGAGTTCCTGGGAGGCCAGGACATGGCTGTCTGACTATCGGTTCAGTGTACTGAAGAATCTTCCTACCTTGATGGTATCCAAACACTAGTGAAATGCTGAGATAAGTACATTAATGTAGCAGGGGATTATATAGAGTAATAAAGGGGGTTTTTACTCTCATAATTCTCATATTCTGTTATTCCTCACAAGTCCTGGTTTGGCTCGAATGCTCATCATATATTGTGTACAAATACAATTGTTACATACAAATGTAAGTAAAAGAGACTAAGCCTGGGTATGTACTGTTGTTTCATGGATATATTAGTTTATAGCCCTTCTAGACAGGTACAGTATGCATTCATCATGAACAAAAATATCATGTTCTCTCTCGCTCCGCACTCTTCAGTGGTGATAAAACACTGCTACAGAAACACTGCCAACACTGAAGACTCCATAAACATTAGAAAATGTAAATAAAAAAAGCTTAGTGTATTTAATAGTGGATTGAATAGTATGATTTTTAAATTCTATACAGATTACAGTACTGTAAAAACATTTTTTTTTTAAGTCTTGAGCCACCCATTTCTTTATATTTTGCTTCCAAAGAGCCAAACTTTCTTGTAGTTTTAATGTAGTCTTGATGTTTTTTTGTTTGTTAAGCCACACAGTGACCTATGCATAAAAAACAAGCATAAAAACATCTAACTTCAGGCATTAATAAGGGAGAAACAGGTGCTGAATGCTGAGTGGTTAGAACAGACGAGAGGGGAAATGAGGTCGCTGCTGAGGTTGTTACATAAGAATAATAAATGATTGAAGTGTATCTTTAAGCATGTGGGAGACTGTCACAGTAAAAAAAAATTTGCATTTCCCATTACTTTAATTTAATGTAATATGAAGAAATGAGCGGTGGCTCAAGACTTTGGCATAGAACTCTTTATAAATCTGTTTGTGAAGAAGCAAATTAATATCAATTAATCATGTGAAATACAATCAGAGCAGCTGTTATAGAAAACAAACACCTTCTGAACAATTAGATTGGAGTGGAATAAAACTTAATGCCTTGTGTGTAATATGAATAAATTCTCTAGTTATAGTATCATCTCTCTCTCTCTCTCTTTGTCTTTTTTTCTCTCTCTCTCTTTTGCTCAGCTAGGTATAGTGTACTGTACACGCTAAATCATCGATCATCACGCACCAAAAGCCTAATCTGTCGCTGAGATCTTTCTGTGCTGTGAGAGATGATGAGGTCTACCTGGAAATCTCTGCTGAAATAATTACAACAGTGAAACATGGGGTGGAAATTCCTGCGTTCTAACTTATCACCAAAGATTGTTCTTTCTGATCAGTGATTGGAACGCCACAATAGGAAACCTGGCAGTGGCAGGATATTACATCAATAAAGCTCCAGTGAGCTCAAATTCAACTCCATTCGTACCGTGAACTGATGTTTATCTTTTCTCAGTTACTCTTCATGTTTTCTGATCAGTTTTTGCATCCTGACATCTGCTCCTGTATAATTAAGACAGACCATTGTGTCAGGAACCGGAGTTCACCTCGAAACACAAAGGTAATAAAGTCATTTTTAAATAAATAGGCATAAGAAAGACAAGGTAATTCATTATTTTTGCTGCATGTTCATTACAGTTGTTTAAGCAAATCAGGGAATGCTGTAATGGGATAAATGAGGATTAATAGCGTCGGTGCAAACATCAATGCACAGATGTGATTTCATTTGTGCTTCTGCACCAGCACCTCCTATTAAATTTAAACCAAATGCATGGGGGAAATGGATTGAAGTGAAGAAAGAAGTAAAAAGCCGGTAACAGGTCAAAAGAAGTGAATGTTTCCAGCATATTAGAAAAAGAAAAAGAAAAATAACAAAGGAAATACAGGCAGTGCGAGCCACATATGGCAATTTCCCTCCTCTGACAGTTTCCAGAGGATTCCTAGTGACCTTATTGATTTTTTTTTCCTTTTTTTTTTTGAGTGGTTGTCATTGCAGAGACGCTTGACTGAACCCGAAACGGAAATAAGAACCGAAATAAAGCGTCTTCTCCGTTCCTGACGGGTCATTAGTGTTTTCATAATGAGACTCTACATCTGCTAAGATCTTTAGTAATCCGTAACCTTCATGAGACCTTTCATGATCCTTTTTCCGAAATAGAGATTGCTCTTAATTTGAAGCAAAGACAGGGATAATTGGGATATGGGCACAGCGTGTGACATTACTGCTCATTAGCAGAAGCTCTGAAGGCACAGGAGATTGAGTTGAAACGGTTCTCTGTCTGTTGCCGGTGAACGTCTTCTCCATCTGCCCCCTTTGGCCTTCCCACCCCTGACTGAAGCTTTAAAAATCCTCAGCTAGAAAGGTAAAGGGTCTCTGGGGTGGATGCTGACAGGCAGGCAGGCACAAATGCACAGCGGATGGCTAAAGGGGGAAGATGTATTGCATTAATGGTGGAGATGTGAATAATTGTAGCATGATGGCAACGGTTAGAGCATGTTAGACTTTTAGCATTTTAATGAACTTGAAGGAATCAGCTCCAGGGACTAAATTAAAGGCACTAGTGGGAAAATGAAATGTCAGTGTAACATGCTCATGTTAGAGGTAATAAATGGAGTTTTAAAACATATATCGAGAATCATATATTCAGTACTTGCTGTATATTTAATGTATGCTTATTATTCTCACTCTCACTCATCGTCTATCTCGCTTAATCCTGTATTCAGGGTCGCAGGGGGCCTGGAGCCGATCGCAGGAAACTTAGGGCATGAGGCGGGGTACACCCTAGACAGGATGCCAATCCACTGCAGGGCACACACAAATACACACTCATTTACAAACTAGTTGGTTAAGGCATCGGAAGGTTCCAAGTTTAAATCCCACGACCACCAAGTTGTCCCTGTTGGGGCCTTGAGCACGGCCCTTTACCCTAAAACTGCTCAGATGTGCAATGAGATTAAAATGTAAGTTGGTCTGGATGAGCGCATCTGCCAAATTCAATTCAATTTTATTTGTATAGCAGTTTTAACAATTGTCATTGTCGCAAAGCAGCTTTACACACTCAAAAGAATTATTTAAGTCTGTATGAAATGTGAATGTGTATGAATCAAAACGATAAGACTGTCCCTGATGAGCAAACCGAGAACGGCGGCGACAGTGGCAAGGAAAAACTCCCTGAGATGGCAATAGGAAGAAACCTTGAGAGGAACCAGACTCAACGGGGAACCCATCCTCATTTATAATGACAAGTGTCATTATAAAATTTTAAAACTAATAAGGTTCATAAGTATTTGTGATGATAGGTTTGTAACAACACTGCAGTTTGAAATTGAGATGGTTGATTTAAAACTTTTTAAAATTTATTTAAGGTTTAGTCCTGTCACCAAGATTGTTTTTAATACCTGTAAATTCATGACCGACATGCTGGGTTCCACCACAGCTACCAGTCTAGTCATGCCCACTCTGAGTGAACGGTGGCAAGAAAAAACTCCCTGAGATAGCGATAGGAAGAAACCTTGAGAGGAACCGGACTCAACAGGGAACCCATCCGTATTCTCAAACTGTGTTAGAAGATTCCAAACATTAGGAAGCAAAACTGCTCAATTCAAAGTGAACAATGAACAGTGTACGGATCATCACTTGACAAGCAAAATTACTTATTAGTCGTTGCACCCATTCACTATTATTATTATTATTATTATTATTATATATTGCTGATAATGATTTGAACATTATCTGCATAATATTAATATTTTAGGAATTACACGCAACATATTGTAAATTAATCAAATCAGATTTTTTAAATGTAATTAGTATACGTTTTGTAATGTGTCAGTTTGTTTCAATTTAATTTCAGCAATGCGAAATTTCCACGGTATCAGCAACAGGTAACTGAGATGTGCATGTTGCCAGGGTAACGCACAAAGGAAGTGACGTTTACGTTACCGACGTTGCACTCCTAATGGGAAGGAATTTTTTTCAAGGGAATTTAAGGTGGTGCGGTGAAAAAAAAACATGGAATAAGGAGTACTATTTATGTAAAATACATATGTGAGATGGAACGCAGTGTATGGCTTATATAAAATAAAATAAAAAGTGTGGGGAAGTGCACAGGTATTATATGACGCGTTTACACCGAACGTTGATCTGCAAACAATACACGAGCAAGATGCACAGCTTAACTTCCGGGTTGTCATTATGTGAGATTAGTGATAGAAATAGCGGTGAATAAAACAAACCCGCCCAGAGATGAGATGAAAGTTGGGTGAGAATTTGTGTAATAATAATAATAACAATATAATATAATAAATAAATAAATGTAGTAAAACTCCCAGTTGCGGGGAAATGTTACGTGTGTACGCTACTAATCCATGGAGGTATTAATGCGCATGCGGGTTCTTTCCGCTATGAAACCCTGGTTACAGTTTCTATAGTAACATCAAAACAAACCCCTTAAGCATTGCTAGTGCTAGCTGCAGCAGTACATCTGTAAGTCTGGTTGTCTGTGTGATTCTCATTTGTTTATTCTCATATGATGCGTGTTTTCTTTAGTGCTTGCTGAAATCTGCAAAGGAATATGGTGAGTTCATTTCTTAAAAAAAAAAAAAAGGCTTTAAATGTAAAAAAATATATATACACATGAATTAATCTAATATTTATACATTTATAAGTTGTGGATTTTAGAGAATGTATCTTATCCAACAGGTAAGATTAAGAGTAATTAATTGTCATATGAATCATATTACAAATAAATATATTCAATTCAATATAGTGCTTTTATCAATGGTCATTGTAAATCAGTGAAATCATCATGAAATATGTGAGGAAATATGTATAAATCATAATGATCAGATTGTCCCTGATGAGCAAGCCGAGGGCGACGGTGGCAAGGAAAAACTCCCTGAGATGGCAATAGGAAGAAACCTT
>JAQMYI010000037.1:7832577-7842986 GCA_030014275.1 Clariallabes melas
CAACTTGGTGGTTGTGAGGTTTGAACCTGGGATCTTCCGAACCGTAGTCCAATGCCTTAACCACTGAGCTACCCCTGCGTGTTCCCTGCCGTAGAGTGCCACTCCGTCCAGGGTGTACCCCACCTTATGCCCAAAGACTCCTGAGATACAGTAGGCTCCAGGCCTCCCTGCAACCCTGTACAGCATGAGGGGTCAAGAAGCTGAATGGAAAAAAATTGAAATGTCTTTAAATCTGAGAAGAAAAAAAAAATCCTACGATTAACATTAGTGATAGTGAATAGAATCACGATTAAGATTTTCTGGTTGTAATCTCTAACACTCGTTTCCGTAACGTCTGCCTATTGTTGCAACGTCGCCGCAGGTGAAAACGGAAGTGCGAATTTCACTGTACGTCGTACTCGAGCATGTCACTATAAACGTGAACTTTAAGTGCCGAAGATGAAATACATGATATGCATAAATTGCTTTCATACCAACATCAATTACACAATTAATCGGCACAGACTTTTCCTTTCATATGCATTGTACAGAGCGTCTAGGGTTATTCTACATATATCACCCTCTGCTTTATAGTTCCCCTTCTATTGTCTCTGCTCCTTCATCCTCTGCTCACTGTCACAACGGCAGTGTAAACCGTTTCAGACTCACATTTATTCATTATGTCTGCTTGGAGCAGGCTTCTTCCGTCCGACTGGATGAGCAAGCGCTTAGTGCGAGCGTGTAATCTACAGTATGAATTGCTGCCTTATTTAAATAAAGCTGGAATGATTATATCCATTTGTCAAATCAGAGTGTTACCTACTGTACAGTACCAGCGTGGCCCTGGTTGACTGAGCAGTGCGTAATGATGTGTACTGTTTACCGCAGTAATTCTATGCTGGAGGTCATTCTCGATGGCATTTTGTCTTTGTGTTGTCCCCTCCCTCACCCCATATCCCTCTTTACCCCATACTTCACACTCATCGCCTTCCCCACACGCATAAAGTCAGCACGCAGCCTTATGCTATCCCAGCGGGTAAACAATGGCATGCCGCGGTTCTCGTGAGCGCGACCCAACAGCACCGTGGCACGATACCGAGGACCACAAGGCCTGCAGATATGCGAAACAAGGAGCTTGTTGTGGTGGCCAGCTTCTTTTCTGGTCCTTCACATCCTACCAAGAAAGCCACCAGAGTTTATTCTTTATAGTGTAGGGAGAGAGCATGGAAACTATGTGCATTATTATTCTTCGAAGTTCTGCACAGTTCCCCCAGGCGGCTGTATAAAAGCACTCGTCACTGAACATGGTTTACAGAACTAAGGCCTAGGCGGCTTGTGTTATTCTTTGCAACATTACTTAAATTGGAGTACGGTTTCTGAAAACCTTTCTGTGAGTTCCATTGTTTTCTGTCATACAGCTTTCTGAAATGGCTCGAAATGAATGTGTGAAGCTTGAGAAACTTTATGAAAACGATTTTCGCGGCACAGAAAGTGGATTTTTGGTTTCTAAATTAGCGCTTTTACCTTAACAGCAGCTTTCAATCACCCAACTTAACCTGCCAGTCAAAAGTTTTTGCACATTCGTAAAAAATAATAATAATAATAATAAATAAATAAATGTTGAGCTAATAACTATGAAAGTTGTATTTGGAAAATGTATCCACCCAACCACTGTGTACACCTCTTATCCTAAAGCCTAGACAGGGTTCATATCCCTGGGCACAAGCACACACGCGTACTCATACACATTAAAATGCACTATGGGTCATTTGGAAACACCAACAAACACATGTCTTTGGACTGTGGTAGAAACCCAAGCATATGGAGAATGTTACAATTCTGTGCAGATGGACCAGATGCTAGGCGAGATTCTAACCCCAACCCTGGAGCCGCCCGCGGGAGAATCAGAGGCAACCACAAAGCCATCGTGCCATACAAAAGTTTGCATACCTTGGGAAAATTTGCAAAACATGGACCATTTTTTAAAGAAAACATGAAAGAGAAGGGAAAACAAATTTATTCTATTTCTTATATAACTAAAGTTCATATGTAAGGCCTAACAGAATGGCATGAAAGTCATCAAACGAAACATGACAAGAAAGAAAATGAGGACCCCTGTTCAAGAGTTTGCATACCTTCAGTTGTTAATATCGTGTACTGCCCCCTTTATCATCAACGATGGCATGTAGTGTTTTGTAGTAATTGTGCATGATGGCCTGAATTCTCTCAGATGGTGTAGCTGCCAATTCTTCTTGGCAGTGCTTGCATGTTTGAGATCTCCCCAAAGTTGCTCAATGATATTGAGGTCAGGAGGCCACTCCAGAACCTTCACCTTTTCCTGCTGTAGCTGATGAAGAGTCAGCTTGGCCTTGTGCTTTGGATCGTTGTCATGTCGGAACATCCAAGAGCGTCCCATGCGCAGCTTTTCTGTTGTAGAATGCAAATTGTCTGCCAGTATTTTCTGACAACATGCTGCTGTCATCTTGCCATCAATTTTGACTAACTTCCCTGAGCCACTGGAGCTCACACTGGCCCAAAACATAAGAGATCCACCACCATGCTTTACAGTGAGGATGGTGTACTTTTCACCGTAGGCCTCGTTGACTCATTTCCAAACATAAAGTGCAATTTTGGTCCCATCACTTCAAATGACTTTGAAGCTGTGAAGCTTGTCTAGGTGCTGTCTGGCATTCAAACAAGTCAGTGCGTCACCTCATGAGCTGAGAAGCTCACTGACTATTTATGCACAGACACTAATTACTGTACAATTACAAGTGTTTAGGCTTGGAAACGTCCCTTTAATAGCCGTTTAAACCTGTGTGTCCAGGGTATGCAAACATTTGAGCACAACTGTGTGTATGGGGAGGGATGGTGGCATAGTCGAGTCAGAGTCCTCGGGGCCTGTGTACATGGAGTTTGCACCGTGCTTGGTAGGTTTCCTCCAGGTACTCCGGTTTCCTCCCTCAGTCCAAAGACATGGCAATTAGTCTAATTGGCGTTCCCAAATTGCCCGGAGTGTGTGTGCCCTGGGATGGATTGGCACCCTGTCCAGGGTGTACCGTCCCTCATGTTATAAGTCTGGGGGATGTTTGACGCCCCCGTGACCCTGTACAGGATAAACGGTACAGTATATAACATGAATGAATGAATACTGTATTTAACCTAAATTTAAAAAAGGTCAAAGCTGTAATTAATGTTTTTGATGTTGTTTGTTTGTTTGTTTGTATTTAAAGCATTTTAAATGTCAAATTGTTAAACCGCAAATCCACTGACCTACCAGGTATCGGGCTCGTCCTGCTTGTTCATTGTTTAAAAGAAATAAAACCTCGAGACTGCACAGGTCAGCGAGTCCTTAGATCTGATGTTGAGTATCCTTTCTTTTAAGCACCCAAAGTGTGCTGCACTCAAAAGAGCATGTGTGATCCGTAAACCACGACGGAGTCGGTGTCGTGTTCCCGGTTCTGATTGGACAGAACGCATCGATTACGCTTGTCTAACGGCAGCCCTGAAGGAACGTCCAGCTTCAAGGCTAATTACAAGTTTACATTACATCACACGTTTAAATACGTCATCGTTTCTATACAAGCTGTGTTTCATGTGGAAACGTTCCGTAATGAGCCGTTATAACTGTCGAGCTGCTACGGTCTGGAATACATGGATAACCCTGTATGGCGAATCATATTTTACACACATTTATTTTATTTATTAATAGAACTGTAAATCATTTTGCACTGCATGCATGAATACAAAACGTATAGTTTTATTTGCGCAATTCATGTATACATGTTACACTATATAAAACGACATTGTTATTAAATTACACGCTGTACGTACAGTACAGACGCATGTTTGTAGATTCTTTATAGAAGCCTTTCCGTGGTCTGGCGAACCCGAGATCCATCCTATATTTTGTACACCCAGACATATACTTTTAGTTTTGTTATCCCTCCCCAGACAGTTCTTGCTAAATCAAAACAAAACTGTATTTATAGTCACAATTCTATATGCTCCAGACGTATAGGGTGAACAGGTTCAGGCTCAGTGCGATGGTTAGCGGCCTGGCTGTCTTGTCGCGCACTGGATCCTGTGGTCGATCTAGAACGAAACCTGTCATCTCCTCCTCCTCCGCTGCAGTCCCTAAAGGTCAGGGTGTAGTGAAAGATCGTCCTTCATCATACGGAAGCCGGGACAACTGTGTGCTAAGCTAGCACATTCATACACGCAAAAATGTAATTAAACAGTCATCAGTCAAAACTAACCGAGCCTCCGTCTCTATTTTAAATATATACCCTGGGATTGACGTTTGGACCTTTTCCCTCCCCGTCAGATACAGATGCCCCGTGCCAGCCTGGCTGCAGAACGCCGTCGTCTGCATGTTTGCCCCTCAAGTGGATTCTTAAATAAGAAAGACAGAAGCTCCCTCTCGGGTGGTTTGTTTCACATCAAGCAGGACTGTTGACGGGGTCTGCTAGGAATAGAGAGCCGACGATGGAAGAGGTGATGAGGTTTGAGACGAATGGCGGATTTAGAGTTACAGGATGGAAAACAGCGTCCCAGGTACCGTTATAGTGTGGAACAAGTTGCCCTGCCGTAGTCCTACGTGTGTGTATGCGGGTGTGTAGCCTCACGTTCTAGCAGGGAAAAATATTCGAATGGTATTTCATGCTCCTCTCCATGGAACATCTGCTGTAAAGGTGGTACAGTATATACGGTATTACTTTAACCTTACGAAGTATCAAACATTACTGTAGTTTTTTCGTGCATTTCAAATTGACATTCACACTTTGTTTAATTAGCATTATTTATTAGAGGTGTTTTGAAATTTTTGAATCAAATATCTTCATAGGATGGGTGCGTTCACGAGACCAAGTCATCGTGTGATTAACACTTTTGGCTTTTCCGTATTTGCTCCGGTGCAGTTTCACACCGCGCATAATTAAACAGCTTCTTGTGAAGTGTGTACAAGTCTGATTTATTGGAATGTGACATGAAAACAAGTATACGTGGAAATCACAGAAATTAACAAAGCATGCTTTATAAGACAGCCAGGATTAAGAATTAAATGGAGTATACTGTATATAGTACTGTGCAGAAGACTTTTATTATGTTAATTAAATGAAACAAATGGGAACAAATGTTTTACTGCAACAGGCAGCGAAAAGGCCTGGAGGTACAATAAAAAAAAATTATTGTTTACATAAAAACCTGAGCTGCAACCTCATTTCCCCTCTCGTCTGTTCCAAGCACTCAGCATTCAGCATCAGTATACATCTGCACCTTTTTCTCACTGGGTCGTGCCTTACGTTAGGTGTTTTAGGCTTGAATGATTCACAGATAAAAAGTCGTTCAGGGGAACTATTCCTCATGACTACATAAAAAATACAAGAAACTCCGGAAGCGAAATAATGAAGACTTTTTGCACAGCACTATAAATAATTTGCCGTCTTTTTGTTTTGTTTTTGTTTTGTTGCTGCAACCTGGTTCACCTCCAGCAGCCGGATAATCGAGAGTCAGATCCCAGTCTCACGGCCCCCCTTGATCGGATGCTGCCAGTTGTTTTGGTCCGTATCCACGTCTTCCTGCGTTGCTGCGTCGCCACCTGCCCGAAGCCGCACACAAAGGAGGAGAACATTAAAACACCGACATAAACCCAAAATGAATCTACAGCTGATTTGGTAATCCAATAGCAAAGCAAAAAGCCTGCTCTTTGGCACCGAACCGTGATTGATATGTGCGTTTATGGGGAGCGACAAGAGTGCGGCTCCTAAACCATGAAGGAAATGCTCTCTCTTTTTTTTTTTTGTCTAAAATATGCAGATGGAGAGGAATAAAAAATGACTCCAGATCCATCTCTGCCACCGGGCTGCTTATTCATACATGTGAAATTACATTGCAGGGCATAACACCATCATGCATTCTGCATATAAACACCTACAATTACACGTGCACACGTACACGCTGTCACTTTTTCTCTATCGCGCGTACGTACATTGCGATTCCTTACGAGAGATTCATCACTCTTCCGTAGGCATGATGGATAGGAAATCTATAGAACGTGCATTTTCCAAATCTCGCTTGCTTCACGGCAACATTAGAGCCGAGAGACCGATGGTGCCCTTTAAAGAGCCCTGATAGGAATCTGAGCATTTATTACATCATTTTAATGCGTTTCGAACACGGTCACTTGACTTAAAAGACGAAGAAAAAAAAAGTCTTTTAAGAATAAATCTGACCATTACTACATAAACACATGCAGTTACGTCTTTCCAGAATTTCCTGAATGTAAAGTGCAGTAATCGAAATCATTGGGTTTGTACTTTATTTTCTGGCAGCCTAGAATAGTTTCAACTCCTCAGCCTGGTTCACAGCCCTACCACACGCTTTCAATCAAATGTCACTAACTGTCATCATGTCTTATAAGTACAACACCGAACAGCCAAACAGCCTAATGTGACCTCTGGCAAATTGAGGCACTAATCTGCGGCTTTTTTCCCCCTGTCCTTCGGGCTCATAAGAATTTTATAAATCAATAGAATTATGGAGAAATCAGAGCTATATATTTTTTCCATGGCAGTAAATCGACCTAAGACAAGCTTTTTGATCTGGAGGCTTTTGGCTTTTATTTTTATTTTATTTTGGCAAACCTTTTTAAAGAAAAAAAGAAAAGAAAAAAAAAAAACAGTTGTAGCATTTACCTCGGTGAACCGCCTGAACTCGCTGCTCAAGCAGAGCCGAGGTAAAGATTAGATTATTCAATAACCACAATTATCCTGAAGCTGATTCGGTTAGGACGATTGTCACTGTCTCATCGTGACCGTGCGTTAGTGTAAAGAGCATTAATGTTTCCGGTGAAGCATCGACACTGGTGCAAAGCGCTGACACTGGAGACTCTTTAAGAAAACAAATGTTAAATAGACGTCTTCTCGACGGGTGCTCCACCGCATAGACCATTACGCACGTATGTGAACGTTAATATATATGTATATGTATATATACCCGGGATTTTCCCTGCAGCTGGAACAACTGCCGGCTGCTTTCTCCCATCACAGCTGCTTCTTTTAGATCCTTTCCTACTTTGTTCTTTTGACATTCTCTCTTTTGTCCCCTCTCTGAGAGTTTAATTAAGAAACAATGCCGGTTAACCAGTGTTGTTCAGTAGCAGCCTGTTTGTTAAGTGAATTATGCAAAGGATCATATTTAGCAGTTTGACCGTTTTCCTTAATCAGGCTTTTCTTTCACTTTGTAGTTTTTGCTGTAGCCTTTTAGCTTGTTTGCAAACCACAGACCGAGGCTAATGTGACCGCTAGAGTGTTGTTCCTTGTACTCAGAGCTCTGTACGTACTGTATATCGTAGTGGAATAACATATCGTCAAAACTCATGTCATGCCGAAACCCCCTGATTTTTACTAACATGCATAGCCGTTTCGATTATCTTGAATAATCTAAAAGACCAAAACAAGCCAGGTTTGATTACTACGTATACAGTATTGTTTTAATGTCTTGAGCCACCCCTAACTGGGAGTCCAGACTTTCTTGTATTTTCATGTAGTCTTGAGAAATATTTCTCCAGGCATCCTGAAGAACTTTTTTGGCTCTCATTTCCAGTCCAGCTTTTGTTTGTGACCTATGAATCATTTAAGCATAAAAATAATAATAATAATAATAATTTAAGGCACAAAGCAGTGAGAAACAGGTGCAGATGATGACAGATGATCAGGTGATCAGTATACTAGTGATACTGAATGCTGAGTGGTTGGAACAGACGAGAGGGGAAATGAGGTCGCTGCTGAGGTTGTTACATAAAATATAAAATACAGCAGTTTTTAAGTAGTATATTTAGGCAGTAAAACATTTGTTCCCATTTATTTAATTCAATTAACATAATTAAATGTAACTAAATTTAATATGAAGACTTCTGCGCAGTACGATAAAATAGCAAGAAAGTCCACGCATTGTTTTATTCACCCACCTTTTGATGACAGCATGCAATACGATGTCTAATTCATATGTGAAAATGATTCCTCATGCTCTCAGAGCTACTCTGAACTTTGCTCCAAAGTTCAATCTTTGTTGTTATGTGCATGGAAATACCCATATCCCGGTGTTTCACCAGTGCTTGGATAGCATCAAGGAGGAAAGGGTTCTCAAGTTCACTGGAGCTATGATCAGACTGAACGCTTCATGTCTGAAACGGTGGCCCCCCAAGAACTCCTTTAACAGACCAAACATGTGGAAATGGCTTGGAGAGAGGTCTGGACTGTACGGGAGGATGTGGCAATATGTTCCATACAAGTTCCTGTAATGTGCAAGTGGTGTTGGTGAATGATTGTGTGTACAGTTCCCACAGACAGACGCGTCTCTTCCACAAGTCGGCGACAAGACGATTTGTCGATTTCATGACGATGTTTAAAAATCAGGCTGGGATCGTCATTCACGGACATAAAGACTTTTTTTAATCGTGCAGATGTTTTACTCTGGATAAGAGTCTCATCACTGTACTCCTACCTTCACAAGAAACTTCATCAAGTCCCAGTTTGACTTGAACACCGCTTGTATAATCCTCTTTTTTTGCCTACAAAAAATTAACCAACACACACAATCAAGAATTCAACCATACTGTGGTATAAAGGAAATTTAAGACATTGTTGGAATTAACGTTTTGGAATTAAATGACAAACAAGATACAACAAACAGATCTGGATTAGAAATTTTGATGTTTTTGTATGATTATGATTTTAGTGCGTGATGCCAATTCTGCATAATCATGACCATGGCTTTACCCTCCATGCCTAACGCCCTTTATCTAACAGATTGACATAATGAGTCATTTCTAAACATTCAAGTCTGCCTGAAAACTCTAACCCCGACCATTAATGACTAGCGTCCAACCCCCGAATACCCTGTTTGAATGGGGTCTTTGTAATGTAGCCTTTCAGTCACCAGAATGCTTTGACCCAGTGTGAGGTAATGGGTTGTGGAGATGCTTCTCGCCAAGGCCTGGACCAGCCGATTGGACAGCTTTGTTTGCGGATGACCGGCATAAGGCACCAGGCACACAGATAAAGCCTCAAGTGGATCAATAGAACTGAACCAGATGGATCAGGCGGGTCAAATTTGACAGTGAATTCAAATGACAGGCATGTAAATGGCTGAAGTGGAATCTTGGTGGAGTAAGGAGGGGCAGGGCGAAAGACTGATTGATGAGCTGAAAAAGTCTTTTAGCGAAGTAGGGAGGGGTGTCATCCATCGATAGGTTCACAGAGAGAAATTCCAACAACATATGGATCAAAGCAGGCACTAGGAAGCGATCGATATGGAGTCATGGCAAAGAATGAAAGGCCAGGAGATGGGCATCAACTGTGTAGATGATTAGAAAACTTAGAAATATATGTAGATGCAATAACTAGTTAGAGAGACCAATAAATGAGATTCATTGAGAGAGGATGGATCAATAGGGGTTAGTTTCTCGCATGGCTGTGCCTCAGCACCATGGGAACATGCAGCTCATATAGAAAATCCCTTTGTTAATCCAGCTCGGTGTTGTGCAAGCACAGGTTATCAGTTATGTGATCTGAGTCAGGCAGTAAATGAGGGTAAAATTGAATATACGTTGGCTGTCACATGGACCCAAAGCATGTGGCCTGATGCAAAAGTGGATTATTTTCTGTAGCATCATATGCTGAAGTTTTAATTTACTTTCATACCGCAGCCATTCATCAGTGATTACAGTATATTGAACAACATGTAATGAATTTAACATTTGCGGTAATACACGTGTAATAAACGGTCTTTCTTGAATTTAATCAGAAAAAGAAGCATACCTTACCAGCAGGTCACCAGAATCACCAGGGACCAACCGATACGATATTATCGTGATATCTGTGTGCCGATTCAATTTGAATTGCGATTCTGTACGTATCACGAGTTTATAAATAACCTGATGCCATTTTGTTACAATTCTAAACAAACTTGGCAAATAATTTCCTCCTACCCTACCGGATGAGGTGCTGCCTGCCAATGTGTGAATAATTTAGAGCGCACCACCTGTAGGATAATATACAGTGCATCCGGAAAGTATTCACAGCGCATCACTTTTTCCACATTTTGTTATGTTACAGCCTTATTCTAAAATGGATTAAATTCATTTTTTTCTCAGAATTCGACACACAACACCCCATAATAACAACATGAAAAAGGTTTACTTGAGATTTTTGCAAATTTATTTAAAAAAATTGAGAAAGCACATGTACATAAGTATTCACAGCCTTTGCAGAATTGAGCTCAGGCGCATCCTGTTTCCTCTGATCATCCTTGAGATGTTTCTGCAGCTTAATTTTGGTCCATCTGTGGTAAATTCAGTTGATTGGACATGATTTGGAAAGGCACACACCTGTCTGTATAAGGTCCCACAGTTGACAGTTCATGTCAGA
>JAQMYI010000037.1:7849986-7860693 GCA_030014275.1 Clariallabes melas
CAGGCCTCTCTCATCTTTTTAAGTGGGAGAACTTGCACAATTGATGGCTGACTAAATACTTTTTTGCCCCACTGTATGTTTTCACGCTGTTGTATAAGGTAACAACTTTATTACTAAAGCAAAGTTCTGAAAATAAATGTTGATGTGCTCGGTTGTTTTTTTTTCACTTTAATATCCCAAACTTCTTATTTATAAAAAGCAATGTATTTTATTATGTTAAAATATTGAGACATTGAAGTAATGACATGCCACCATGAAATACGGAGGTCCAAATCGAAACAAGTACAATCTGGTACTCCAGATACTTTATCACATACTCTATGCTATGGGACTCCGTACTGTATATTCACTCACTTGAAGTACTTTCAGTGTTTCACAGCCGTGCTACTTAACATGCAGGAACTATTGACAATTATGTCCTAACTATAAATTAGGATACTCTCATCAGGAATGTGCAAGAAAACAGCCAGCCTCTTTTATGCCTTCTCAATACATCAATATGCCGTTATAATTTTAGTGCAATCAAGGCCTTTTACAATTCCTACTGTATAATTGCACTCTGTGGAAGTGCCATTATACGAAGCAGTGAATTATTGACTAGTAATCTTCCACTCAGAACACCTCTCGCTCTCTCTCGCTCTCTCTCTCTCTCTGTGAAAAATGCCACTGAATCAAGCAGACCTGCAAGAAGCAAGAAGTGATTATTTGAAGTGCACTCCTGCCCTGTGAAAATGAATAATGAAGAGCGTGTCCGGAAGATGCCTGTACTTAACTATCTCTGGTCTTGCTCTTTCTTTGTCCTTCTCCCCCCCCCCTCTTTCCTCGTACCCTCCCCCTTCTCAGACCCCGCCGCAGTGGAGTGTGAGCAGTATGACTTGGCCGTGTTGGCCGATACTCTCAGGGCTTACCTGCAGGAGCTGCCATGTCCCATCATCCCATCTGTGCTCTACAGTGAGCTGGTCTACACTGCTCAGGGTAAGCCGGTCTATAGACACTAACTATAATAATAATAAAAGATGAGTCACTATCTGCAAAGAAGCATGCTTTAGAATTAACTAATCAAATGCATGACGTGTCATTCTGTCATAGGTAGGAATCATAGTCTTATCTATGAGAAACTGCTACAGTATAAAAGGAAGCAAATAATCTGAATAAACAGTTGGAATGTGTAATATGCAGAGGTGGGTAAAGTACAGTACACAAATCTTGTACTTACTGTAAGTAAAAGTAGAGATTCCCTATGAGCAGGTTTTACTCAAGCAGAAGTAGAAGTCGTTATTGGCTTGTGCACTTGAGTAAAAGTTCTCGGTTGAGTCTGGTTCCTCCCAAGGTTTCTTCCTATTGGCATCTCAGGGAGTTTTTCCTTGCCACTGTCGCCGTCGTCCTCGGCTTGCTCATCAGGGACAGTATTATCATTTTGATTCATACACGTTCACATCTCATACAAACTTAAATAATTCATTTGATTGTGTAAAGTTTCTTTGCGACAATGTCAACTGTTAAAAGCGCTATACAAATAAAATTTAATTGAATTGATTTCAAACACCTGGGGTAGCTCAGTGGTTAAGGTGTTGCACTATGACTCAGAAGGTTGCAGGTTCAAACCCCACCACCAAGTTGCCACTGTTGGGCCCTTGAGCAAGACCCTCAACTGCTTATGTTGAGATAATAATAACACACCGCTGTGCTTAGGTGATATGTAAATGTACTTGAGTTGAAATGCTGATATTTATTGTATGATGTAATGGGGTAAAAGTAAAAAGAACTTTCTAATAAAACTACTCAAGTAAAGATACGTGAAATATGTACTGAACTTAAGTGCATATTTTACATATTTGAACTCAGTTACCTCCCACCTCTGGTAATATGTTTACATGTCCAGCATTTATCAGCCAACCATATCCAGAGTGACTTTGAGTCTTATCCTAATGCAGATGAGTCTAAAAACCCAGGACAGTCCTGTATAAAAAGAAAAGACTATTCAAAACAAATGTTGGATGGATTAGCAAAGTGTTAATTCAAGTACTTGGTGAAGAGGTACAGTACAGTAGGTCTTTGGTCTCTGTTTGAAGACTGCCAGTGGCTCAGCTGTTTGGACAATCCACCACCCAGGCACTAGGACAGAGAACAGCATTGATTTATGTCCCACTTTCACCCTTGTGGGTCCACTCAAGTGGTGCGACGCTCAGGGGTAGAAATGATTCGTGCAAGCGTCAGTGTTTTAAATCTGACGTGAGAGAACTTTAGGAGGTTGTAAACATGTTGTGCGGATCAGTTGGTGACCAGGGGAAGACCTGCCAGGAGAAGAATGGTTTATGGTTACCACAAGGCTATGTGCACTCACATAGATGGTAAGATCAAAATGTTCCAGGGAGACTCTAACATGTGGATGAACAGTATCTCCAGGGATTTACAGCAACAGTACAGTCATGCTGAGATGCTGATGAGATGCCATCGTTGACGAGATGTCGGCGAGGCATGCTGAGATCTGAGCAGGAACATGAGGCTATGAGGAAGGAAAGGCGAGGATGAGTTAAATGTCCAGAGCGTAGCAGCCGGTATGTTAACCTTTGTGTAGACATGATATGACGTTATTGATTGAGCTCATGTAGAGGAGGAGTTGATTACAGCAAGTCTCACGTGAGTCCACTAGTTATATTGAAGTTAGACTGAAACCAGAAACCATCAACCTAAAAGACTTCAAATGAATCCTTCACATCTCACTGTTACAAGAGGAAACATTTGAGGTTCCATGCAGAAAAAGCTAAATAAACATCTGTTCACAGAAAACCCAGTGTAAGTGATCTGCAAGAAGGCGAGACTCCATGGAACGGAGGGTTTGTGTTTGTTCATATGTGGGTGCGTGTGGGTGTGTGTTTGGGGTTTAGAGGGGTGCTAACATGCCTGAGGGTGAGATAACAGCATTTATTCCCAACCTCATTCGAAATGACTCCCACTGATGCTGACTGGCATGCACACACACACACACACACACACACACACACACACACACTCACACAGGCTGCGTTCTCCCTTAGCCTCATCTTATCCTGAACATGACCTGATTTAGCTGGGACACACGAACTGAATTATGTAAGTGCTGATCTCTCAGCAATGCATCATGTCCCAGATCTGAACTTTCCCTTAATAATTATAGCCAGTAAAAATGATGGTACTGTTTTATTCATTTCTGCATATATTCATACGGTGCCTGGCCCAAAACAAAAAGCTTAAAAATACTTAAGAGCCTTCGATTGGATAATTACCTTAATAACTACCTGAATAATTATCTTCTCATTTCTTAAACAGCTGTGTCAAAGACTTATATCTCATAGCTATATGAAAGATGTTACTATAATAAAATAAAAATATTGCTGAAATGACTGTACTTGGTTTAGGAACAACACATTATTAAAACCTGGAAGGCTAGTGCTGAACCTTCAGCTTCATTAAAGTAATGTGGAAAAAAAAAAACATTCATGACCATAATCAGAGATCACTTAAACGCTTGGTGAAGTTGCATTAAAAAACAAAAATCAACAGCTGTTTTTAATATTAAAAAAGCATTTCCATGCACACAATGTGTTGAGAAGTCACAGGATTGGGATTAAACAGCTGTGAGGCCTTAAGAAAATCACATGTTACTGTGGCTTATAAAAAGTTAGATATTGGATCAATGGCAAAAGGTTGAGAGTGACATTATTCCAAAATGATGGGTGCATCAAGGTAAAAAGCGATGCACCAATCATACACAGTGTCCACTGTACAAGCCTCTGAAGGCAGTGTTATGATTTAAGGTTGCTCCAGCTGGTCAGGTCTAGGCTCAGCAATGTTATGTCAGCTGATGACTTGCATTTACTGAATGACCAGGTTTAAGCTCACTCACTCACTCATTGTCTATACCACTTTATCCTATATATAGGGTCACAGGAGGGCTGGAGCCTATCCCAGGAGACTTAGGGCACGGTACACCCTGGGTGGGGGCCATTCTATCGCAGGGCACAGAACTTACTGTACATGCTCATTTACACACCATTGGCAATTTGGGAAGGCCAATTAGCCTAATCTGCATGTCTTTGCACTGTGGGAGGAAACCGGAGTAGCAGGAGGTAACCCACAAAGCATGGGGAGAACTTGTAAACCCCATGCACGCAGACCCGAGCTGAGAATCGAACCCAGAACCTGGTGGTGCAAGGCGTCAGTGCTAACCACTACGCCACCGTGCTGCCCAGACTATTACATCTATGGATTTTTTTCCCCCAGGTGGAACATGCTTATTCCAGGGTTCAGATTGTGAAAGAGTGTTTCTGGGAGCATGTGGAATCATTTTCACCCATGAACTGGGGACCACCATTCCTGAGTCCTGACCTTAACTCAGGAAGTGAAAGTCTTTGGGATGCGCTTTATGAAGGGGATCGACTCGAGTCCATCAATACAAGATCTCAGACCTAAATGAATACAAGTCTGGATGGAAATAAGTGTTGTGATGCTACATTTAGTTGTTGAGACAATGCCAAAGGCAAATGTGCTCCGTATTAAATTATATAAAACATAATATAAAACATTAAATCTTTATTCCTAGTAATGTGAAGGGACCTCCTTGTGCCACTGGGGCGGCACTGGCCCTTGCTGCCTGAGTCCACAAGACCGCTAGGGGTGTGCTGTGGTATCTGGCACTGGGACATTGCGGTATATATACGGTATGCGCCAAAATATACATTCCATCCCATACCCGTCCCATTCCCCCGATCTTACACCACCTGATGGCTACTTGTGGGGAACGTTAAAGGAGAGTGTGTTAAACTCGGACGATCTGCCAAGAACTGCATCTGCATTACGGAAGCAAATTGTCTCCTTTTGCAGGAGTCTGCAGCAACCTTTGTCCTGCGAATCCGGGTTGAGAATCTGCATGAATGATATGAAGAGATAGTGTGTATGTTGCAGTAGTTTCTTTCAGGAAAAATGAACTATTATTGTTCGCAATGAAGTACTGTATATTTTGGTGCATACTGTATATTCATGCAACATACATATTGGCCAGAAGTTGTTCATCACAGCAGCTCTAACCCAGCTCCAATTCAGTCTCTGTTTTATATTAATGTGTTAATTCTAATATGTCCTATTATATAGGGTTTTTTTTGTTGTTGTTGTTAGGAGATGTTTATTTGCCATTTTCGGGATAAACAACAAGGCTAATTTGCATGCATTCTGATAAATTGTGTGTGCAGTTAGTGGATGCATTTGCAAAAAGTAATTACATACATGGTGTCACATGCATAGGAGGTGCTGAACCCGGTACGTAATTATGCTTTTTTAAAATGTGATACCTGCTTTCCGGCAAGATTAATGTTGAAATGTAAAATTGTGCTTACACAGTGAGAGCAGCGGTAAAATTAAAGCAGAGAGAAACACAACATGCACAAAAATGTGTGAGTGTACTGTAGATGTGACCGTGCATCCTGTTCATAAGCTAGTTGTTAAGAGACCAGCTTCACAAACTCTTTACCTGCAAACGTAATATAAAACATCATTCTAATTAATAAGAAAACAAACCATTAATGAATTGGTGAAAGTGGTTTTACTCATGTCTGGGGATTCAACTGAGTGTTTACTTATTTGTATCCACACAGCCTCGGATTCTACACTTTTTAGGTACAATTTAAAGTTAATAAAAGGAAGCAGGAGTGGCGTGGCGTTGCATCAGGTAGCATTGCCCACCTCGCACCTGGTTTGAGTTAGTCCTAAGTTTGGGTTTAAGTCAATGTTGAGTTTTGCATGCACTTCCGGTATTCTCTGGGTTGTCCAGTTTCCTCTTGCTTTACAAAAACATTCTCAAGACTGATTCCTCTAAATCTAAAGGGTTGAATATTTACATTAAGGCATTTGGCAGATGCCCTTATCCAGAGTGACTTACATTTTTATCTCATTATACATCTAAGCAGTTGCCTTGCTCAAGGGCCCAACAGTGGCAACTTAGTAATTGTGGGGTTTTTACATGGGACCTTCAGAACCGTAGTCCAATGCCTTAACCGTAGTCCAATGTACTTAACAGTACGGCGAGCTATGTAGCCTCTGGATCCCCGTCGACCCTGACCAGGATAAAAACAATAATAAATGAATAAACGAATAAATGAGACAAACATGCGAAACATACAAGATGGGCTATTCTGCTGATTTGGAAGACATCATTCTTCATCAGACCATTAATAAATCAGCTGCCAAGAGGTTTGAGTGAAGTTGTCTGATGCCGTAATAAATTCTGCGGGACCAATTAAGTTATTTATCTGCTCTCTGAGAGGGAGAGCATCTGTAACCTTCACGATTAAACGTTCCGCAATGGACGTATAGATCCGGTGTCGTTCTCGGCAGATGCGCTGCTAATTGCCGTTAAGTGTTCTTGACTGGGGTTCAACTCAAAGCCCAGGTAAGTATCTTATGCTGTTATCTGTCAGAGTGTATAAGCGTGAAGTACCAGCCAGCATCTGGCTCGCTCACTGGGGTTGAGCTGTGTCCCTTTTCAGGAGTGTCAGTGCTGGTTTTCTTGACTGCCCTACCCGCCCCCTCCTCGTACACGTCTCCCGCTGAGCCCAGATGGACCCAGCTAGGTTCCTGCAGCCCTGGCCTTTATTGAACGCCTCCATTGATCATGCCTAGCAGGGTTGGATTGAAGGGGTGGAAAGGGCTGTTCTTCTTCAAACAGCTAGTAATATACATATCCATTTAAAGAGCAAGGGTGATAGCTCACAGCGGTGTGTGCATAGGGTCTAGGCCTGTCATTGCTCTTAGGCCAAGGTCAGGGGCCAAGGTCAGAGAGCTGACCTACATTTGAGCCTGCCGGCTGTCAAACATCCATCATTCTATATCCCCATTCCCGGCTGCTCATTACCTTTGACCCCAGGACACTTATCTTACATAAGCACCATTGGCGAGGTGCCTTAACCAGCCAGGTCGTAATGACGCTCATAATTCAACGTGGAAATGTAATTGGCAAGGGGTTAAGAGTGTGTCCGTGTGAGTCTGGCGCGCGTTTAGACATTCGTCTTTACTTACTCTAAGAGCGCTGTGATGGATAAGACTCACGCCGAGCCGCTCACGCTAAAAGCAACATAAAGCCAATATAATAATCCACATAAGACAACTGTCGAATTATAGTCATTTCATTTCAACGCATTTCTACAGTATGTCTAATATGTACATTATAAGTAGGGTATCAGTCATTGTTCCGGCTCCTGGGGATTGTGTGATGACTTATCAGTCAACGCCAGTGGTTGAGCAGATTGTGCCTTTAGCGTTCAGCCACATGTTAAATCACCGTTTTGCATGCAAGAGTCATTACGTTGAATCGCTGACCTAATTTTGCAACCCAGATCCGCATCTTCTCCTTTTTTTTTTTTTTTTGGAGCGCAGATGTTGTCTCTCTCCACTGTGGGAAAGTCCATCTGAATATCACCAATCAATACATAGGGGTGCTTTAAATCAGAGCCTTATTTCCCGCTGTCACGGCAGACAAAAAGCTAGCAGTAGTCACGGCAGGGCTAACACTCAATCTTCAGTGTACAGATGTATAATGTCATTAGTAGATGGATATAATGATGGAGTAACATTAATTGCCTGGCTCAGCCCATCAGTCCATACTGTAGCTAATGGCTACACATATTTCATAAAGGTGAGCGCTGGAGAAAAAGCTCACTCAGCACTCCTGACACTGAGTTGTTAAACCGACCCGTGGTACTGTAGCTTCTGCTCGGGTAGTTCAGAATAGAGAAGGGTTCATTTAGTCACGATCAGGGTGGATGTGGATCTGGAGCCTGTTTAATGAGATGGGAATACACACGGAATGGGACGCCGGACCATCTCACGGCAGCGTGCACGCACGCATGAATCATGTAATTGTCCTGACTCTTGTAATTGCCCTGTCCTATTTTAATTTTCCCCTTTCCTTTCCTTTCCTTTCATTTTCTTTACTTTCTGTTTTTCCCACAATCTCTCACCCTCCCCTCCCTTGTCCTCTCCTCTCATCCCCTCGCTTCTGTAAAGCACGGTTTAGGTTTGGCTGTCAATTCACTCATGTTTCACTACATTCTTTCTTTCTTTCTTTCTTTGTTACTTTGACTTATTTTGTTTAGCTGCCAGTTCTATCAGTTCTATCATGTCTTTCTTTCTTTCTTTCTTTCTTTCTTTCTTTGACCCATTTTATTCAGCTGCCAGTTCTATCATGTTTCTTTCGTTCGTTCGTTCGTTCGTTCTTTCTTTCTTTCTTTCTTTCTTTCTTTCACCCATTTTATTCAGCTGCCAGTTCTATCATGTTTCTTTCTTTTTCTTTCTTTCCTTATTTCTTTCCTTCTTTCTTTCATTCTTTCTTTCTTTCATTCTTTTCTTGTCTCTTTTTTCTTTCTTTCTTTCTTTCTTTCTTTCTTTCTTTCACCCATTTTATCAGCTGCCAGTTCTATCATGTTTCTTTCTTTCTCTCTTTTTTCTTCTTTCTTCTTTCTTTCTTTCTTTCTTTCTTTCTTTCTTTCTTTCTTTATTTCTTTCCTTCTTTCTTTTTTTGAACCAGTTTTTCAGCTGCCAGTTCTATCGTTTCTTTCTTTCTTTCTTTTCTTCCTTCTTTTTTCTTTCTCTCTTTCTTTTTTCTTTCTCTCTTTCCTTCTTTCTTTCTTTCTATAACAAATTTTATCAGCTGCCAGTTCTATCATGTTTCTTTCTTTCTTCCTTTCTTTCTTCCTTTCTTTCTTTCTTTCTTTCTTTCTTTCTTTCTTTCATTTTTTCATTCTTTTCTTGTCTTGTCTCTTTTTTCTTTCTCTCTTTCTTTCTTTCTTTCTTTCTTTCTTTCACCCATTTTATTCAGCTGCCAGTTCTATCATGTTTCTTTCTTTCTTTTTCTTTCTTTCCTTCTTTCTTTCTTTCCTTCTTTCTTTCTTTCTTTCTTTTGTTCTTTTCTTCTTTCTTTTTTCTTTCTCTCTTTCCTTCTTTCTTTCTTTCTTTAACCCATTTTATCAGCTGCCAGTTCTATCATGTTTCTTTCTTTCTTTCTTTCTTTCTTTGAACCATTTTTTCAGCTGACAGTTCTATCATGTTTCTTTCTTTCTTTCTTCTTTCTTTTCTTCTTTCTTTCTTTTACCCATTTTATCAGCTGCCAGTTTTATTATCATTCCTTTTTTCCTTCCTTCCTTCTTTCATTCAAAGATGTCACATGATGACATCAGTCTTGACAGTCTTTATTCTGTGTCCAAATTAACTCCTGTTAGACAATAGAATAGAAATCCCCTTTATGCGCTCTAATACAACACTGTCTGGCTGAAAGAAATGATTGAACATGGCGGGCGATGACACAGAAAGCCTGTGTAGCTGGTTTCTGCACATGCTCTGATGCTATCATATATGATGTGTGCTGCTGCTGCTGCTGCTGCTGATATATTTGGATATAATATTACATAATAAGTGTTTAACCTATTGAATGGCCTCTGTCTCCTTTAAAGAAACAGCAGGTCTGGAGGATTGTGGTCAGCGGCTGAAGAGGATCCTGGACTCGCCCAGCATGCCACAATCGAACCACCAGCTTCTGGTCTATCTGACCCACCACCTCAGCAAAGTGACTCAGAGTGGAGGAGCTGCTCAGGAGAGCGCCAGGGTTCTGGCTCAGGCCTACAGCGAGCTGGTCTTTAATCACAGCCAATTCAGGTAAGATTAAATTGCGTCTGTTCCTGGGGTTAGTGGTGTAGTTTGTCAGACTGATATGCTAATTCATGAAGAACTCAATGTTCTTGTGGGCGATTGACTGATGATAAACGACACCCATGATATCACATGTGATAAGGTGAAGAAAACATATTATTTTTTATTATTATTATTTTTTGCATGTGTTAAATATCTGCATGTTTGGACATCAAAGAGACTGTCAGAGAAACAAATGGTTTCATGCAGAAATGCTTCCATAAATTTACTGTATATATTCATTTACACATGCAGGCAGAAGGTACTATCATGTGCATTGGTAATGCGTTCAAGCCAAACTGGGACTTTTGATTGTGCAGAATAACAGAACACAGTTATGACAGTTAAAAACTCCCTTTATTTCTCTGCTTTGGCATATTTTTTTTTGTTGTTGTTGTTGTCTCTTCAAACTGTGGCTTTGGCGTGCCTCCGTTTCATGCTTCTGTTTTTCTGCCTATTAAAGAGGTTATTGTGATTCCAAGCAGCATTTCATTTCAAGAAATGCCTAAAAAATGTGCATATAGCATGCGATGTTATTTACACGCTATTTAACATGGATTCATACTCGCACACAAAAACAACACAGAAACCCACTTACACCCAGAGAAAGACACATGTAGTTAAATGTGACATTTACAGCCCAGTCATGCAGATGTTTTGGATGACTGTTGAATCTGTTGGATGTAAGAATCTCCAGCTTGGTGTGTAGAAACTGGTTCAGGAGCTTTTTTTTTTCTTGGCAAAACTGACATCTGATATTTTCACGGTTTCGCTTCATAAAATGATGATGTTGCATAAGAACCAGAACAGGGGTGAGTAGGCAAAAATCTTACTCCGGCATAAGAAATGACTCAGGTAGAAATAAAATCAGAGCAAAATCTTTTTGGCTTCCTGCCTCCCTTCCCTATTGCTTTATTTATTTCTCCATGTGGATCTACATCCATCCATACATACATACATCCATCCATCCATCCATACATCCATCCATCCATT
>JAQMYI010000037.1:7967925-7978549 GCA_030014275.1 Clariallabes melas
CTGGGGTTCGAACCCCCGACCTTCCGATCAGTAACCCAGTAACCCACAGCCTTAACCAACTGAGCCACCACTGCCCCAAAAAAAGAGGAACGCTTCACGGATTTGCGTGTCATCCTTTCGCTTTTTTTATATTCTTCACTAAGATCCTTTCCAACTCAACTCTCTCTCTCTGTCTCTCTCTCTCTCTCTCTCTCTCTTTTAGGATCAGCTGGTAAAAGAAGACAACATTGATGCTGTGGGGAAGAAACTCCAGGAATATCACAATCAATATCAGGAAAAGAGCAAAGAGTACGACCGGCTGTATGACGAGTACACGAAGACGTCGCAGGTATATAAAATAAATGATTACCTTCATGAAACCTAAACGTTTTTGTTTAAACGTAAGATTGTCCAATAAGGAGAAGGAACCAGTCACCACCAGATATGATATTATCACCATACCAATGTGCCGATCCGATTAATATTGTCATTTTGGAAGCATCACCATTTTATAAATATCCAGATTTAATAACCCTAGATTTTGTCTGAAACCTTTTTAAAAAAAAGTTTAACAAGTAATTAAATGTAGCCCATGCCTTTTAACGGTAGTTTTCTCACTTGAAATCCAGACAATACTTCAAATGCAAGAGTTTAACATCTAACTTTAAAGTAAATAAAGCAAAAAAGCTACATTGTTACTGAGCAGCACATATCTCTGCCGTCATTTTATTTGTCACATACAGTCGTACACGGTCTGATATGCAGTGAAATGCTTTTACAGACGCCCATGACCTGAAAATTAAAAAACTGGTATTCAAATAGAGAGTATGAAATAAGAATATAATTAATAATAATAATTAAGAAGAATAGAGTACGAAAAAGAAAATATTCAAATGAGCAATATAAAATAAGAAATATTGCTAAAAATGATACAAATATAGAAAACCATGTACAAGTAATAAAATGAAATTCTAACGGAAAAGCAAGTAGCAAAAAAAAAAAAAAAAAGTGTGTATCCGCTATACTTATTATTTCTAAACAAACTCGGCAAGTAATTCACTCCTACCACACTGGATGGAGATGTCTAAATAGTTTAGAGTGCGCCACCCGTAGGATTATAAAGGAAAAAGTCCTTTATAAAAAGTCTCAAAACTTAGCTTGACCGTGAGCGCGTGGTTTGAGTGGCTGCAATTAGCGCTCGCTGTGTTTTGAGGCTGATGTTGTGAGCGTGTGTAATGAGTGGGTTCGAGATGAACTCGCTCACAAAGTTTGGAGGAAAAAGGGCAGATCAGAGGCTTTTAACAAATGCGTTTTTTGATATTGTAACAGCGTAAAAAAAAAAAAAAGCTTTTTCAAGTTATGTAGAGAATCGGTTATATCTGAGGTCATGGTTAGTCAAACTGAAAACCGTCGTATGTTCATGCAGTACTGTAATGTACGTTTTATACCACTTTCTTTTTGTATTGGAAAATAAACCTTAATATAAAACTTCCATATCCATCTCATCTTTGCGGAGAGAGCTTTAGCACATGCTTTAGCACACGCTTTAGCACACGCAGGACACGTTATGTTCTATTCAGAGCCGTGTCAGTATTGAGTGCATTGATTTTTTATTTTTATTCTCTTCCGCCTTCGATCGCAGGAGATTCAGATGAAGCGCACGGCGATAGAAGCCTTCAACGAGACCATCAAGATATTCGAAGAGCAGTGTCACACGCAGGAGCGCTACAGCAAGGAGTATATCGAGCGCTTCCGCCGAGAGGGCAACGACAAAGAGATCGAAAGGTACACGCTCGCTTTACTCTCCTGCAGTGTTGGTCTCGCTGGAAATCCCACATCGCCATAAGCGTGAGGCGTACTCGTACTCAAACATTGTGCTTTTTTTCCGCTAGGATAATGATGAACTACGCCAAACTCAAATCGCGACTAGGGGAAATCCACGAAAGCAAAATCCGCCTGGAGCAGGACCTGAAGACACAAGCTCTGGACAACAGGGAGACGGATAAAAAGATGAACAGCTTAAAGCCAGACCTTATCCAGCTGAGGAAAATCCGAGATCAATATCTTGTGTAAGTGGCTGCTTTTATTCCATGTAGAGCAGGGTGGGGTTGAGTGTGTGTGTGAGTGTGTGTGTGTGTGTGTGTGTGCACATGAAAGAGAGAGTAGTTGTTGTTTTTTTTTTTTCTTTTTCCCCCTCCCCTCATCAGTAATTTCTGTCTTCCTTCCTCACAGCTGGCTCAATCACAAAGGCGTACGTCAGAAACGAATAAATGACTGGCTGGGCATCAAAAATGAGAACACAGATGAGTAAGTTCATTAGAGATTTTTTCCCCCCTCTTTTTCTTTCCTCTTATTTTTACGTTCCCCTTGAGTCACTGTTGGCTGCGAATTCACTAAACAGAGAAAATGTTCTGCATCATGGGTGTCGGTTATTTAGTATTGTCAGTCTCTTATTATGCTCTGAATGTTTATTTTTTTTATTCTAGTACTTACTTTGTGAGCGAAGAGGACGAGAACCTGCCACACTACGATGAGAAGAGTTGGTTCGTCGGGGACCTGAACAGGACGCAGGCCGAGGATCTTCTACTGGGCAAGCCAGACGGAGCCTTCCTCATCCGGGAGAGCAGCAAGAAGGGCTGTTACGCCTGCTCTGTAGTGTGAGTAGAACTTGATATCTCTTGATTCCATTTCCCCAAAATGCTCTCCACCGCTGGGACAAAGACAATCAGAATTGGTTAAGTGATTGATTGACAGATGATTAGAGGTGGGCAGCGTCATCACCATGTGCAGCAGCGAGTGTAATTTCGATCAAGTACAACACTTTCCCGTTAACCAGGCGCAACCATACGATGTCATTGAGGAAAGTAAAAAAAAAAAATAGCTGTCTGAATGAAAGTCCATATGTGTATTCTTTATATAACTAAAATGAGATTTATTGGTGTATTTTATTCAGCGGTATATACAGTAGTTCCTGTGCAGATGTTGTAGATGTAGATATGCCACAACCAATCGACACCACGATGCAAAATGCAGAACTACACACTATTGATCAGCTCATCTGAGAATCAGAATAGGGTTTTATTCGCCAAGTGTGTTAACACACACACGAGGAATTTGATTCCGGCTGTTTGTGACTCTGTTGTTTCATTTCAACATTCAGTCAATATATTGTATGTGCGCGCGCATGGGGGTGCAGGAGAAATTAGTCGGATTTAGTCACGTGGATTGGTGTGCTTTACATCGTAGATTCACATCAAAGGCGTATAAGACTCACTTTGTCAGACTTAAGAACAACTCCAACTTACGAACGTGCTCCCGGAACAGAACTAGTTCGTAAGTAGGGGACTTGCTGTGTACATAAAGTGAGTGTGCAAGGTAGGGCAAGTAGCCCTGTGTGCTTCACCGTATACTATGATAAATAGTGCGAAACGACAAGTAGTTGTAGTAGTAATGTGCAGTAGGATGTAGGGAGTTTGTTGGAGACAGTATATATATTAACAGTAGGATACAAATGAAATTGGAATAAAATGTGCAGTGTTTAGTTGTTGTCACAGGAAAGTCTGATCCATAATCCCGCCTTTTATGCGAGGGCTGTACTGACAATAATGTAAAAGTGGGCATTTTTATTGAACTGACAGGCGGGAAATTAGTAAGTTATATTGTTCTTAATAGTTAAAGCATTAAAACGCATGAAAAATTATATACTGCCACTGTAAAATGAATTTTAAAAAATTGCTGAGGATATACCTGCTTGGTTTTTAAAGATCTGGACTTACCTGTGCTCTCTCTCTTCCTCGTGTAGTGTGGACGGAGAAGTAAAGCACTGTGTGATCTACAGCACGCCGCGTGGTTACGGCTTCGCTGAGCCATACAACCTGTACAGCACTCTGAAAGACCTTGTTCTGCACTATCACCAGACCTCACTGGTCCAGCACAACGACTCGCTCAACGTGCGCCTGGCCTACCCCGTCTACGCACAGATGCCCTCGGGCCCCCGCAGATGAGGCCCCGCCCACTCCAACACATATATACACATACAGACACACAGACACATGTCTGTCTACAAATAACACGAAAAACACTTGCTGCAACTCTCTCTCACACACACACACACACGAACGACAGCCACCTTCGGAGTTCTATATTTTTACTAGAACAATTTGGAGGGCATTCTTTCTAAAGACTGCTTGATTTGCACAAGGAAGTTTTAAATGTTTGTGAATGTGAAAAAAAAAGAAAAAAAAAAGACAGAAGGAAGCAGAAGAGGCGAGTTTCAGGTGACCCACGCTGCTACCTAAACTCCAGCTGGGACTTTTTACGTGCTTCAAGATTTAAAGCTTTTTTTTTTTTTTTATCCTTTTTTTTCTTCTTCTTCATTGTCATTCATTTGTACATTTTTTTATCTCTTTCTTTTCTCCCAACCTCCTTTACAAAGTGCAAGGCAGGAAAATTTGTTTCTTCTCTCTCTCCCTCCGTTTTTTTTTCTTTCCCCGTCTCTCTCTCTCTCTCTTTTTCTCTCATTGTGTGTATGCTGAAAAGGCAAATGTATGTAGCAAACAGACGCCTGACACTTTCCAGAGTGTTTCTCACAGTAACTGCTGCTGAACAAGGGATTGCGGGAGGGCACGGAGCAGGACAGGGGGGGTAACGGGTGGGCCTTGGGGAGACAAGCTGAGAGGGCACAAGTGAAAATATATCATAGTCTTAAACTACACAAGCTTGCTTTTATATGTTAGAGGGGAGCTGTTTTTTTTTTTTGGGGGGGGGGGGGGGGGGGGGTTTTATTTTTTGGTTTTCTTGCTGGATTTGATCTTTTTTTTTTTTTTTTAAAGAATAATTTTTCTGAGCAGTAATGGTGTTACAGTCCAGTGCAGAGACCAAAGCTAGCATAGCAAAGAAGTCCCTTTATTATTATTATTATTATTATTATTATTATTGTTGTTTCTTCTGTTCATTTGTTGAATACGAACCAGAGTGTTATTTCACCCTAAAACCTAAGACTCGGTAACTAAAGCTCCAGACAGAAATAAAGCTTCTAAAGTTCTTGACTGGATTTTTTTTACATTATTATTATTATGATTATTATTATTTATTATTTTCCCCCTTCTCTTCTTTTAATAAAAAAATTCTTATTGACACATTTTTGACATGACTCCTAGAATCGCAAGCAGTGACGAGAATTTTATTGAAAAAAAAAAAAAACTAATAATAATAATAATAAAGCCAGTCAAGGAAATGGCTGTCGTGTGCAGCTCTAGTTATTAAGTCTGAATAGGTTTTAGGGGAAAATGTCACTCCTGTTAAAGCCTATGCTAATAAATCATGAACCACACATGAAATAGTGTTGGCGTGTGTGTGTGTGTACTTGAAGTGAGGACAAGCTCGGTTTTTGAGCACTTAAGCATTAACACTATTTGATGTGTGGTTGTTAAAATGACACAATCTCTGAAAGACAAAAATGTTGAGTTATTCAGTGTACGAGAGAAGCGGAAGCGATCGGTTAGAAGCAGCAGTCATGAGATTCCATTTAGATGAGAGAGAAAAAACAACAACAACGTGCAGCCCTACACGTGTCCTGATTGCTAATCAGCAAGCGTATCTCTGCTATGATCACGTGCACCAGGACCACCACGTCTGAGGAGAAGTAAAACAATCTTCTTCTCCTCTACTTGGTGTTTCTTACAACTAGTGACTGCTTTCACTGTTTAAAAGAAGAAGAAAAAGAAAAAAAGTCTGCTTTGGATCACTTGGCTACTCTTTAGTGTTCATGTCGCACAATTAAACCTTTCCCGAACTCAGATGACGTCACAGCGAACCGAAATGCACAAGTGGTTACACGGGCCACGTGACTTCTCCTCATTCGCACTGGACTCTCACTCTCTGCTGCTCGTTCCTGATTAAGTTTGTTTCGTCCATGCTCCTCTTGCAAAGCTCGATCCTAAAAGCTTGGCACTTGATTGCTTTTTGATGTCAATTCTCTCTCTCTCTCTCACACACACCGCATGGGCAGCTGAAGGAGCGTAACGTTGCTTATTCCTCCTTTATAAACTCTATGCATTATGTCCACCTCCGTGTCGCACTCTCTCCTCTGCGTATATATTATATATTGTACTCCGCACCAGAGACGTTTACGTACACAAACCCGCACGTACAGATGCACAGTCAGTCAGTATTCCTGTATTCAGACCAGGAGTCAGTGGTCATTCTGATCGAGGATCAGCCCATCGAGTTCCGCGCGCTCCATCTGTCTTCCCTCTTCACGTACGGCTCCGAGTCCTTGATAGAAGCCACGTGTCCTCACAGCTTGTGACCAGACAGTGAAGGATTTTTTTTTTTTTTTTTTCCCTTTCTCTTCTCTGTCCTCTGCATTACAGCCTGGTATTGATCTGTCTATCTGCATCGACCCCGACATGACCGCGTGAGGGCTGTAAAGTGCTGAGGAACGAGCCGCGCTCGAGCGGAAAGCTGGGGAATGACCCAGGTCTCCACGTGAACATCCACTTTTCAACGCCGTTCCCGACAAATACTTGATTTCCTCTTCTGCACTATTGACACCCCGGACGCACGGCGGGAAAAAACGCCGCTCACGTGCACGGGGTCGGCTTTTACGACTTTTATAGATCAAAGATTCTATTTAGCGTCCTGTGTTGTTTTTTTTTGTTTTGTTTTCAAAGATGCAGATTGTTTGTCTAACCTGGGCCACTGACGGGTCCTCTCTCTATTACTTGAACTATTGCATTGCTCACTGTTGAATGTCTTTATATTGCATATATACAAATATATTAAAGAAGAGGAAATCCCTTTCTACGACAGCCGAGTCTATGTAAAGCGCATTTATTCAAAGACACACAAACTTCGAGGGTTGGTTGTTCTCTTAAAGGGGTTTTGCTTTAACTGAAATTTTTACGACTGTTTATTGGATCCTGCTGTCCAATGTTGCACACATCATGTTGAAGAGACTTTATAGAACAACGTTACAAGCCTGGCGACACAGTGAGAGATTTTTTATTTTATTATAATTTTTTTTTTCTGTGTGTCTCGTACAACTTGTCACGTTCGGACATTTATTGATCAATTGTTAAGGCTGAGTTGTAAATTGATTTTTTTTTTATTTTTTATTTTTTCCATTTCTGGCATTGAGACCAAAGATTTTAGTTAGATTTTTTTTTTTTTACTTTTCTTCTAGTGTTTATTTTTTGAGCGAATGCATAGTTTTTTTTCTTGCTTTAATGAAAACTCAAGGTGATGTACTGGTTGGGTATTCTTGATAATTGGCTCATAAAAAGAAAAACAGACCTTAGTGAATTGTATTATTATTATTGTTCGTATACTCGGACTATTCAAGAATCTTTAAGTCAAGAAGAAAACCTGAGGATTAAAAAAAAAAATTTTCATTTTTTTGTTCCCCCACCACCATTGTAGGAAGTGCTTGAATAGTAGTGTGTGCCATCAGTGTTCTCATTTCGACCGACTGCTCACTGACACGTGTCGCGTAACGCAACGTCGCGCCTGCCGAAATCCTGTTCTTCGCTCTTTTTCACACGTTCGTACAAAGCCGGGGTCTTGCTGGAGCCCTGGATTTGTCTCTCCTTTGCTCATTTGTACAGAGAGAAACGCAAACTAGTGCACCTAGCAATTTGTGGTTTGTCTAACAGAAAGAAAGAAAGAAACAATGTGATCATCATTCTCTGCAGGGCAGAAAAGCGGTGGGGTTCGTCAGCACCCTTTGTTCACACACTCCACAAAGCATGCAATATTTCCTTCTTCTTTTCTTTCTTTTTTTTTTTTCAATTTCTTTCCAAAAGGTTTCAGGGACAAAAACAAGCATTGCATTGGGGGGTTTCGTATGAAGGACATGTTTACCAGAGGGGGTAACCCTTTATAAAGACGTGGGACGGGGATTTGTCAGGGAGGGAAAAGCGCAACTAAACACAGCTAAAGAAAGAAAAGAAAAAAAAACAGTAACGGTGCATTACTTCAAAAGCTCAAAGGGTTTGGGCGTGAACCAAAACCTCTCCACTCACCTCGAACCGTCCGAGTTGTGATCCGATTCATCAGGCTTCGGTTATTTCAAGACTGTTAACGCCACAACGTACGATACTCTCGCCCTTTCGTGCAGCTCTGCAAAGTTTTATTTGCAGTTGGGTTTGAATATGTTGTGATTCTCATCGGGAGTCTTTTATGTTCTTACCACTACTGTCACATCATGACACCCAGCACAGCTTAATGGAGTAAAGCTTCTTATATTTAAATGATTTTAAGAAAATAAAGGAAAAAAATGTAAACGTGTAAAAAAAATAAATAAAAAAAAATAAAAATAAAAAAAGTTTTAAAAGATTTTTTTTTTTTTAAACAACCCACTTTCCCTCCCACTTTGACATACGTACAAACCCAGCATGCTTCTTTGGTACTCTTGACTGTTGTTTTGTGTAAAAAAGAAAAAAAAACTAAACAAACAAAAAAAAAAAGATGTTGAAACAACTGTTATTTGTCTGTTTATGGTGTAGTCAGATATACATTTTGATATCGCTTATTAAAACACTGCTTTTTCAGCTGAAATAAGTTTGAACCCTGTGTTTCAGTGGACAACGCAAATATGATATTGTTCCTAAATACTGAGAACGAGGGGTCGCGTCAGCAATAGCAAACCTGCCACTGGGTTGCACAGGAATTCATCCATACGTCACTGGATTTCCACAAAGTGTCTCCTGATAATCTCTTGAAACAGCACCAGTTGAATTCGATACACAACACACACACACACACACTCCGGTGTATATTTGCCCGACACCAGCAGATACAGTATGTCTAGTCTCAGCTTGAGCAATAAGCCGTCGGCCCTGAAATCAGCTGAAAATCTCTCCATTCAAACAGAAATCTGAGAGCATGCACCAAACTCGAATCTCTCCTGCACTACCTACACATGCGCTTTTTTTTTTTATTATTATTATTATTATCATTATTTTATAATTTCCTCAGTCACATCTCGTTCTGCTCGTTAGGTCTGAAAAAAAGAGTAGAAATCGTCCTCTTTCTCAGTATTTGGATATCATCCTTGCTACAGGCTTATTGATACTCCTCAGTTGTTTTCCACCATATTTTCTTGTATCTGTTACGATAGTTTGTATTGGTTGTAGACTCTCCATTTGTTATGAAATGAACTCATGTATATTCTCAATGGATCTCCACCATATTCATTTCTCTTGCGGAATAAAGAAAATATTTTTGTCCAAGTTTGTCCGAATTTCTGGGTTTTTCTTTTTTGATCTTTGTCCTCTTGTTAGTTAAACCACACAGAGACCCATGAATCATCTAACTTAATGAATGACCCCGTGAGAAACAGGTGCAGATGATGACAGACTATCAGGCCGGTGATTAGTATACTGTACTGCTGAATGCTGAGTGGTTGGAGCAGACGAGAGGGGAAATGAGGCTGCTGCTGAGGTTGTTACATAAACAACCAATGTTTAAAAAAGCACTTTGCAGCCTAAAGATACAAGTTAGTAATTTTAGTGAATTTATTTTTTACAGTAAATTTATTTACATTTATTTACATTTCTTCAATTGAATCTACATCATTTAATTCAAGTAAATTTAATATGAAGAAATAAGGGGTGGCTCAAGACTTTGGCGCACTATTGTATGTATAATGCATATAAAAATGAATATTGTGGAAAAGTTACTTTTTTGTAGTAAAACTCGTATTTCAAACCTTTTTTGTTTTAATTTTAATATTTATGGCTTATGAAAATATATAAAAATCCAGTACCTGCAACTATTAGAGTTTGATTTAGAAACTATTAGAAAGATTTAGATCAATTAAAAAAGGATTTGCAATATATACCGTAGATGTCAGACTTGTAAAACTGCCTGAATTACTGCATCTGTGCAGCATGGCCTCGGAGGCGATCAGTGGCGATGCTGAGGCTTTAGTGAAGAAGACCAGGTTGCTTTGCTAGCAGCCATCAGCTCATCTGTATGATATTTAAATTTTTTAAACGCACTATATATGTATTTTAGTCCATCCGGCACATCTGCCAACGGTTGTTCCCCACCTTGGCAATATACTCTATCCCGAGTGTTTATGTTCTATGGCAATTAATTAAAGGGGTTGGGTTGCCAGTTTCGACACCCCTTAGCATTCACACATTACCGGCAAATCAGGAACACCAATTAACCTAACCTGCATGTTTTTGTACTGTGGGAGGAAACCAGAAGACCTGAAGGAAACCCACCAGGCAGGAAACGATCGACCCTGGAGATGCAAGGTGACAGTGCTGGACACTAAACCACCATGCCAGAGAAAGAGTGTGTTTGTGACTGTTTAGCATTTACATTTGATAGACATGAATTATTTAGTCTCCACACTGAAATCACTGCTATATGAACGATCAATCAGGTCAGAAATCGACTTATAACATTTTCTTTCCATTTTATCCCTCTATCACACAACTGCAGCATGTGTAGAGACTATAACTTATTAAAGATCCTGCCTTACATACAGTATTTATACATTCTAGATGTTCAGAGCATTTGAATGCAGTATTACAGTTTATATATATGTATATAAATATATATACTCAGCAAAAAAAGAAACGCCCCTTTTTCAGGACTGTGTATTTCAACAATAATGTTGTAAAAATCC
>JAQMYI010000037.1:7978649-7989760 GCA_030014275.1 Clariallabes melas
GGCCTCCTTCATATGTGGAAATAAATCAGATATAAATCAGATATGTGCTAATGTGATTGTCGTGTAAACAGACAGATGGGATTTCCTGAGTCGTTGTGTTCTGTACGTCATTAAAACTGCGACTTCTTCGCGGTTTAATGACGTAATTTTATAATGTTATTCTCGTTATTCTCGGAAGCGCGTGTGAAATGATAAGGAAGAGGAAAAAGCCCCCCCGCCTTGTGTTAATGCTTATTTAGGCTAAATAACATTAATAAATCAGTATTTGCTGAATGAAGCAGATGTACAGGCTGCAATTATGGCGTTTTTTCCTCCTCCATTTCAAAACCATGGTGACGTTTCGCGATCTTTGCATATATCGCAGAGCTAGCGTTAAGCATATTTCGCCTTCGTCTAGTGTGTAGCGCAAGAACCTCCCTTTAAAAGTATGCGCGATGTTTCAGATGGTATGGCAAGTGTAAACGCTCGAATCGGATATGGGTCATAGTTGAAAGAACGTGTAAACAGACGGTCAAAGAAATCAGATATAGGCAACAAATCAGAATTGGGCACCGAGACCTGCAGGGTAAATGGGGCTTAAGATGTCTTCTGACACCGGAGACTCCTCCTAAAAATGCTATACAATGCCTCCAATACATTTTTCAAATCTGTTAATGTGGAGCATCCTTGTACGACCTGCTACCATAGAAACGGTAATGCATTTAAACAAGTGCATTAGTACTAAACCTGTGATTCGTCATTCAGCCAGACCGCTCGTCAGAGCTGCGCTTACAGAAAATAAATCACCACCTTCTGACCAATCAAGGCGACACGGTGGCTTAGTGGTTAGCACCGTTGTCTCGCACCTCCAGGGCCCGGGTTCGATTCCCACCTCGAGTCTATGTGCATGGAGTTTGCATGTTCTCCCCCTTGCTTAGTGGGTTTGCTTCGGGTACTCCGGTTTCCTCCTACAGTCCAAAGCCCAATTAGGCTAACTTGCATCCCTATATTATGAATGTGTGTGTGTGCCCTGTGATAGATTGGCCCCCTGTCCAGAAGGTACCCCGCCTCGTGCCCTATATCTCCTGGAATAGGCTCCAGGCTATGAGTGTGTGACCCATCAGAGTTAAGAATTTAACAGCATGCCTAAACCTTCTGCCGCCGTCATATTTTACTGAGAGCGTTTACAGCTGTGCATTTCAGCATCGCTTGACACATCCTGAGACAGCTGTTTTTTTTTACCTAATCAGAACAGAAATAGTTTCTTTCATTAACGATACGCATCACTACTGGCCCTGGTCTCGCTTAGAACGTCGAGAAATCGAGAGCTTAGAACATCGATTACCTGCCGGAGCAGCATGACGAGCTCGAAGCAGAACAATACCAACTGGATGAGACGTCCTCAGGGCTTCTGCCTTAAGCCACACTTTTATGACAAGACTGAATTATACTGAAAGAGAAAAAACAATCAATCTCTGAACCATTCTGACCCGGACTGTGGATGATGGCTCGCTGAGCAGGTTTCTCCTGATTCGGCTGCTACTGAAGAACTGCTGGTCTCCCTGTATCTTTCCTGAAAGTAAATAATAATAACACGGTTAATAATTAATGGCTTCCAGCAACACAACAACCTGATGCTCTAGGATTTGATGTTGGTTACAAGGTCATTTTTAACAGACATGTATTCATACTTTTTCCACACTGCTTAGAGAGTGAGAATCTGAAGAGGGATACACACAGTGTATGTGTCATACAGTACAGGCTCTCCTGTCAGACTACAATGCTTGGGAAACCAGAGTGAACCCACAAAGAATGTGTACACACACACACACACACACAAAGACTGGAGGCGAGATTCAAACCCACAACTCCGGAGGTGCAAGGCAACAGCGCTAACCACTGTGTTCCTAAAACTGACAAGTGAGGAAACAGCAAAGTCACACTGAGTCGTTATCAGCCAGATAATTATTTGGCCAAAGCACGGTATTGGTGCTGATTTAATTTTTTTGTGTTATACATATAATACTGAAAATGTGTGTGTCAAAGAAGCTACTTCTGAAGTTTATGCAACATGGAAGTGACCGATCTTGCTTCCCTAAAAAGTCGCTTTGGAGAGTTTGGAATTTATATGTGCCCAAAAAATGGCGATTTTTCAGCAATTATACTGTCTCACCTCCAATAATAATAATTAAAAATGCTAATTATTTATATTGCATTATGAGTATTGATACTAAAATTGGTGTTTAAGATTCTATAAGCATATGACTAGTAAAAACTGTCGCTTAAATAGTTTTTTTGTAAAAGTTTAAAAGTCAACAAAAATCTGTAGTGTCCGTAACCATGTCACATTCATGTTGCAATATCTTAACAATTTAGCGTTTTAGAATAATACACTTTATTCACACAGGTTTATGTCTTTTATGTGAAATCTAAATTGGCCAAGTTCCATCTGAATGACTATTAAGACCACTGAAAGATTTGAAAATGTATGACCCTATCTGCCCTGCGATGGATTGGCACCCTGCCTCGTGCCCTAAGCCTCCTGGGATAGGCTCCAGGCCCCTGCGACCCTGAATAGAGGATGAAGCGGTATAGAAGAAGAAGATGACCCTATCTGAAAATTCACTTTTCCACCTACTGTAGGTGAGACACTTTTTAGTGCCAGTAGTGGCCAGCAATAGTTTGCGTACTGAGCTAGTCCAAGTTTCTGCTCTAAACTGCTGCATTCAAAGTTTCGCTCAGCTTAGTTACGGGAATCTAACCACACCAAAAGTACAATAAGCATTTCACTGCATATTGTACTGTGTATGACTGTGTATGTGACAAATAAAATTTGAATTTGAATTTGACCATCGAGTTCTTTTGAATGTTAGAGTCAGAATATGTGTGTGTGTGTGTGTGTGTGTGCATGAGAGAAAATCCCTGCAAGGCTCATTAAACTTGATGCAGGTCCATCATTGGAAATGGAGATGAGAATGCTGACATCTCCCATTCGCTAATCTATAAAGATCAGGGTTCAGCAGATCTTTACGTTCTTTATCAACTGCACTCGTCCAGCGGGACCAGGACAAACGTGGAGTGGGGGTCAGGGTCAGAGCCAACTCCGTCTCCTTCTCCGTCTCCGCGCCCGGACGTCAGAAAATACAATAATAGCAAAATCAATAGCATCCCTTTGGCAGTGTTCAATAATATGACACGGTGATAGTTTCACTTATTGAAAGATGAAGTTCCACCAGCCTCAGAGGTTTTAATCCATCATCTGATTGTCGTCCTGAACAGAACAAGCTTTTCTCTCAAATCTGCCACCAGTACGAGATAACTAGAAGGAAATACATGAATCAGCTCCTAGAAATTCCAGTCAGCTGTGTTTTGTCTAAAATCTCATACGACAATAGGTTCGTTCAGGGAAAAAATAAAAGTTAACAGCCTTCTGACCTTGTACGGGAAAGAGCTGTACTGTATCTCTAAAACCGAGAACAAACACACTCAGTTTCCTTTTTTTTTTTTTACATGCACGTGAAACATAACTCTACACACACAGCATGTTTAATATATTTATACCGGGAGATTCATCGTCAACAAATTCTTCTGATCGAAAATGACATTCCTCAAAGAAAGTCGGGATGCAAAGTCAACAGTTCCTTCATGTCTTCTCCTTCTGTGCTTTACTACTGAAGAAAAGCTTTCTTGATCTCTTGTTCAACAGACGTTCTGATGGGTGTGGGTTTATAAAACTGTGTGATTAAGAAGGTTCACAGACTTCAAGTATGATGTTCAAATAACTACACACTGTACATACGTTCAGAAAAAACTCTGACAGATTTGGATAACGGTATCTCGTTACAAAGGCACCTGTTAAGGCCTGGGATATGTTAGGCAGTCGGGTTTTGAAGTTGAAGTGTTGGAAGAAGGAAAAATGGGCGAGTGTAAGGATCTGAGCAACTTTAACAAGAGCCAAATTGTGTTGTCTAGACGCCTGAGTCAGACAGCAGGTTTTGTCTGGGGTTCCCAGTATGCAGTGGTTAGTACCTGACAAAAGTGGTCCAAGGAAGGAAAACCGGTGAACTGGCAACCCAGTGAGTCATGAGCGCCCAAGACTCATTTATGCGAGTAGGAAGCGACGGCTAAACCCTTTGGTCTAAACCCACAGAGGAGCTGCTGTAGCATGAATTGTTGAACAGTTATATTTGACTATGGTAAAAAGGTCTCAAAGCACACAGTGTGGCTACAGACCGGTCAGAATGTCCTTACTACAAGGGGACAGGTGAGTATCAGAACCCCACCATAGAGCAATGGAAGACGGTGGACTTGGTGAAGGTGGTCTCATTCTTTCCCTGATGTGTGTTGTACTGTATAATTCACCTTTATATCACAATATTCATACAGGTTTATGATAGAAAGTCCTGAGCTATGTAGGTTTCATAACCACCCACATTGGGTATCAGAATCCACTGGTGTCTGAACATATTTGGCACAAAAGATTGTAGCCCTCCAGGCACCCAGAGCAGACATATTTAAAAGTACGACCTTCTTTTTGTTTTAGAAGCAGAGCTGGTGAAGTCTGTGCTACGTAGTTATGAGCTATAATACCGCTCAACGTTCAACCGACACGTGTTTCACTGACCCGCTCTCCATTTCCCGGAGACGATCGTCTCGTCCCGTCTCCAGCCGACCGAGTGTGAGTCAGCAGTGCGAGCTCGCAGGTGACACCTGTCTGACCCGCGCTCTACTATCCCAAGGTCCCATTAATCACAGTCACTTGTGGGAAAACATCTCTTGAGCAGATAATGCCAATTTCTTTTAGCGCTCATATCTCGACAAGGCAAGGTTTTTCTTTCCCCACTGCCAAGCAGACAGCCTTCAGGAAAGGTCCACAGTGAGCCTTGCTTGACAAGATGTAGGGCCTCGTGTACTCCGTGTTACAGACAAGGCCTGGGCTCGGATTACGTCGGCGTTCCCGAAAAGAAGAAAATCGCCGCTGATGGATTATGGTTGGACCCGAAATCCACTCGGATTTCAAAAGTCAGGAACTGTCATAAAGTGCAGGACAGGAGTTTAAGACTTTTGAACTGACATCAGTGAAATGCTAATAAAGCTCCTTCCTGTAGCTGCACGGCTGAGGGCTTTTCTGGCTGTTACGTGTGGAACATTTGGGACTCGGTTGGCACGGAGTCACCTCATAAACCTGCCCTACATAATGACAAGTTGTGTGCTGGATTTTAACCTCATGTTTCAGGTGCAGAATATATATTTATACTGTATACAAACATGGCTAACACAAGACAACTAACAGACACAAAACCTCACTTCATACGCTGTGAGAATTAAGTCCGTAAACGTCAAAGTGGTTGCGCTTGAAATTCTCTGAAGGGCCTGAGACGGAGTAAGTAGAGAGAGGAAAAGGTGAGAAGGGGAAGGAGAATGTTGCTGTTGGATGACGGAACATGTCTCTTGGAACGGGTGAATAAGCAGAAGTCTGGGACGACCGCTCTACCTCTTACCTGATGATTTGAAACTGTAGAAGAAAATTGTGCACGCTGGTCAGAGTGTGAGGTGTTTATGTTACATAGAGCAATGCTTTAAAGGAAATACCTCAAGCACTTTACTTAAGGCTATATGACACCTGCAGTACATAAGAACAGATTGACAGCAAAATGTTAGACATTTTTTTAAATGCGAAAACTGCTATATAACCTTATTTTAGAAGCATTAAACGTCCACACTTGAAACAAACCACAGCACATATAGAGTGTCCACATTTCAGATTACAAAAAAAAAACAAGGCCTCATGAAAAACCAATCACATTTGCTTCTTTCTGCCACATTATTAATGAAGCAATCCATATAGTGAACAAATGTGTTTACTGGATTTTAGGAGAATGTTGAAGCCAGAAAAAGGATGTGTACCTTCTGTTACTTTCAATGCAATTAACACAGTATTAATGGTGTACAGGAGTTATACTATTGAGGCTAAATTGCATAATTTATAACTCGTCATACAAATTCAATTCATTCCAGAGGCGATTTTTTAATGCGAAATTTCATATTCCGAAATGCATTTTCCCATAGGAAATAATGTAAATGCAGATAATCCGTTCCACCTACTCAAAAACATGATCAATATTACCAATTTCCAACATAATATGTAAAAATATGTAAACTCGCTTGGCTTGGATTTCCATGTATGCACAACTTAGCAAGTGTTCGGTTCGGCTCTATGCCAAAAATGCTTCGCATGCCAAGTCAAATTTGTTGCAAAATTTCAGTTCTTAAGGAAAAGAAATCGCATAAGGCTGGGAGTTCATATGCAGAGGTGTACCATATACCTAAATAACAACAAATAACTGCCATTGGACTTATCTCATTTTGCTGTCAAACTGTTCATGTGCTCTTCATGACACCTGGCATAAATATTTACAAAAGCTCATTCCAACACTCTGTACTTGTCAAAGGAACTGACATCAATATTGTGTCATTGTGATGTCAGGTTAACCCAACAACACAGTCAAGTGGTAGATTCTTGTTGACATTAAGTTGCGTTATGATGCTTTCAACTGAATTGGTCTATGAAAGTCAAGGTATTTTTCAAAGTCAGCAAGCTGGAGTACGCAGAGAGAGGAAAAGGCGAGAAGGGGGAAGGAGAATGTTGCTTTTGGATGAATGGGGTGAGTTTTTTTCGATCCGGTAAGTAAGCACAAGTCTGAACCAGCTGCTCTACAGTACCTGTTAGCTGATTATTTGATATTGTAGATGAAAACTGAGTACGCTCCTCGGTGTAACGGTGCTCAGGGTGGGGAAGGAGTGTGTCTGTGTGTGTGTATACATAAAGGTGGGCTAAAATTACAGGATATGTGGTCTGGCCACTAAAAAAGAACTGCAAAGTAATGTTTGTAAAAATAGCACTGACCTATGTGTGTCTTTCAACGGCCTCCTTCTAACCCCGTGGCCATTACGCCGCTCTGATGTAGCTTTGTGGTGCGGTGGGCAGCTTCTGAATAAGACATACTGTTCTTTCGGCATGAAGGAGTGTGCACTACGCTTACAGCCGTGCTCCTCCACCCTGAGCTCATATTAAAGAAACTCCGGTGTATTTGTCTAAGCCACGGTCTCACGGCTTGATGCTCCTCCAGCCGAGACCACATGTTTGGAAAGAGCTCCGGTTTCTGTCGTGGCACTTGAAGCAGGCAAGAAAGCCACGATTTTACAACCACCTGAAAGTAGATGGTAGCCTGCCATTTTAACAGTTTAATGAATGTAAGGTCTTTTTTCATTTTAATAGTTCTACTATGCACATTTTTTTTCTGGCCATATTGCACCAGTGAGAGGAGATTATCTAAGAAAGAGTAAAGTCAGTAAATCGTACTCTAATGTTAAGAGTGCGTCAGGTGTTCTTTGTGCAAAAGACAATGCACAAAAGGAGATGGGAACGTTGAAATTAGTTTATATTTCGGTATATACTTTACTTAATGCTACATGGCATGCAAGAACTTTTATGAAGGCTTATTCCATCCGTCATAAAGAAATAAATACTGTAGCAGACACATCTTAATATCAACTGTTCAAAGGAGTTAAAAAGATTATTGGATATTTTGAAAGCAATATAAATCAGGAAAGACCATGGAATTAAAAGGTGTGTCCAAACTTTTAACGGGTTAGTCAAAAATATCATAATATATTATAAAGGATATTCAAATATTATAAATAATACTTATGCAAAATGGATATTTTAGCTTTTGAATAAATTAACCAAAATAAAAATAAATAAAAAAAGAAGCTATAAACACATATTTACCTTATCATTGTGGAGTACTGATGTGGAATAGATGTTTCTTTCTATCTATCTATCTATCTATCTATCTATCTATCTATCTATCTATCTATCTATCTATCTATATACAGGAATCAAATAATAGCATACAACAGAGCTCCTTATACTCTCACTGGCTCTTACAATATTTGTAATTTTTCTTCTCATCATGAGCTTGTAGTGTTTACAATTCATAATTATTAAAGGTCCCATATTTTACTCGTTAACAAGTTAACACAGGTCTCAGAGCTTCCCTAAAGTGTTCCCCTAAAGTGATGTTCCAGTTGGAATACCCTTCAGATAATGTTTCACTCCTCTTCTAGATGCACTGTTTTAGTGTCTACTGTATGTAAATGAGCTATTGATGAAAGTAGGCCACGCCCCTTTGAGAGAACAGCAGAGCTGGGTAGAACTGAGGAATAACCCAAAGGAGCGACTTTTTAAAAAGTAGAAATAAAAAATAATAAAAAGGATATGGAGAACGTGTCAAAAAAAAGTGAACAAATTTCAAATAACCGTTACCGCTGTGATCCAGCGAACTATAACGACACGTCACATAATGAATCCACAGATTTCCTTCGGGGAAAAAGCTGAGGTAACTCTTCCATACCATGCCCTATAATTTTCCGTTGGGGAAGTTTAGCTGACGAAGGGCACGTTTAAAAGTGTGCTTTTATTTTGTGATTGATTAATTAAATTACAAAAGAGGATACCCAGTGAGGAAATGGAACACTCAATAAACAAACTGTAATGCAGGAAGGAAAGTTACTTGAAATAGCACAACCTTCAGATGAGTAAGGGGAAAGTGTGGCACTATGATGGAAATGTACCAGCCTTGATTCGCCTCTTTTTCATTGCTAAGTCTTGCTTAAGGTCAGTGACTGCATTAGTGTGCCCGCTGCTGATCCTCCGCCAAAGCCTTCTGTTTTTCAACTCCATTTAAATCGGTGTACCTCAGGCCCAACTCATAACACCACCACTCGTTTTATTCACTAATTATAGCAGTCACACACACACACACACACACACACACACACACACACACACACACACACACACACACACAGAGCACAGATCAATATAATGTTTCCTAAAGGATTAGTGGATAAAAACTTGGCTTCAACCACTATCAAAATGAAAAGCTGGAAATGAGGAGAGAGAGAGAGAGAGAGAGAATGATTGATGGACAGGGATAGGGACAAAACCTTTCTCTGTGACACTGAGGACAGTGTGAGCTGAAAGGCTCCATACAGGAGTCTTGAGAGTCTGTACTGATGGAGCCAGAGTCCATTGAGGAGCTCAGCTGAGCCACACATTCAGTCTGCCTGAACTCCTGCCCTTATCACATGTCCGGGTCACGCCAACACCTGATACCAACACAATGCGCCTCTCAATCCTGCTTAAACTAGGCGCTGTGTGTGTGTGTGTGTGTGCATGGACATGCAAACTTTTTTTTTTTTTTTTTTTTAAACTGCAGCTTTTGTTTAAAAAAAAAAAGAAAAAACAGTAAATGAGGCGAAAAGGTTCCTTTTGGTTATGGAGTTTAGGGCTGGGGTTTGATTCAGGTGCAGAGTGTTAATTAGTTGCATTAATAGTCATATCAGTGGACAATCCTAACAGGATTGTAAGACAACGCTTAGTTGACTCCAACTATTTAAACTTTAACCTCACAGATCCGTCCATCCTGACAGCCTGGATTAGCAGAAAACAAAAGTTGCGCTACATCCTTATGGAAAATGGACAAACTGATTGTTTTTATTATTTCACTATTATAACACTCTGATTAATATAACAGTATGTTGTGTGGAAGCTAACTGGCATGCTACATCATATCAAACAAAGAGCTAAATTAACCTGCTAGCTAGCAAACAAGCCACTTCAGTCTCAAAAACATCTTAACGTTAACACACACAAACTGTAATCTAGCAGCTAGCTGCGTACGCTTAGCTTAGTTCACGAAGCTTATTCTAATGCATTAGCAAGTTTTCTATCACTGCACTGGTGCTGTGGACGATTCACACAAACAGACATGAAGACATTGAACAAATTGTTGATATGGTAAAGTATTCTGTAAGAAGACATTTATTTATCATTTGTGGAAGGAGTCTCCGCTTTTAGAACTTGCACCAATCAGGTGGCTTTTCCTCTTCTTCTGTAGCATGAATAGCTGCTAGCTGTTTACATTTTATTATTATTATTTTTTAAGTTAGACAGGTTTGTGGAGAACAGCTAATCATATCTACTATACGTGATGTATTTTGGATAAATAGAATCTGTTGTTAAGTTTAGAATTGGCAAATTGCTGTGGTTAAGTATCTCTGCTTTACATTAGTATAGTATATTTAGTATAGTATAGCACATACAGTATAGCAGGAGTGAAGCCTTAACCTGGAGAAGAATTTAACGGCATGAAATGAACAAAAGTGTAAACCTAATGTCTGAAGACTTAGAGCAGCGTACCACATGGTCCCAAAGGAAAAGCTTCATTTCAAACATGACTGGAACCGACTGCTGAATGAGATCCTTTTTGACAAATTATCGAGATCAATATTTAATTGAGCACAACCAGTCTTTTTACACCAAGCAGTTTTTTTTTTTTCTCAGGCATTGCTGACCCCGCATTAAAACGTCATGGTAGACAACACAAGGGAACTGTTTATCTGTTATTCCTGTATATTAGTGTCACAAATGCATGAATTTGTCATGTACAGTAGTAAATGGTGGCGGTTGCCAAAGCTGGGATTTCTTACAGGCTTTAAGGGGGAATCGAGGTGTAGGATCAGGAACAGTGTGTGTTCAGTTAAGCAGGTCAGATTTATGCATCAGAATTGAAGTGCGCTGTTCTTTGCACTACAAAGTAATAATTGAGAACAAGAGCTTGGAATGATGAGTGGCTTAGTGGTTAGACTTTAATATATGCAGTAAACAACACTTAAATAATATTAGTTTCTTCGCAGTGCAATAATCTAACATTGGGAGTCTGGAGTGGATGGAAATGCAGCCTAGTTTCATAAAGTCAGGCTTGAAAGAGAAAGTACTGTAGCATCGCACATTTTATAGATAACCGACTGTGAAGTTAGTTTTTCTGTTGGATGGAACTTCCTGCACTTCAGGAGGCTGGTGATAACATGTGGCTTGTCTTTTCCATACAACTACTGTATGGCTGGCTGAGAAACATTTTTTTGACTGTGTTAACTTGGGCTTTAAACCTCCAGGTTCCGGGTTCGATTCCCGCCTTGGGTTTGTATGTGGAGTTTGCATGTTCTCCCCATGCTTGGTGGGTTTCCTCTGGGTACTCCGGTTTCCTCCCACAGTCCAAAGACAT
>JAQMYI010000037.1:8012667-8026635 GCA_030014275.1 Clariallabes melas
GGCAACTTGGGAATGCCAGTTAGTCTAATTTGCATGTCTTTGGACTGTGTGTGTGTGTGGGGTGTGGGGGGGGGGGGGGGAACCCACCAAACACGGGGAGAACATGCAAACTCCATGCACACAGACCCCGAAGTGGGAACAGGACCACGACCCTGGCCACCGTAATCCACCGTACCTGAATGCAACATGACATTATACTTCTGCATTATCCCTATTCAGATAAATTCAACATGTAATTATTACCACTGTATCCCTGTGATAAAACACGTACAATGCTCTACTGCACAAACATTTGAGCAGAAGCAGATGGGGGAAAGAAATTGACAGAACACCCCCTTATAGAGCAGGTATGAACAAAACAGGTTTTATGAAGTCGTGTCGACTCCCTGGAACTAATTTGCTTTTGTATAATGTCTTCCAGGAAATAAGGTATACCGAGAGCTTTTCTGTACAGTACTGTATGTGACCAGACCTCACCAGGGATGACAATGACTTAGAAAGCAGTCAGTCATGCAGAACACAGAAGCTCTTTTAATTGGCATGCAGCTGAAAGCAAACAGACTTTATTTGAGATAGCTCTCCATTGTGCAAATTTGTGTAATGGCTGCAATATCAAACAGTTGTGCTTGTACGTTTACATACATTCACCTGGCTGTCATGGCAATATCGGGCTTTCAATGGGTTCTTTGAACTGGTCTTTCAACATGAATTATATTGTTGATTGCACAACATATACCTTTAATAGAAAAAAGTAGAAAGTTTAATTTCTTTATTTTCTTTATAATTTTTTTTTTATCAACACAGGTTCACAAACACAAGGGGCGTTCAAGTCAAACCGAGACTTGTGATGAAAAAAAAAACTAATTGACATTTACAGAAGACTTTAAGTACAGCACTATGATGAGGCTCTTAGACGCGGTAAAACATTTGAACGTGCAAAAGTTTTTAAAAAGTCTGCATGTCCGTAAATGATGATTCCAACCGAGGTGGCTCAGAGCCCATTGCAGTCTTTCCCACGAACGTTGAGCAAGTGGAGCGCCTGATGCTTGAAAATCGACAGATAACTTGTCAACAATTTGCAGAAGAGATGTATCACTTGTTCACCAACACCACTTGCATATTACATTAACTCGCCTGGAAGATATTGCCGCAGTACAGTCCTGACCTCGCTCCAAGCCATTTCCACATGTTTGGGGCATTAAAGGAGTTCTTGGGAGGCCAGTGTTTCAGACATGAAGCAGTGGGTCTGATCATGGCTCCAGAATAATGAGATGGTAGACACTGGGATAAGTGCATTAGTGTGGCAGAGGTTTATATAGACAAATAAAGGGAGTTTTTACTCTCATAACTGTGTTTCTGCACAATTGGTTTGATTATTAATTCAGTGGTGCTAAAAGTCCCCAAAATGTCTTTTAATTTGCTACGCCCAAGGCCTATCCACTTTACTGATCATGATTGACTACAGCTGGTAGCTTCTCTCTGTCAACAATAAAAAAAATTTAAAAAAAGGTTTGTTTGACAGCAATCACTGGATTGAGACAGAGTACAGTGGGAAAGTCAAACTGAATCACTGCACAAAATCGGTGGAATAATAATCATAATAAAGAAGAATAAGAAGGACTGTATATGAATTCTTTAGCATAACCACAAATCATCAGCTACTGTAGATGTTTAAAACTTGGAAAGACTTGAGTGTTCCAGCAGGACAACGCAGGGTAACTTTAAAGTTTTGGAGATTCAACCCCCATGAAAATTCCGAAATTAAGAAATTTCCGACCATACAAAAAGATATTGCAGAAAAAACAAATAGGATTAACTATAATTAATTAACTATAATTGCATTAGTTTATTACTTTATTTTTTATTTTTTATTATTATTCAAATAATTTCTAAACTAGTTCAGTCAGACCTGAGATTATTTTTTTTTACTGATTAGGGCAGAGTTTCCTTTTGTGCATCTTAACTGGGAAAAGAGAGAGAGAGAGAGAGAGAGAGAGAGAGAGTCCAATTGTGATAGTGTTCTCCTTCTACCATTTCACACTGATCTTTGTGCTTCGATGCTTGTGGGAAACTCTGCCCAGACTGTCTAATGTAATAGTCATCACACTGAATAGCGAGGCCGTGCATGGTGCAGCATTAAGATCAGCCCAGATCCCCATTAGACCATAACAGGAGTTGGAGACAAAATGGACAAACGGCGCAGTTGGATCTTCGCCTCGGCTGCGCTTCTGCTCTTCTCGTCTGTGGCTCTGCTCCTGCTCACGGTGCATGTGGATGAGATCCAGGAACCTCCACAAAATATGGTAATATCTTACTTAAATCACAAATCAGGCATGCATTACTGCAAATGCAATACATTTCATTAACTTTCTCACTTGTAATCATTCATACCAGCTATACCAGTTTTCTAAGTAGAATTTTTAAGGCATAAAAAAGCATGCATTTTTATTATTGCTGTTTGAGCAAGTACGGAATTAAAAACATTGTGACAAATATGCATAATGCATATATTTATATCCCTGTTGCATTGACTCTTTACTTACCAGCCTACTGTCTTACTGTCTTCTCTTTACATTTAAAAAAAAAAAATTTGTTTACTTTTTGCAAACTTTTTTTTAACAGCTTTATTTTGTTTTTCTGAATGCAACATGCAGAAACGTTGAAATATATTTCATCATTAGCCCTATTCAGACTGGATAAATTTTCCATGTAATTATTAATATGGTGATCTCAATGTGTGTCAAATGTTTACGAAGCTTCAAGTACTGTAATTATCATTAAATCCTTTTCAGAGCTTCCTTGTCTCAGATTTAAAGACATGCAGAGCAAATAAACAAACAAACAAAAAACCTTTTGATGCATTATTTTTGTGGTGGGAACCATTAGAGTGCATTTGACAGAAGAGAAGAAGACAAAGGGGGCAAAAACAAGTAAACATGGGTCTGCAGAAGATGAGCAAAGTGTTCTTTCATACAGTGGTGAAAAAAGTGGCATACCGAAAAGATTTCTTCTACATTAGGGATACTTGCATTTCCGAATGAAACATCCCAAAGGAGTACAGCTGTTCAGCCTACATTAATCTACATGCATCCGGTACATCTGCCTTGCTTTCATCATTGTCCATTTCTTCAATTCTGGCATGTGAAACTGATACCCATCCCATTCTAAGAAATACAGGATACAGGGAGAAGCAGGGCAGATGCAACGTTTGTCTCTTGCCACAATATGTGACTTGTACAGTAAGCAGAATTGCAGCTTGTAACTGAATATTAATGCGCTCTCCCACTTTGCCCTGCAACAGTATGGGATCGTCCTGGATGCTGGTTCCTCTCACACGACCATGTACGTGTACAGATGGCCGGCGGACAAACAGAACGGCACGGGCGTGGTAACCCAGCACAGTGACTGCAAGGTGAAAGGTCAGAGATTGCGTCTTGGATCATTTCTCTATGCAAACATGGGTAGGGAATAAAACACTCGAGACAACGAATTTCGTAAAACCACTACTGTTCATCCAGAATCTAACTGTACCTTACAGATTTCCTTTTTCCATTTCTTTTCATTCCTATATTACTTAAACCTCTATTTTCTCCATGTTTCATGTTTAAGTAACTTTGACATGTAGTAATACAAGATTACATATAATAATACAATATTACATACATATATTAGATTACTGTGCAATACTTACAAATGCTCTTGGGTCATATTTCTGGTACGTACTGTTTTTAAGAACTTTTATTTATTTATTTATTTATTTTTCATTATTTATTACCTTAGATAACAACTGTGAGCAACTGTAACCTCGCATAAGCAATTTCCCTCTGGGATTAATAAAGTTCTTTGAATCTTGAATATGGAGTGAGTTTTGATATAGATAACTGTGTGTGCCTCAAGAGGAGGGGAAAAAAAGCCAGATTGACAAAAAGCCACATTTTTCATTTTGAAACCAATCTGTTGTTACTGTTAATAATATTAGTTAACTTATTAGAGCATTTTTTAAAACTTGAATTTCCTCACATTAACAATGCTTGGTTATGATCCTTCATGTTTGTTTTTTCCTGCTTGCGCAAACACATTGTGGCCTGGTCAAAAGGTTAAAAAATTAACATTAATTGTGTCACTCTGCACTTTTTGCACTGTTAAAGCTCAAAAACGAACAGCAGTTTCCAAAAGTCTCCGCATCCCATCCACTTCCCGCAGGATTACATTTTCAACTAGCGATTGAGAAAAAAAACACCAAGTTTGAAAGCATCCTAAGCTGTGCTTTATTCATAATAATCACACACACACATGTGCAAAATGTTTGACAGTATGGTTATATCTGTATGCTTACTGTAACTCACAAAGAAGCCAAATTACACTCTCAAACTTATAGACCAATCGCTTTCCAGGTGTGATCGGATGCCCTTGTGAGACGCTGTTCTTATTTCAGTAAGTAAGAAAGAATTGATTGATTCCATTCAATAAAACAACAGTCATTAAGTATCTGAGAGCATAAAGAATCAATGATGATGGATGTCTAAAGGCAAGGACTGTGCATTAAGGAAGTACGTAATCGACAAAGCCGGTCAGCTCCTTAATAAATAGTGGACTTGATAATAATATCAGTCAGACACTAATCAATTCAAACACATCTTCAGGTGATCTATTGATCTGGAATGAAATACAAAATCCAGCCAATTTCATGCATCTACTGTAGTGGTGCGTGTTTGTATGTGTGTTCGCATGAGCTAAAACCTCTCTCCAAGGTGCGAGAACGTCCAGATATCTGAATGAGCATCGGAGCACTGATTAGGAAAATGTGGCTTAGCAAGCGTTTGCTAATGAGCAGAGCGCTGTTCTCGTTTATCTAATATTCCTCTCCGAACCTGCCTCATTCGTCACCCTACTCCCATGACTCTCTCCAGCTGAGGATAAACGAGACTGGGCCTAAAATCGCTCCCCTCCCCTTACCCCCAGCGTGGAGGTGTGTGGGCAACCTCACAGTGCTCGTGACAGATGCAGCAGGACACACACACACACGATCGTAACACACGCTCCACATTGAAGATATCTCTGGAGGACACTCGTGTATCACAGGCGTCTTTTTTTTTTCTTCTTCTTCTTCCTCCACTGCAGTAAGCACAGCGAGGGGATTTCTGCAGAATCGTGGTCATTTTAATTAAGATCCATTATAGTGTCAGTGCAGATCTGCATATTAATTAAAACCGGGGAAAATAATAAGGCCAGGTCCGCGCCATAATAAAAACAGTGTGATGCAGATATTGTAAATGTGCCTGGTTAGTAGCTCTGGGGACGATTAATTAAAAGCGCAAGAGCGTCCAGACGGTAGAAAGGGAACGAGCGTGTATAGAGGACCAAAGAGAAGAGGAACGAGACGAACAAAGAAAGAACATAGTTGAGTTGCAGAAATATTATCCATGACATCATTATATTCCTCATTATATACACATTTGCATCATGATAGTGTGTGTGTGTGTGTGAGAGATGCTACAGTACGAGCGAAAGACAGACAGACAGACAGACACATTGAGAGTGAGACAATAGGAGTAAGAGAGATGAGTGAGAGAGACAAACAGACCGACTGACCATCAGATTATTGTGAGGACAGAATGAGACAAAGCTAAGCGATGAGAGAGACACAGATGAGTGCGAAGTGAGACAGCGCCAGGTGAATGAGAGACAGACAGATTATGACTTGTGAGAGAGTGAGAAATATTGAGTAAGACAAAGAGAGACTTTATTATATGTGAGAGACAGACACAATGAATGAGAGAGAAACGGTGAGTTATGACAGACGCCGAGAAAAAGAGAGACACATTATGACAGAGAAAGAGAGAGACAGACAAACAGAGATATAAGTGCGAGAGAGAGAGAGACAAAGAGAGAAGAGAGAGGCGGTGTTGTGAAAGAAGGAGCGAGGAGATCTCGCCTCTCTCCCCATTCCTCACCTACTTCTCGTACTGCACTGATTGAAGAAGTGTGTCTGTATATTCTCAGGCTCTATAAACATCCTCCTGGAGGTCATTGACAGGCAGTGTGTATGTGCGCACAAACACACACACGGTCAGACAGCAGATTGGAACAGCACAATCAATCTCACACTGACATATCGCAGACCTGTGTGTCGTGCGCTGCACACAGAGTTATATAGCTCACGGCAGAACGTCAAAGCTCTCCACCTTTATACATTTTTTAAAAATCCGGCAGCGGATTCAGCACCAAGACACGAGCAAGCACAAAACTTGAGGAATTTATTAAGTCCTCACAATCCCTACCATGTTGGCTTTCCCTGCAGGCGCTGTATCCCAGCTCCTGGGCACCAAGGTCATGCAGCTCATAAACAAGCTCTCTGTGTAAATCCTCATTCTCATAACAACTTTCATAATTAAAGCTCCCTTGCACGTTGTAGTCATGGCAACCAGGTCCTACTTGATGCCACAGGCAGACTGAAAGAACATTCCTTCAGTGGATATTTATATGATTTGAATTTAGCGCAGGTCACTGAGGTGCTTCTGCCAATGCAAGAGTTAATGATTTATTAATGATTCATGTAACAAGTCGTTTGTCGCGGATGAATCGCTGCATGAGCGATTCTGAATCATTCACACATCGGCTGAGCTTTTGTAAACTGTATGTACAATAACGAAATAAATGTAATTAGTTGCTATACTCAAGCACATTCTTTTTTTAATATCTGGAAATATACAGTATGTTATTAAGTATTAATATTTTGGAAGAAGTTTAACTTACAATAGTTTTTTTCTTATAAATTTCTACTCCACTACAGTACTGTACCACATTTCCTCATATTATGCCTACAAAGAGAGAGATTTTTTTTTTATTTTGCATTAAAAAAAAAAAAAAAAAATAGTTCTACATGCCTCCAAAAAGCCTTTTGTCTCTCATGTTTAGTCCAGTGTTTAGTTTGTTAAGCCACATGGTGACCTATGAATCATTCAAGCATAAACAAAAATCATAGCAAAAAAATGATTAAAGCATGAACCAGTGAGAAACAGGTGCAGATGATGACAGATGATCAGGTGATTAGTTACTGCTGATGCTGAATGCTGAGTGGTTGGAACAGACGAGAGGGGAAATGAGGTTGCTGCTGAGGTTGTTACAAAAACAACCAATTTCAAAATTCCAGCCTGTCACAGTAAAACATATGTTCGCATTTTCTTTAATTTAATCTACTTTTTTTTTATTTATTTTTTTTATTATGGAGAAATGAGGGGAGGCGCCAGACATGGTACAGTACAATATATTAAGTGATATTTGTTGTTTCGTCTTGGTTATGGATAGAAAAACAGATTGAACCACAGAAAGCACATCAATCAGGAGACAGAGCATGGTTTATTTAGATTTTCGATTCTTGACCAAACCCAGAACATTACTATTACAAATAAGTCTACAATACTCAGCTCAGCACATGTAAAAAGGCCAGAAGAAATGCCTTCACTTCAACACCTATGGATTTATTTGAATTAGTGTTTTTTTTTTTTTTTTTTTTAACAGAACAAAGAGTCGTTCCTTTCAAATGCTTTCTCTGCTTCCTGCCTCTCTGTTAAATCCGAGCAAACACATTGAGCCCGTTTCTTTGCTAGAGGTCATTTTCTTTAATGGGTAATCTAATGTTAGCTTGAAGTGGAGGAATCTTTCATAATGTATGTGTTTTAAATGAATCCATCATTACCATGATTATGTCGCATGCATGGCTAGTTACTTAGCTAAGTAATTGGTAACTCGTGAGCAGCAATGCATTACAACACTGCCACCCAATACAAGAGCGACCCATGCTGAAACAAGAAATCACTTGAAGTTTTATCCATTTCCATTAACTGTGACTGTTTCACCTTAGTTGGTAAAGTTCATACAGGACTTTGTTTAGAAAAATGTGTTATGAGATTTAAAACCTATGTTTATTTCTAAACTAATGCACACAAAACTGCGTGCTTGGACACTAGTGCTCGGATACCACCAAGGTAGAAGGTTCTCAGTATGCAAGAGCGATACACTTCCCACAGACACATGCATCTCTTCTGTAAGTTGCCGAAAAGTTATTCGTAGATTTTCAACGATCAGGTGTTCTACTTGCTGAACGTTCAATGGAACGATTGCAGTGGGCTCCGAGCCACCTCGGCCATTATCGTCATTCATGGAGGTATGGCCTTCTTTAAAACGTTTTGCACTATTGAAATGTTTTACTGGAGCTAAGAGTCTCATCACCATACTGTGCTTGAAGTCTAGTGTAAATGTCAACCAGTTTTACGTCAATCATAACCTTGGTCCTGCAGAAACGCCGTCTCGTTTCACTGTGTACTGAACTGTATATGGTTGAAATGACAATAAAAGCTTACTTGACTTGACAATCCAGTGTCTCAGTACATCTGTTGCACACCAAACAAATGGAACTCACTCACTCAGTCATCGTCTATAACAGGGTCGCGAGTGGCCTGGAGCCTATTCATGGAGACTTGGGGCAAGAGGTGAGGTAGACCCTGGACGTGGTGCCAATTATGGGAAATTTGGGGAACACCAATTAGTCTGTAGGAGGAAACCGGAGTACCTGGTGGAACCCCACCAAGCCCGGGGAGAACATGCAAACTCTATGCACACAGAGCCAGGAATCGAACCCGGACCCTGGAGGTGAAAGGTGACAGTGCTAACCACTAAGCCACCAAATGAAATCACAAATGAATCACATGTCTAGCATGCATACATGACTTCTCCAACATCATTCAGATGTTACAGTATTGTGACACGTCACATGACGTCCAGGAATACACTACATAATCTACACATGCACACAATCCCACAAAAACACCTGTACATGTGGAAATTACATCAGGGCTCATCTCGGAAGCTCTGCTCGAAAATAACCCCGTAGAAAAAAGTAGACATGTTAATAGGATATCGTAAATAGCAGTTTCATCCCTCGGGGTATTGAAGGACTAAGCAGATAAAGAGATTATTTCTGATCATCAGTGGAACATAAGGAGGAGGGTGTGACAATATGGCAAGTGCTGCTCAGGTGTAATTATTCAATGATATGAGATGCATTCTCTAAGGACTCCTCTCTACCCTCAGCGCACTTTGAGTGTATGTGTCTCATTTATATAACAGCCCTATAGGGAGCATCGTCTCTTACACAGCCCTTAGCAGGAAACACAGTGACAGGTAGAGGTGTAGATAGAGATACGAGAAGCTGGATAAAGTAGCATGTAGGTAATTGTGTTACACTAGAGGCAGGGCTGTAGGTTGGAACAATGTTATCAGATTAACTGCAAGAATTTCCTACTGTGCTGATTAAAAAAGAAAGAAAGAAAGAAACCACAATTATGTGTGCTTTTGCATTTGACAGAGGTAAGGAAGTGATTCATTTTTTTTTTCTCCAAAGAACAAGTGAGATGTAACGCTCAGGTCAAATGTTATAACCATGCCTAATAACCACATACTGTACCTATAGATTTGGGCGTTTCGAATCTCTCCTCTGGTCTGTGTGCATGGAATTTGAATGTTCTCTCCAAGCTTGGTGGGTTTCCCCCGGGTCCACAGGTTTCCTCCCACAGTTCAAGCACTGTCCTGTTTGTCTTTCCAAATTGCCCATATTGTAGAATTGAATGAATGAATGTCTTAGTGTTTGTGTCTGTATGTGGGTTGCCAGAGTTTGAGGTCCTCAGCGAGGTAACTTCCCCTACACCTGGCATGAAGTCATAGGTCGATGCGGCCAACCATCACTCAGCGATGACAGCTTGGACGGATTAACGGATGGATTCCTGATTTTGATTAGTCAGAAGGTGTTGCTTAATTTTTCTAACAGCAGCTCTGGCTGTAGTACTGGCTTTAAGGCAAATCACAGATTTATATTAATGCACTTGTTCAAATGTGTTATTGTTTCCATGGAACAAGTTATGACAAACATTCCATGCACTGAAAAATGCATGTGACTGATGAAGAGGAGACGTTGTTTAGTCATTTTTTTTGTTGTTTTGTTTGGAAGGAGTCTCCAGTGTCAGTATCAGTTTTTATAAGGTCTTATTACCTTTAAAAGAGAGAGAAAAAAAGTCTGAATGAACTACTGTTAATATCTGCTATATAACAGCTGTTATTGTGCCTTCAATAACGAACTGGACTCCATATTAACTTAAACACATCTCCTGTTATACTGAACTTCCTCTCAGTATGAATGCAGATCAATCCCTGCTCTCCGTTAACACCCAGATGAGGATGGGTTCCCTGTTGAGTCTGGTTCCTCTCAAGGTTTCTCCCGATTACCATCTCAGGGTGTTTTTCCTTGTCACTGTCATCGTCGTCCTCGGCTTGCTCATCAGGGACAGTCTTATCATTTTGTTTCATACACGTTCACATCCCATACAAACTTAAATAATTCTTTTGATTGTGTAAAGCTGCTTTGTGACAATGACAATTGTTAAAACAGCTATACAAATAAAATTTAATGACTAGAAAATGATTTTTTTTTTAACTTTCTTTTATTTCTCTATATAATCTCTTGCTACACTAATGCACCTACAGTGCGTATAGAAAAGAATAGGCTCCTTTAAAATAATAAAATTTCGTTGCTTTGCAGCCTGAAATTAAGACACACAGTTTTGTTTTATCCAACCTCCCTGGATGAGGACGTTTAACCAAATTGGATGAAAGATCCATGAGGAAATTTAGTCAGACTACGAAGAGGCCCACAGCAACTCTGAAGCAGTTGCAGGAATTTATCATTGTGAAAGTGGTCATTGTGAGCATGTGACAAAAATATCACACATTCTTCACAAATGTGGCTTGTGTGGGAGGATTGCAACAACAACAACAAAAAAAGATGCCTCTTATCCGCAAGTTGTGGTGAGAGTTATCTAGCGGTTTCCAAGGATAAGATGTTCAACTCCCTGAATGTTCACAGTAGTAGATCCTTGGCTCGGATCATCATTCACGGACGTATGGTCTTCTTTAAAACATTTGCACCATTTAAATGTTTTACTGCAACTAAGAGCCTCATTACCACCCAGCACTTAAAGTCTTTTGTACACATCAATCTTCATTCATTAGAAATTTCATCACAAATCCAGATTTGACTTGAATGTCCCTCATGGTACAAAATATTATAATGACTGGAAACAGTACTGTTATACGAGATATATTAAAGAGTTCAGGATGTGCTGTTATTGGAAAATAATTAACTTCAGCTGGGAACACTAACTCAGCTTAGTGTCAGGGTTGCTTCACTCCACCATGTCTTTAATTATTTTCCCAGCACCACATTGTGTTTTATTCCTTACTTACCTTTTATTCGCCTCAATAGTGAGAAATGCAGCTAAACAGATTCATTAGTTCTAGGCGTCTTTCTGACAACGTATAATTCTCCACCTGTCTGAGCATCTGCACAAGCACAGACACACAAGATGCAGAAACTTCAAAGTTGGAGATGAATTTGGATGCCATTGCTTCTAATTATGACCAAATTAGATTTTGTCATAATTTGTAACAGGGGCAAGACCACAGGAAAAAACAATCACAAAGCTAATCACACACAGACTGTAGGTTAGAGCTGGGTAAGAAACATGTGCTCAAGATTTAAAAGAAAATTGAGCAGTTATATCATAACGGTGTTCATGTGGTGTTCTGAATCAGGGAAATTATTTCTCTTTATAATAAATGTGCTATTCTTAGTTTGTTAAATGTACTTTTTTTTTCAGGTTTTCCAGGGAAACAAGCTGTCGTTAAAGAACAAAAGATTTTAAGTGGCAGCGCGGTGTGGACGAGAACGCTAACACTCATAATTACCGTAATTTCAACATGACACAAACACATGCACACTGAGACCTGTACATAGGGGAGTAACCTTTGTTGATGCAACAGATGTAAATTCTGTAATAAAAGTGAATCCTAGAGTTAACTTATTTAGTGGCTAACACTCAGTCTTAGTCCTGCGGCAGGCCTACAGAGTCTCACTGTGACCAATTATGTGGTGCAGCGGCTGCCGCTTAAGTCATTTTGTTGTCTCTGCGCTCTTACGGTGCTTATTAAATTAGTTTACATGTAGTCGAGCTGTTGAGCCTCTGCCAGCGTAAACAGTCATTGTAAACTGTTTCCATATAACTACCAGAGAGGGGCGCATTGTGCCAGGACAGAACAGTGATAAATGGGGTATCTGGAGATCTTCACGCTGCAAGCAAAGAGGAAAGTGTGACATAGGACTCACCAAGAACTACGTGCATGAAACGTTTTATGGGCCGGATGCATTCGCAAGTCATAGAGAGCTGGGCTGCGGTCCAGGTTTATCCTGTAGACACTGCAGCAACTGTTAGGATCCACAGCTGCAGCAGAGCCACATAAGATGAAAAGTGGAGAATGAAATGGAAAGTTTTAGAAAGTGTAAGTGTGTAAGGAATAAAGCACAAAAGAGGAGTATGCTGTTAAAGGAAAGTAATCAGTGAGCAGGTTGTGCAATGCCAAGGCAAAGCAGAGAAACTTTTATTCTATTATACTCGAGCCAGTGATTACTGTTTGTTTGCTTTGAACATAAAAGCTCTTGCTTTGAGCTTTTATCAATTTATAGTAATGCTTAAGTTCAGCCTTTATTCGCCACATATACATTACTGCACAGTGAAATTCTTTATTCTTCACATATCCAAGCGTTGTTAGTAGGCTGGGGTCAGAGCACAGGGTCAGCCTTCTTACATTCATTTGCCAGACGCCCGTACATTTTACTTTACCTTTTGTATTTTGAACATCTGAACAATCGAAAGTTAAGGGCCTTGCTTAAAGTGGTAACTTGGTGGTGCTCTGGTTTGAACACAGGACCTTCCGATCAGTAGTCCGGACTGGAGCAGACAGGGTTAAGGGCCTTGCTCAAGGGCCCAATAGTGGCAACCTGGTGGAGATGGGGCTCAAACCGTTGACCATTTGATCAGCAACTCGGAGCTTTAACACACTGAGCCGCCACCACCATGTCCATGAAACAAAACAAGTTAGTGCTAATATAAACGAAAAATTTTTTCCTCTTTCTTGAAATGAAAGAAGAAAACCCAAGAGTCCAAGAGAGCATAATTGGCCGTGCCCTTTAGAAAGCAATAATAATAATAATAATAAATAAATAAAAAAATCATAGTTTCATTATCCAATCACGAATGTCCGTGATCTTAAGCTTGACATCACATTTAGGCGTTTGCCAGACGCTTTTATTCAGAGTGACTTACAAAAGTGCTTTGAAGTTTCCGTCATTGGAAACTGTTGGGAAGGTTGTTTTTTTGGGGGGGGCGGGGGGGTTGGGGATTAACCCAAATATCTAAGAAACAGACATCATGTGTCTCAAAGGAAGTAAATGATAACCTTCATCCTTCATAGATATTGTGTCACAGTGCAGAGCTGGTTAATGGCTGCGATTTGGCAAGTAAGCAAATTAGTGAGAGCAGTAGGCAGGGGGCGTAACCTAGAGCTAGAACAACGGCCGGTGTTGCTGTTCCAGAAACTGAACTTCCAACCAATCGGATTGGAGAACAGCAAAATGAAAGGTTATTATTTATTGTGTACTGTACACAAGCACCGGGAGGGTACAATCATAAAGCATAGGTAAAGTGCTCTTCTAATGGATGGAGGATACAGTTTTGTCCTTCTAACAGCTGATTAACACTGGAGCTTTTCAGGTACTAATGATGCAGTACAGGAAATGAGGCAGCCATTATGAGCTTCCTACTGTACGCATTTCTTTTGTTCAGCCAGCTGTTGTGCGTTAAGGTAATTGGATGAAGCTATAAGCCATTCATTTGCTGGAAAGAACAACAGAGGATCATTTTGTAGATTCGCCAGATGAGCGCTATTAGTGTGAGATAAGGTCCTTAGCGGTGACGGTGTAGTGGTGGGAAAGAGACAAAAGAGACAACAGAGCGAGGCTGGAGAAACGAGGGCAGGTAGTGGAGGAGGGGGAGGAGGGGGGGGGGACACAACAACATA